>CM054060.1:432245211-432798017 GCA_028641055.1 Alopecurus myosuroides | reverse complement strand
CATTGGCATAAACACATATAAACTCCCCACTCTCCCATGGCTTCTACCGTACCCACTCTAACCTTCCAGCAGGCGGAGGCACTTTCCGCCTCGAACTACCACTGCCCGCCGGCTATAGTGTCCCCGCCGGCTGGATGTTGAGCGCCGGAGGAGTGCCGGTCGCTTCTGTTCCTCAAGGTGTGGTGCGTCGAACGGTGAACATTCCGTTCAGGCAAAAGATTGATACATAGTATAATCTCACGAGGGGAAGACCGGAAGACCCATCTCTCAGCTACCGTCCTTGCACAACCACTAAGCCAGGCAGTAGCTGGGATACATACCACAAGCGTCTGCACATGACAGTAGGGTACGAGTTGTTCGATGTAAGCTATCTGATGTATCCGAATATCAAACGACTGTTGCCAAGTGAAACACACTACTTCGCCTGAAACCTCCCAAGCCTGAAATTTACATCTACAGCCGGTGAAATCTCCGGTACCGTGCGCAAGCTCGCAGTAGAGACCATCCGAGGGGAATCAAAACAGTGGCACCTTGTGACGGTACGTGCCCATTGTATGCGAATAAGTTTGAGTTGATTGGCAGGAAGAGGCGAGTGGGAAAGTGCCACCATGGAAGCGAAATGCAGCGGTGGTGGGGGCGAGGAAAGTGCCACCATGCATGGAAGCGAAATGCAGCGGTGGTGGGGGCGAGGAAGGGGATGGTTCCGTGTCTATGCCCTTATATGGTGGTGGTGGTTGGAGATCGGTGTCATTCGCACAGGTCGCTCATAATCATTGTAGGAGTATTTATTTAATACTAGTGGTTGTGCACCTCCGGGTAAATACATATAATCAGTTGTAGTGGGTACTCATAAGTAAAGACAGGGTTGTACTAACGGCCAAAATAAAGGGAAAAACTGAATCTAAAGCCCTAGGGCGTGTTTGGTTGCCCGCATTAGAGTCAGCCAGGCCAGCTCGCTCAAATTTTTCTCGTTTGGTTACTTAGCCCGGTGTAGATTTTAAGTTTGGACGAAATTTAAAGCAGTGCTCAGCCAGGCCCAGCAGGAACGCCCGATTCAGCTGTTATAGATGAGCAAGGCCCGGGAGAGCGTCGCGTGCCTGCAACCCGCACGCATCTGGAAGCGCGAGAGACGCCACTTCTTACCATAACTCCCACACCCCTCACCGCTAACTCTTCACTCCACCTCTCTCCGTCGTTTTCCTCGCTCTTAATCGATGGCCGACGCTCCTCCTCTCGAGCGCCGCCACACCCGCCTCACCGCACCTTCTATTTTCTCCGAAAAAAATTCACGAGATGGAAGGGACGACATACCATGGGACACGGGCACCACTTACTCTGCTTTAATAGTAAAAATATACCATCCTTGTAGGTGCAGTAATCATTATATAAAGATTGATAACATGACAAGAAAAGATAGCACCCTGCTCTAGAAGCACAAACAAACCACTACCTGATTTTAATTTCAGAAGGCCAATTGTTTGCTTAGAATATATGATCAGTTCCGGATATGTGTAATCAAGGCAGGGGCCCCCTTTGAGGAGCCAATAAAGAAATCATTATTCAAATGCACTCACATAACCAATGAACCGAGTTTGGCATAATCGTCTGCATATAGAAGAAGATTCGGGCATATAAAAGTTATGTGGTATTAAAAAAAGCTCGCATTATATTTAACTGGAGTGCCGCATCCTTGAATCAGTCAGGAAAAAGATTCAAACATAGTATAATCTCGCGAGAGGAAGCCCCGTCTCTCAGCTACCGTCCTTGCACAACCACTAAGCCAGGCAGTAGCCCAGACACGGAGCGTAGCGCAAGACAAACGGTGAGTGTCTGGACAAGACGGTAGGGTACAAGATGTTGGATGTAGGCTACATGTTGCATCATAGTATTGAACGACTCCTACCAAATTAAACACACTACATCGCCCGAAACCTCCCATGCCTAAAATTTGCATCTACCACGCGCGAGTCCGCCGATAGCGTTCGTAAGCTTGCAGTAGAATACCATCCGAGGGAAATCAAACCAGTCGCACCTTCTGAAGGTTTCGTGCCCATTGGATGTGAATAGGTTCAAGCTGGAGAGGCGGAAGAGGTAGAGGATTGTGGCTAAGAGGAGTGTGGTAAAGTTGTTTCTGTCTCATGGCCTTATATAGTGGTGGAGATGGGCATTTTACACACATGTCCCTCATGATCATTGTATTTATGTAATTTTATTGGTTCTGCACCTTCGGGTAAATACATATAATCGATTTTAGGGGGTACTATAAGGAGTAAAAAAAGCGCGTAGGAGCCGCTAGGAATGCAGGCGGACGACCTCTGAGCGTGTGGAGATGGACTGCCGGTCTAGAGAGGGAGACGGCGGCGCTTCGGAACGGCGGTGCTGGGCAACCAAGACGACGCAGGCGATACGTAGACCAAGACGACTGTGAGCCCTCATGTTGCCTGGTCAAGGTGTGGACGTTGATGACGGTGTCAGCATGCTCCAGATGTCGAGGTTTACTGACGGAGAAGCGGTTAAGCCACCGGTGGGCGTGCTGGTGCTCGGCAATCGTGAACTAATATGGCAAGAAGTGGATGTGCGTGGGAATTTTCAGGTAGAGCTTCAACCGGGTATACACAACGTCGTGCCCCCTGGCTGCTGCTGCGTGCCGTGCTGATGAAGATGGGCGAGGTGCATGCCAGGAGGTTTTTGTCGCCGAAACCGCATCTATGCAGGAGACGTTGCGGGGCGCTGCCGCGTGCATCCTGGCGGCATTTTTTTTTAAAAAGGGAAACCCAGCCTCTACATCTGGTTGATGCATACGGCTTTTATTAATATGTTATCATCCAAATTTATCTTACAACCATGACACACTTACATAGGGACTCAACAGGACCTACAAAGCCTGATAAAACGGAAAACCGATAAGGGGCAACAAAATGCCAAACAACCAACTGCATCGTCATAAGACTATCCAGCACCAATACGTTTACTACGCAACCAGCCACCCTGGCTGAAGATAGCCTGAACGACCGCCATCAGTCGAGTGCATGCACCATCCAAACAAGCACGCTGGTCCTCTGGCAGAAGAATAGACCACTGGCGCATCCAATAATTGGCCTGATGAATAACCTGCAAAAAATTCCCAACTTTCTCATTGTTAAAAATAATATCATTTCGATATTTCCAGAGAGTCCAAAGCAAAGCACATACTCCTATGCATATAAGTGCTTTTGTAACTTTATCAACCCCACATAACCAATTACCAAACAAATTTGCAATATTAGACGGGGTGAAATACTATAAGTAAAATGCAGCAACCTCCAAATTTTCTTAACAAAATCACACGAGATGAAAAGATGAGTCACTGTTTCAGGCTCCCCACAGAAAACACACTTATTACATCCATCCCATTTTCTCTTAACAAGGTTATCTTTAGTCAGCAATTCTTTCCGAGACATAAACCACATAAAAATCTTTATCTTCAAAGGGACCTTTAGTTTCCACAAATACTTGTGAAGAAAACTAACATCCACATTCATTATCTCTGTATAAAAAGATTTAACCGTATAAATTCTAGAGTCGGTAAGGGACCAACTACAGCCATCTTGATTATCAGATAGATTAATATCCATTAGCCTCTCCATTAGATGCAACCATCTTTCCCATTTATCTCCAGTTAGAGCACGACGAAAGTGCAAATCAGGAGGTAACTGACGAAGGACCTTGGACACTAAGATATTCTTATTACTCACAATTGAGTAAAGCGAAGGATATTGGTCTTTTAGAGGTAAATCCCCTAGCCAACAGTCTTCCCAAAATCTGGTCCTCTCACCAATGCCAAGAGTGAACTTAATATGCATGAAGAAATCATCTTTACCACGCAAAACACCTTTCCAAAAAGGTGAGTCAGTGGGCTTGGCCTCCAACTCGGCCAAAGTTTTTTCACCCAAGTATTTGTTAGTTAATAATTCATGCCACATGCCTTGTTCAGTTAATAGTTTAGATAACCATTTATTAAGAAGGCATCTATTCTTAACTTCTAACACTTCAATGCCTAGTCCACCTTGATCCTTAGGTCGACAAACAATATTCCACTTTGTCAAACGATATTTCTTTTTTACATGAACACTCTGCCAGAAGAATCTTGACCTATAGAAATCTATTATTTTTCGAACCCCAACAGGAACCTCAAAGAATGAAAATAGGAACATGGGCAAACTAGACAGTACCGAATTTATTAACACAAGTCTATCCCCGTAAGAAAGTAACTATCCGGCCCACGAGCTCAACTTTTGCTCAAAACGATCCTCCACAACCTTCCATTCCTTAAGGAGTAGCTTCCTATAGTGAATAGGAATACCAAGATAAGTGAATGGTAGATTACCAACTTCGCATCCAAAAATACGACGGTAATCATCCATATGTTCAGTAGCTTTCCCAAAGCCAAAGATCTCACTCTTATGAAAATTAATTTTTAACCCAAACAATTGTTAAAAAATTGAGAGAATAAGTTTCATGTTGACAACTTTTTCTAAATCATGTTCCAGAAAAAGGACGGTATCAACAGCGTACTGGAGAATCGATATTCCCCCTTCCACTAAATGTGGTACTAAACCACTCACCTGATTGTCCTCCTTAGCCCTATTAATTAAAATTGTCAACATATCAGCCACTAAATTGAAAAGAATTGGAGACAACGGATCTCCCTGTCTTAGTCCTTTTAGAGTTTGAAAGAAATGACCAATGTCATCATTGACTCTAATACCTACACTCCCTCCTTGCACAAAACGGCCAACCCACTCACACCATTTCGAACTAAAGCCTTTCATACGCATGGTTTGCTGCAAAAAAGCCCAATTTACTTTGTCATAAGCCTTTTCAAAAGAAATTTTGAATAAGACCCCATCCATTTTCTTCCTATGAAGCTCATGAATGGTCTCATGTAACACCACTACTCCCTCAAGAATATTTCTACCCGGAAGAAAATCTGACTGGGATGGATTAATCACTTTCTGAGCAATTGAAGTTATCCTATTCGTACCTACGTTAGTAAAAATCTTGAAACTAACATTCAAAAGGCATATTGGTCTGTATTGCTCAATCCTACATGCATCCTCCTTCTTAGGCAAAAGAGTTATAACACCATAGTTAAGTTTAAATAACGATAGATTACCCGCATGCAATTTGAGCAAACATACCCATCAAGTCTACCTTGATAAACCCCCAACATTGCTGATAAAATTCAGCTGGAAACCTGTCGGGACCCGGAGCCTTATTATGTTCCATCTGAGAAATGGCTTCAAAAACCCTTTCCTCAGAGAACCCAGCAGTTAAAAACTGATTTTCTTCTGGTGATACCTGAGGTAAATCCTCAGTAATAGATTCCACCATAGAAAAAGAGGATGGGGCCGATGCCCCAAAAAGACCCTTATAATATTGTGAAATAAAACATTTTAAATTTTATTGGCCCACAATAGTTTCTTCATCCTGTTCTAATTGATAGATCTTTTTCTTCATATGTTTACCATTTGCAATTAAATGGAAGTATCTAGTATTATTCCAACCCACACATGTCTCACCTTAGCACGTTGAGCCCATTTCGACTCCTCTTCTCTACGAAGTTTAGTCAAGAACTCATCTGCATGTCTCTTTACCTCATATTCCTCCTCGCTAAGAGGCTGGCAGAGCTTAGAAGAGTTACGGGTCACACCTACTCGTTTCCAGTTCGCCGTCTACGCAGTCCACGCCGCCGCCCCCCGACTGGCATGTCGTCCTCATCATGGACCGCTCGGCCGCGTCGGTCGATATCGTGACGAAGCAGTTCAGGCCGATGTGCCTTCTCGTCCACCCTGACAAGAACCCTTCTGCCACGTGGTAGGCAGTGACGCCAAGGTCCAGGGCGCTCGTGAAGGGGAGCGACCGGAACCTTCGTCGCCTCGGGGCGACCGGTGCGGGGTTGAAGCTGTGAGGAGAGACCGTCGCCGAGGATGCCTCCGACGCGCCGGGAACATCCTGGCCACGCTTGTGAGTGGCCATCTTCTTCGCTCTTGAGGGCAAGTCACACCTCTGCGTCACGTCCAAGGAGTCACATGCCTCGCTCAAGAAGCTCGTCTCCGGCGACGTCGCCGCGCGGGCCGGCACTTCCAGCGAGCTTGGGTCCTTTGCCGACCTGCCTTCCCGGGTACGGCGTGGCTACCTTCCAGCATGCCGCAACCTCCCCTCGTATTCGGCACGCATGGCGTGCTGCCACAGCCGAGCGACGGCGACCACTGCGTCCTATGCGTCAGCTCGCATGGGGCACAAGACTTGGTAAGTTGGGCGATACTAGCAGGTTCGTTGTTGGTGTAGACTGGAAAACCCATTTGACCACCATTGGCCCCAAAACGCACCGCACTGACCCAATCCGTTTTACGTGTAGACCCACACCGCACTGCTCCATTATATTTCTCAAACCATTAGAAGCCAATCCAAATGGAACGAATCGAGGACCGACACCGAAAAGCCCATACAAGGCCGCACCATTCCCACCGTGAACTGAGATGCTTACACTATAATCTGAAAAGTTAGATATCGATCAAAGAGGAGTGCCAAGTTTCAAAACAAAGTATCCATTATATACTAAAAACAATAAACCAGTGTCTAATAGATACACTACATAGATCCATATAGGTTAATATTATGTACTCGATCTGAACACCATGGTTCATAATTGTAATGGACAATATCTGATGGTTTTATGTAAACTTTGCACTCACATATCGTTTTGGACCTACAAACTATGTCACCTGACTTAGTCACATATATGTTTGATCTATATGATATTACGGAACACATGAGAACAAAAGGTAAAAGGCTTATTTGGCACGAAAAATCAAATTAAATTGTATTAGCAAAGTACACAATCATAACTATATTGGGTTCAACCAAGAGACAACCGCTAACATTGTTAGAACGACACTGAGTCAGGTGATTCTCTCACTCCGTTCGGCGGCCGTTGCGCGCATATGTACGTATTCCTTGAAAGAGTCTTACGAGAGGAAAATTGACCGGCTGGTGCTATTGCATAAAATCAAACGATCTCCCTCTTACTCTAGCCGTTTTAGATTAAAACATGCGGCTAATAATGGGTTAGGTTTTTTCAAAGGTGAGCTGGGCAGCCGGGCACATAAAAACAGAAATGATGAGTCATGTTGTGTTCGTAAGCAAGCTATAAAAAAAATTCTACTAAATTCAAATATTGAAGTTATGTGGATTTTCTAGTTACAATACATATATGACAACATTTAATTGTAGCTATTAAAAAACTGTAAAAGAAGATAAATTCAAATACAATTGCATAATCAGTAACAATTCAAAGATATTCCATCTTTATTAAGTACATAAATTGAATATTAATTAGAGATAACATAATCAGACACAATTCTCACCTGGAATGGCCAATTTGGATAACTTTGAGATTTAAATCGAGGGGCAAAGGAAAGTGTTTCCATTGATTGGAGAATCACAACAATATGGTGTTGGGTGCACATGTGAATTCCCCTGAATTAATATATAATAAATGTGAATACATGGCATTAGTACATATTATTTAGATGAGTTCATACCATAAAATTATGATTTGTCAAGATGTAGAAATTATGCGTGACCTGACACGACATTTTTAAGTTACATGGCAGAACAACTACAAGTGATTCGTAGCGCAAATCATCTGGATTAAAGAGAACGGTATTAAGGGTGTAAAAATACATCAAATTGTACTACACATGTTACTCAAGAGGAATACTATCATGAATTTATGAAATATACAACAAACATTTCACCATAAATTAAATGGATAAAGAAAAAAATGTTGTTCTACTAAATAACATGGAAATTTTGCTGACCATACTAGCATATAGTTTGTAATTCCATAAATTTGGTCCTATGAAACAATAACTTCAGTTGTGTGCATCAATTTGATGCAGAGGTTGGTATTTCCAATTTCAAAAAAAAAGAAACAATAACTTATACATACACTAGGCTGCACCATTCCCACCGTGGCGGCCACGCAACGATGGAAGCATGGATGCCTCTCGCCTCTGCCGCATTGATCTTACTTCCATGGCCTCAACAATATCCTGAAGATATCCTGAAGAGGAGTTTACGGACACGGTAGAGGCAACGGGTGACAGCCCTCTGTATATAGACATGGACGTTGCATATTACTCCCTCTGTTCCATAATGTAAGCCTTTCTAGCAAGCTAAACTAGCTTGCTAAAAAGGCTTACATTCACTAGTAGAAAACAGGGCATTGAGCCAAGCACAATGGAACCGGATGTGATACAAACCGGTTCAGAAGGGTCTGTCCCTGGGCCCCACCAATGCAGCAAAATGGCCGCAAGGCCTTTAGGACCGGTTTGTAACACAAACCGGTCCTAAAGGCGTTGCGGGCTATTTGCTGCATGGAGGGGGGCCCATGGGACATACCCTTTGGAACCGGGTTGTATCACAAACCGGTTCTACAGGATTTCTCATTTTTTGCAGCCGTTGCGGGTCCCGCTGTCATATCCTTTAGAACCGGTTTGTAACACAAACCGGTCCTAAAGCCCTCCCCTAAGCCCTACATACCACCCCGAGCTCAGCTCATTTTTTCCAGCTCGAGCTCAACTCCATTTTTGCTCTCTCCTTCCTCTTGTGAGGTCTAATCCATCCCCATTTTCTCCACCATTTGTCAAGATTGTTGGTACCCATCGGTTCTACGGTTAGCATCAACGTTCCCTCTTCAGGCATTGCAGGTTTTGCTCGTTTTCTTGCTCATTTCATTTTTGTTGTGCTAGCTAGGTGTTTGATGAAATGCCTAGCTAAGCTAGAATTTGTTATTCATTTTGTTATGTATACAAATTGATGTAATTTGAGCTCAAAATTAATTATGATTTGTGCTTTTTTTAGTGTCGCGCGCCTTGTCCCCTTCCTCACTACCGTCGATCGCCCCATCACCGACACAACCTTGGTGAGCCTATTGTTTTTATTTACCAAAACAAATTTTGATTTGTATGATTTACGTATTTACTTGTATATAATTTTCTAGAGCCATGGTTTTGATATCCGTCCCCGTTGGCCCTCGTCCAGTCTATGATTCGGATGTGGTATATTATCTTTTTTCACTACATATTTTCATTTCCTGATTATACGACAATTACTTACGCCGACCAACTTGACATAGATATTTTTATATAGGAGGTAGTGGAATCGGAAATGCCAATCGACCCTATTGTTGAGAAGTTATACTTAGTTGAACAAGAAAATATTGGCTTGAAAGAAAGATTGAAAAAAACTGAAGAAAGGTTGGAAAAAACTGAAAGAGAGAAGATGACCTTGGAAAAGGTTCTTGCCGGTGTCGTCGATGGTCACAAGAGCGAGATGGACGCAATATGCCTGAAGATTAGAAAGATTAGGAAATATGCAATTAGTAAAGAGGCTTGGTATCATTATGTCGTCGGGTCAATTGTTACCTTTGTTGCGATTTTGATCGCATTTGTTGTTGTTTTTAAATGCATTAATTAGAGAGAGTTTTTATGGATGGTTTCAGTGTGTATTTTTCGGAGAACTATATATATATGTATGGTCACTATACGCTAGTTTGGTATTAACGTGTGATGAACTTTTTGTATTAATTAATTAATTTAGTCATAATGATTTAGCATAATGGTTGTTGATAAATTTATATAATGCAGATGAACCGGCAATGGATGTACAGTGATCGACGTCGTCCCGAATTCCTTAATGGCATGCATAGTTTTCTCAATGTGGCTGAGAAAAACAGGCAGAATGGATTTATTTTTTGTCCATGTAAAAAATGCCAGAATAAGAGGAATTTCCCTAGCTCAAGAACCATACACACCCACCTGTTGCAAGAAGGCTTCATGCCCAGTTATTTTTGTTGGACCAAGCACGGAGAAAGAGGGGTTATAATGGAAGACAATGAAGAAGAAGAGGATAATGATAATTATCCTATGTTCGATGAACACGGTGATACTGAAAGGGGGGAAGACGGGCCTGAACTTGAGGACATTGTTGATGAGTCTGATGATGATCTTCGTCAGGTCATTCGTGAAGAACAGATAAACTGCGCAAGTGAAAACGAGAGGTTGAAGTTGGAGCGCATGTTAGAAGACCACAAAAAATTGTTGTACCCAACTTGCGAAGATGGCCAGAAAAAACTGGGCACCACCCTTGAATTGCTGCAATGGAAGGCAGAGAATGGATTATCTGACAAGGGATTTGAAAAGCTGCTGAAAATAATGAAGAAGATGCGTCCAAGAAATAACGTGCTGCCCTGCAGTACATACGAAGCAAAGAAGGTTGTCTGCCCTCTAGGATTGGAAGTGCATAAGATACATGCATGCATCAATGACTGCATCCTCTACCGCGGCCAGCACGAGAATTTAAATGCCTGCTCGGTATGCGGTGCATTTCGGTATAAGATCAGGCGAGATGACCCTGGTGATGTTGAGGGTGACGATCGCCCTAGGAAGAGGGTTTCTGCCAAGGTGATGTGGCATGCTCCTATAATACCACGGTTGAAACGTTTGTTCCGAAACAAAGAGCATGCGAAGTTGCTGCGATGGCACAAAGAAGACCGTAAGAAAGACGATATGCTGAGACACCCCGCTGATGGGTCGCAGTGGAGAAACATCGACGATAAATACGAGGACTTTGCACATGACGCAAGAAACTTAAGGTTTGGTCTGAGTACAGATGGCCTGAATCCATTTGGGGAGCAGAGTAGCAGCCATAGCACCTGGCCCGTGACTCTATGTATCTATAACCTTCCTCCTTGGTTATGCATGAAGCGTAAGTTCATTATGATGCCAGTGCCTATCCCAGGCCCGTCGCAACCCGGCAACAACATTGATGTGTACCTGAGGCCACTAGTTGATGAACTTTTAGAGTTCTGGGCTGACGAAGGTGTACGTGTGTGGGACGAGTACAAACAAGAGGAATTTGACCTACGAGGGTTGCTGTTTGTTACCATCAATGATTGGCCCGCTCTTAGTAACATCTCAGGACAGTCAAACAAGGGATACAGCGCATGCACACACTGTTTAGGCGAGACAGAAAGTATACATATAGGCAGGAATGTGTACCCGGGGCATCGTCGATTTCTTCCAGACAGGCATCCCGTAAGAAAGAAAGGAAAGCATTTCAAAGGCGAGGCAGATACACGGAGGAAGCCAACCCTCCCTAAAGGTACTGATATATATGACATGGTCAAAGATATAAAAGTAATCTTTGGAAAGGGTCCTGGCGCACAATCTGTTCCAAATGACGCCGACAACCACGTAGCCATGTGGAAGAAGAAATCTATATTCTGGGAACTACCCTATTGGAAATTCCTAGAGGTTCGCTCTGCGATCGACGTGATGCACGTGACGAAAAATATTTGCGTGAACCTGCTAAACTTATTGGGCGTGCATGGGAAGATGTCGAGAGATACCACAAAAGCACGGCTGCACCACCAACGTATGCACGAACGAGACGACCTGATGAATCCAGAGAATTTCAAAGGTCCTGCCAGCTACGCTCTTACCAAGGAAGAGAAGGAGATCTTTTTCCAAGTCCTGAGTAGTATCAAGGTCCCGTCTGGCTACTCGTCGAACATAAAAGGAATACTAAACCTGGAAGAGAAAAAGTTCCAAAACCTTAAGTCTCATGACTGCCACGTGATCATGACCCAGTTACTTCCGATTGCATTGAGGGGGCTTCTGCCAGAAAACGTGCGAGTACCCATTGTGAAGCTATGTGCATTCCTCAACGCAATTTCTCAGAAGGCAATCGATCCAGCAACTCTACCAAGTTTACAGAAGGACGTGGTCCAATGTCTTGTCAGCTTCGAGTTGGTGTTCCCACCAACCTTTTTCAATATTATGACGCACCTCATAGTTCACCTAGTCCAAGAGATTTCCGTTCTCGGTCCTGTATTCTTACACAATATGTTCCCCTTTGAGAGGTTCATGGGAGTCTTGAAGAATTATGTTAGAAACCGTGCTAGACCAGAAGGAAGCATGGTCAAGGGCTATGGAACAGAGGAGGTCATTGAGTTTTGTGTTGACTTTATTCCTGACCTGAACCCGATCGGGGTTCCTCAGTCGCGCCATGAGGGGAGACTGCGTGGAAAAGGCACGCTAGGAAAGAAATCAACAACATGTATGGACGAGCAATCTTTCAGTCAAGCACACTACACAGTTCTAGTTAATTCCAGCTTGGCGGCTCCATATATCCAGGAACACACGGATATTTTACGCTCGGAATATCCGGAGCAACCTGAAGATTTCATTGCTAAAGAACACGCGAAGACATTCGGAGGTTGGTTGCAAAGACGTCTGATTAATGACAACATTGTTGAAGATGAGCTATACTTGTTGGCCAAGCAACCATCTTCGACTGTATTGACCTTTAAAGGGTACGAGATAAATGGTAACATATTTTACACGGCAGAACAAGATAAAAAGAGCACCAACCAAAACAGTGGCGTCCGGTTTGATGCAAAAGACGACAACGGGCAAAGGGTCACATACTATGGTTACATAGAGCAGATATGGGAACTTGACTACGGACCTTCCTTTAAGGTCCCTTTGTTCTGGTGCAAATGGTTCAACCTGTCAGGCGTGACGGTAGACCCGAAGTACGGAATGACAACAGTGGATCAGAAGAATCTTGGGTACGGCAATGATCAATTCGTCCTAGCCAATGATGTGGCTCAGGTTTTCTATGTGAAGGACATGTCTAGCAGACCGAGAAAAACAAAAGATAAGGAAACGAATACATCAGACGATGAGCCAAGGCGCCACATAGTTCTTTCAGGGAAAAGAAACATCGTGGGAGTCGAGGACAAGACAGACATGTCAGAAGATTACATTAAATTTGATGAAATTCCTCCCTTCAAAGTCAAAGATGATCCTAGCATTCAGTTAAATGATGAAGATGTTCCATGGTTACGGCGCAATCAGAAGAAAGGCAAGAAGAAAAATAGAAACGGATCGTCCCTTTAGTAAAGGCAAGAAGAAAAATAGAAACGGATCGTTCCTTTAGTACCGGTTGGGGACACCAACCGGGACTAAATGGGTTAGGGTTTCGTTTGGACCAATCAGATAGAATCACACGGATCGTGTGTTTGTTTCAACCGCTTGTGAGTCGTTGGATCCGGGGTGTGTTTCTTTCCAGCTATTGTGAGCCGTTCGATCAGGGCTACGGTGTGTTTCTTTCGAGCTGTTGTGAGCCGTTGGATGATATGTTTCTTAACCGTTGTATCAAAACCCTAGCTCAACACTTTGTGTGCCAGAGGACCCTATATATAGCCCAGCTTCATACACCGTTCAGTTCATCTCCCAAATACAAAACATCCGGATTCGCCAGCATACGCCCCGCGGTGCATTTGGTATGCATATATGCACTCAGTAGCCACTGCGGGGTTGTATACTGGCGATACCGTTTGTTTTGTTCTACACCCTCATTTAAGGTTTGATACATCATATACTCAGTTCATCGAGCAAATACAAAACATCCGGATTCTCCATCATACGTCCGGCCGTGCATTTGGTATGCATATATGCACCCAGTAGCCACGGTCGGGCTGTATGATGGCGATACCGTCTGTTTTGTTCCACACCCCCCTTAAGGTTTGATACATCATATACTCAGTTCATCGAGCAAATACAAAACATCCGGATTCGCCGTCATACGTCCAGCCGTGCATTTGGTATGCATATATGCACCCAGTAGCTAGCCACGGTTGGGCTGTATGACGGCGATACCGTTTGTTTTGTTCTACACCACCCTTTAAGGTTTGATACATCATATATTCAGTTCATCGAGCAAATACAAAACATCCGGATTCGCCATCATACGTCCAGCCGTGCATTTGGTATGCATATATGCACCCAGTAGCCACGGTTGGGCTGTATGATGGCGATACCGTTTGTTTTGTTCTACACCCCCCTTTTGGAAACAGAAAGAAGAAGAAAAAGAAATGTGCGCCCCCCTGTACAGGCCTTTAGGACCGGTTGCCGTTAACAACCGGTGCTAAAGACCCTTTCGCACCGGTTGCCGTTAACAACCGGTTTGCCGTTAACAACCGGTGCTAAAGACCCTTTAGCACCGGTTGTTAACCGCAATCGGTACCAAGAAAGGCAAGAGTAAGATTGTGACGACCGGTTGTCACAGAGGCAGACAGAAGAAGTCACGGTATGGCAGTCACGTATTCAACATCAACCAAGAAAGGCAAGCGTAAGATTGTGATGAAAGGTTGACAGAGGGAAATACTCGCGATATATGTATGTACTTTTTAAAAGTGAGAAACAAAGTACCAGCGGGCTAGTATACCAATCGCTAAATCAATCTACATGTATGGTATCTCGCTAAATCAATCTATATATATGTATCCACGATATATATGCTCGATGTATCACTTGCGCTCTCACTTCTCGTTGCCTTACTCATTACCCACCCTAACTTACCACAGGCGCATAGACTACAATATGCGCCTGGGGTAACATTAGTGCAGGCGCATAGACAAAATATGCGCCTGGGCTAAGAGCTATACCACAGGCGCATAGTGTGTAATGTGCGCCTGGGGTAAGTGATCAGATTACATTAAATTTGATGAAATTCCTCCCTTCAAAGTCAAAGATGATCCTAGCATTCAGTTAAATGATGAAGATGTTCCATGGTTACGGCGCAATCAGAAGAAAGACAAGAAGAAAAATAGAAACGGATCGTCCCTTTAGTACGGTTGGGGACACCAACCAGGACTAAATGGGTTAGGGTTTCGTTTGGACCAATCAGATAGAATTACACGGATCGTGTGTTTGTTTCAACCGCTTGTGAGTCGTTGGATCCGGGGTGTGTTTCTTTCCAGCTGTTGTGAGCCGTTCGATCAGGGCTACGGTGTGTTTCTTTCGAGCTGTTGTGAGCCGTTGGATGAGATGTTTCTTAACCGTTGGATCAAAACCCTAGCTCAACACTTTGTGAGCCAGAGGACCCTATATATGCACCCAGTAGCCACTGTCGCGCCTCGAGCGCTTCTTCTCCATCCCTCTGCACCGTCGCGCTTCCACCATGCCTCCGAGGAGGAACAGCACCACCGGTTTCCGCGGCGTCCGAGCACGGCAGAACGGAATGTTCAGCGCAGATATCCGCTGGGGGGACGACCGCATCCCCCTCGGCACCTTTGCGACGGCGGCAGAGGCAGCCCGCGCCTGGGACGCGGCGGCCTGGCGCCTCAACCGCCCGCGGTCGCTGATGAACTTCAACGACTGCCACACAGTCTGGGAAGCGGAGGCCAGGGCGACAAAGCCACAGATCATCACTGCCGCCGACCACCTCCACCTCCGCCACCGCGCGTTTCAGGGCCTAGTCGACGCCAGGGAAGACCGCGTCGTCCGCGAGTATTACCGGAACAACCCGGGGGAGGAGAGCGCCGACGAGGAGCTCTGGCAGACCCGCGCGGGTCAGCGGGCGGATCGCCGCCTCGAACGCCACCTCGCGTTAGATGCGGCTCGGGAGGCGAGGACGAGGGTGCTGCAAGAGCTTCGTCGGGCCGACCGCGCCGGCGAAGTCTGGGCCTCCGACGATCCGAGGTGGGGGCCTATCTCGTACATACCATCATGCACCTCCGATGATGACGAGGAGGTCACCGACGAGTTCGGCGACGATGATGACCCGGAGGAGGTCACCGACGAGTTCCCCGACGACGACGGCGAGGAGTAGTGTTCGTCTGTTTTCCCTTTTTAATAAAAGAATTTGTATTCCGGCGACACTGCGGCAATCGCTAAATCAATCTGTATGGTATCTCGCTAAATCAATCTATATATATGTATCCACGATATATATGCTCGATGTATCACTTGCGCTCTCACTTCTCGTTGCCTTACTCATTACCCACCCTAACTTACCACAGGCGCATAAACAGCAAAATGCGCCTAGGGTAATTTTACCGCAGGCGCACAGTCAAGAAATGCGCCTGGGATAAGAGCTTTACCGCAGGCGCATTTTGTGTAAAGTGCGCCTGGGGTAAGTGATCACATATACAGAAACAGTAGTTTTTCTGTTTTGTTTTCTTGATGTGTTTTTGTTTGTTTGTTTTGAAATGTGTGTTTGACATAATATAGAAATAGTATAGCTAGGAATTAATATAGAAATAATATCCATTACATAATAATATATACATTACATGATAATATATCCATTACATACTAATATATCCATTACATGCATATATCGAACACAAGATGCGGTACACAAACAACATATATGGATCCGTCGAGTAGAAGCGGAACAACTCGTAGGAGACGTATGCATCTATGGCTGCATACGTGATGTTGGTCCAGTCTAGTGGGTTCTTCTCCCACAACCAGTGATTCTTCGAGGGGAAATCAGTCTTCATGGTTTCGTAGCCCTCGTGGATGAAGGCAGTTGCCATGAGAGCCATCCCGGTCTTCGGCCTGTTCAAATCAGCAAAATGGATAAGATCCTGAAGATCAATGTAGTGATCTTCAGGTATCACAATACCCAAGCGCATCAACTTCGGACGGTCTTGCGTGTTGTCAACGCTGCAAAAGTCATACCCCTTGTTGACAAGAAAATCAACAAGTGCCGGAGAATGCTTTGAACTACTGCAACAACAAAAATTTGATACGTGTACGTGTTAGATATATTGCAACACATGTATTCTTCACATGCAACAAACAAATCAAAGATGCAAGATTGTACGTGTGCGTTACCTTGACCATTGGAAGACCAAAACGGCCTCCTTGAATGCAATCTGGATGACTGCAACATTCTGTTTATCCGCCGTATACTCTAAATCAAGCCCGAAAAACCGGTGTTCTTCGGGAGAGGAGAAATACAGATCGGTCAAATACCCAAGAGCACCGGGGAGCTCCTCGCAATTGTTGGTGTAGAACACGTCGAGACTTTTGCCGCATGGTGTGGCGACATCATATCTCTTAGAAACTTCAGCCATGGTGCTTAGTGGAGGAAGATCAAGAGAGGAAGAAGAAAAGACAGAGGAAGAAGAGAAGAAACAGAGACTCGCGATCGGGCCGGTGCGCACTGTAGCAATAAAACCGCCGCGCGCGGGAGGCGAGCAGTTTGTATTAAGACCTTTAGCACCGGTTGCTAACACAAACCGGTGCTAAAGGCCTGTAGTGGGCGCGCAGTCTGGGTGTGGCCCCAACTACAGGCCTTTAGCACCGGTTTGTGTTAGCAACCGGTGCTAAAGACCCTTTCGCACCGGTTGCTAACACAAACCGGTGCTAAAGGCCTGTAGTGGGGCGATATCTCCAGGACTTGTGAAATTTTGTGCTCATTTCTTTCGCGCGTCTTCTCCTCTACCTACGGCGAAGCCCTGCTCCGCCTCGTCGCCGGCCGTCCGCCTCATCGCCGTACGCCTCGCCTCGGTCCGCCGCGCCTCCGTCGGCCTCGCCTCCGTCCGCCGCGCCTCCGGCCGCTCTCTGTCTCCGTCGCCGTCGATCCCCCGCGCGGCCCCGCGTCCGTCGCGCCTCCGCGATCGCCGTCCGCCTCCGTCGCGCCGTCGCGCCGTCCGCCTCCGTCCGCCTCCGTCGCGCCTCCGTCTCGCCTCCGCCTCCGCCGCCCCGCCTCTCGCCCCTCGATCGCCGTCGCCGGCCTAGCTAGGTAAGTTTTATTTCGGTTTTTTTCAATTTTGTTTTACTGTTAGAATTTTTAGAGTTAGTGTTAGTGTTTAATGTTAGAAATTTTTAGATTTAGTGTTAGATTGTTTTTAGAGTTAGTGTTAGTGTTAGAAATTTTTAGATTTAGTGTTAGATTTTTTTAGAGTTATTAGTGTTAGTGTTAGAATTTAGTGTTATAAATTTTCAGAGTTAGTGTTAGATTTTTTTAGTGCTTTATTTTGTTTTTACAATTTTGTTTAGTGTTAGAATTTTTCTGTTAGAATGTTGTGTTAGAAAATTTCACTAAGTTAGTGTTAGAAAATTTCAGAAAGTTAGAATATATATATAATTTCAGTAAGTTAAAATTTTTCACTAAGTTACCATATTGTTCCTGTTTAACTTTCATCTTATTTCTGTTATATTTCTCAATTTACTATTTTTTACTAAGTTAGAAAAACTAAGGTATTTTACTTAATTATGGAATATTTACTTAGTCCGGGCAGGTTTTTAGTTCATTTCTTTGTTGGACCCGCCGGGGGATGTCCGGGACTGGGCCCCGCCAGGCTGGCATTGGGAGCTCCTTAGTACCGGGGCACGCGGCTTGGTGAGAAATCCGGGTGACGTGGTCGACCCGGATATTCTTTGGTGGCCATCGCATGGGCCACGCTCGGTGCGGAGAGAGCCGGCCCCTGAGGAGGTGGTACAACAGCGTATCAGGGAGGAGGACTAGCACGTCCGTCGCTACATGTACTTGCTCGATAGGCAGTATAGGCAGTATAGCAGCAGTTGGTCGATTATTCGGAGGGTTCCTTACCACGTGAGCTATGACCCTATGAGGGTTCCTTATCTATGGATGCGTAGCACCCGTGACTCAGCACCCCGCGGCTTACGACCCGGTCGGAGTTAATTATTTTGAGAGATATCACGAGACTATGTATAAGTGATATTATTCGATCGTGATGTATTAGGGTTAAAAAAATCAACCCGAGCTATGTAACTCTTGGTGTGTCAAGAACTATTATTTCATTAATATGTCCAGAACTATTATTTTATTACTGTCCGATGAAATAATTTCGCCAAGTGCCCGATGAAAATTTCGCTAAGTGTTCTTCATTTTATAAATTTTACTAGCAGGTGTTGAGCTATGGATCCCCAAGAACCTGCACATGATCCGCACGCCGATCTACTCGCGGGAATGGGTGAGGCGGAGAAGGAAAGATACATGCGCGAGATGATTTTTAATAATGCAACGGCCATATATCGTGATGACGACGATGGACAGGCGTTTAGCAATCAATTTTTGAACGACTCCGGTGACGGAGATGAGAATATAGAAGATGTAGTAGATGATGACGACGACAACGTCGAGGATGCAGAAGTGCCCTCCAGAACAAACTCTGCCAATGTATATCTCAAGTCACTGTTCACGCAACAATTAATTTGTATTGCACTTACTAACGAATCATTATTTTCCCGTTTAGGCGCCCTCCGGAACAGCTACCGCAAGTACTGAGACAGAGTCCAAACGAGGCCCGGCCGCAAGGTTGAAAGATACCGCAAGGTTCTCGATTGATACAGTTGCTGCTGATGGCAAACCACTGCAGCCCCCAGAAACTTATCGCAAACTCGTAAATCAGTGCGGAGTTGTTGTAAGAGACCTGGTCCCGATCAACTTAATAGAATGGAATAAGCCGAAGACCGGGGCCAACGTTGGAGCTAGTTATGTCGATGAAAGATTGAAAAAAATTCTTTGCGAGACGCTATGGCTAAATTTCAGCGTAGCGGAAGATAAGAAGAAGAAAGTCGAGAAGTGGGCTTTGAAGAAGATGGCCACACAATTCCAGAGGTGGAAGAAAGAACTGTGGAAGAAATATAAGGAAGAAGATCCAGTTTTCACTGGGAACCTAGTGAAGATAAGAGACGCTTGGGATGAATTTAAGGCGTACAAGAAATCGGGTGTCTTTGCATCCCGATCGGCCACAAATTCGGAGAATGCGAAGAAGAAGCAATATCACCATATTTTGGGGTCAGGTGGCTACAAGACTGCCCTGCCTAGGTGGCGAAGCTATGAAAATGTGCTTGTGAAAAGAGGTATCATTCCACAGACACATGACTGGCCCGATAGGTCCAAGTTCTGGTTGTTCGCGCATTGGGCAACGTTGGATCCTGAGACTGGGATGATTGTTTCTCAGGGACCATGGTCGGAGAAAATAACAAAAGTCGTAGCAGAGCTAGAGAAGGCAATAGAAGCTGTTCGAAAAGGAACTTTTGTTCCCGATAGAGAGAACGACGAGCTGACGAGGGCACTCGGGAACCCCGAAAAGTGGGGACGAACACGAGGCTTTGGAGCGGATACCCCATGGAGCCAAGGGTTTGCAGCGGACATTGCCACTTACAGAAGCCGTGATAGAAGCAAGAAAAAGGCGAGTGAACGGTTATCGACATTAGAACAAAAGGTGGATTTTCTCTTGAAGAAAGGGGGACACCCTTTACCTGACACTGAAGAGGAGGTAGAACATCGTCCTGCTTCTGATCAGCTGCAAATAGAAGACGATCATGCCGTCCCATCTCAGCATAGAAGCAGCGTGGGTTCCACGCACCTGCAGCTGGAAGACGGTCGTGCAGTCGAACCGTCGACGCCTCACTACCCCGTGGATGATATCACGGAGAAGACAAACTGTGAGATACATATGCCAATGGGGAACATATCCTTCAGGGTGGCGTCAGGCTATGCTTTACCGAATCAACCTGGAGCAACCTACCATGGTGGTCAGATTCCAGCATCCCATGCTCGTGTCGGGTTGTCAACAATTACGCCGGGATGCCATTCAATTGAGCTCAGTATTCCTGGAGGTGAAGGCGAGAAGACACTGGGAGAAATGGAGCTTGGTATCATCTTGTGGAATAAGAAACACATCGTGTTCCCTAACTCGGCGCCAAGGCCACCGACTCCTCCAGGTACGAATGCACCATACCTCCATCAATTACTGAATGTTGCACCACATGTAAGCTTATTTTTAATAGTTTTTTCACTTTCGTACAGAGAATGCACGACCTCCAAGTCCACCCCCAACGAACCTCCAAGTCCACCCAACAACGAAGATTTGCCGGAGCCCGAGGCCGAGGGTCCATCGCCCGTGCACTCCCGTGAGCCGACGGATGCGCCCACTACGGGTACGACAAAGCGGAAGCTGCAGTTCAGAAGAAACGGGACTCCTCCCAAGAAGAGACCAAGGAAATCCAAGAAAGTCGAGAGTCCCCCTAAGTTACCAGGCTTGATGACTCAGGAGGAACTAACCAATGCAGTGAAAGCCAAAACCAAGGCATGGTTCGCACAGTTTCCCCTGAAGGCCCCTCCAGACCACTGGAAGGAATCTCTGAAGGACATCCCAAAGTGGAAAATTGAGCGGACCATCGACAACTTATATTATCCGCAACCGCCGCCACCGCCGCCCCTTTCAGACTATGAACGGTACATTGAAAAGAAGCACGCCGCACAGATGAAGCAGGCGGAGGAGATGAAGCAGGCGGAGCACCCGAAATGCGGGAAACAAGTTCCCCAGCTCGGACAACAAGAAGTACGGTCAGTTGCCCCGCTCAAGGTGTTATCTGACCAGGCTTCAGTGTCCGGTCCACGCATGGGCGACGCGGGTTACGCTATTGCTGATGTGGTATATACATACAAGCGCGGGCACCCTCTGGTCGAAAATCCTAGTGCTCTAACAACCCAACTACGGAATTTACATGATTGGTACTTGGAGGCCGCAAGGAAGCAGAGAGATTGTATCATGGCGACAATTCAGGATGAACACTACTTCGGAGATTACGGTGTCGAGCTTGGGTTCGATGATTTCTTCCAGATGTACAATCAACGTGCCCTCGACAAGTCTATCCTCAGCTGCTACTGTTTGTAAGTGATTTAATTGTGTAATTTAATTATTTAGTTAAGCTCGCGTTCATTGCCCGTATAATTATCACTCACGATATTCTTTTTGTACGCTACTATGCAGAATGAAGATTCGTGAATGCAGGCTGGCAGGAATCTGGGACTTTGGGTTCATTGACCCGTATTCGTATCATCAAAACACAGTAGAAGTATTCAACAAGGATACACCGGATGATTTGCTAAGGTTTTTTAAGCGAAAAAGTACCAAAAAAGAAATACTTTGGCCCTACGGATTCAAGTGAGTGTTACTGTCTTGTAGACATTCCATTTTGCTTACCTGATGTTAAGTGTAATTGATGAGTATGCATGACTGCGTGTGTACACGTGCGCAGCGGCCACTTCATATTGTTCATCATTAGAATCGATAAAGGACAAGTTGAAGTCTGGGACTCGTTAACCTGGGGCCCTGACACATGGAAGAGCGCGCGTCAGATGCTTCAAAAGTATATATATATATCGGCCTCTTTCGTTCATCGGGCTCTTTTTCGTTCATTCCCTGATATCAAGTAAGTAATAATTAACTCTTCTATTCATTTTTCTTTTGTCGCCCAGGGTTTGGCAAATGTTCATCAAGGAAGAACCCGGTACATGGGCAGACAAGCTCAACTTTCAGATTAACAAAGTAAGTAGTACTACGTACCCTGATTTAAATACCATTACCATTCTCTTGATTATTATTAATTTGACTGAATTATGTTTCTCGTATATAGAAAATCCCGCAACAACCACAGGGAACTGATTATTGTGGATACTACGTTTGCGAGTTCATTCACAGGACGATCAATGAGAAATCCCGTACTACCAGAACTCTAGAGGTACGTAACCGGATCTTCACAACTTTATTTATGTTGCCATTAATTATGTTTAGTTTTGTTCATAACTTAATTGTTTTCATCTACTTCTTTTCAAGATGGCACGAAAGCGGGCGCAGCTCAAACCAATCGACCGTTGCAAGGCTATTGCAGAGGAATTGGCAGGATTTCTTCTCACGCAAGTCGTAGCAGAAGACGGAGAATTTTTCCATCCTATGAACCAATTATAGCTAGCTCCCTTCTCTATGCAAGTATACAACTATTCAAAACGAACTTCACATTATGTAATTCTCGGTCGATTACTTCGTGTTACATGTATATATGTATGTACTACTATTTGGTGCATCAACATTTAACCGCAAACAGAAACGGAAACACTAAACGGAAACCCTGAAAATACGGAACACGCCCTAAACCCTAAACCCTAAATACGGAATTGGAAACCCTGAAAAGAAAAGAAAAAAAAAAGAGAAAAAAAAATCTTTAGTACCGGTTGGTGTTACCAACCGGTTCTAAAGGTCCTCCGCCTGCGCACTCTCTTCGGCGCCCACGTGGAGGCCTTTAGAACCGGTTGGTGACTGACCGGTTCTAAAGGGGGAGGGGCTTTAGTCCCGGATACGTAGCACCGGTTTTGTATCCGAGTCCAAAGGCTCTTACAAACCGGTGCTACTGGCCTGTTCTCCACCAGTGATTGTGGAACGGAGGTAGTAGTCATTATTGTCCATGCCCTATTGATCTAAGGGCTCTTGATCTTCATAGCTCATTGCCGTGTCTCCACAGCCGAGCGTCCTCCATGTCTCCCTCCTCTGGCTAGTGCCGAGCCCGAGCGACCCCAGCTCCGTCCCCGGCCGCCATGACACGGTACACTGGTACAAACAGGGGCTTTAGTCCCGGTTTGTAAGGCCCATTTGTCCCGGTTTTGCAATCGGATGGGGCATCCGGGACAAATACCACTTTCCCATTGGTCCCGGTTGTGCCAGGACCCGGGACAAATGGGGCTGACCATGTGGCTCATGAGCTGGAACCTGGCCAGAGCTATTAGTCCCGGTTCTTAATACGAGCCGGGATCAATGCCTCTCCTGCCGCGGCACGGCTTTTGCCCTTTTCTCTGCCGCGGCAGATTTTTTATGATTCTTGTTTTGCAACCCCCAGACCTCCCGGTGGCCCCTCACCGGATCCCATGAGAAGAAAGGAGCCCCGATGGCCCTTCCCCGGACCTCCCGGATCCAACGAGAAGAGAGCAGCCTCGGTGGCCCCTCCCCGGAGCTCCCGGATCCCACAAGTAATACATTTATATAGCAGAATAAGGAACACTTAATTATATTATAGAAGCAAAGTATATCGAGCATATTACATGACCGATGGAGTGTATTACTGAAACGACCCAACCTGAGAAGGTGGAATCTTCTGTGTATAGTGCCAATCCCTGGATCGGTTCACCGGCACACACAGCATCATAGATATCAAAGAATTTAACAGTGCACCAAAATTATGCGAATATGATCCAGAATTTAATTTATTACAAGTTGCATAGCATATTGCTAGCTCAAATAATTATTCATGGTAGCAGCGGAACATCAAAATAAAATAGAACTCCATTCTTCAATGCGCCACAGGCGAACAAATGTTGAGTGGAGTCTCGCGACCTAACGAACCTTCTTCAACCTTGGAAATCTGCACAGACGAGTACAGCCAACACGAAGTTGGTCAGGGCATGGAACCATGCACCGGCAAGTGGCACTTAGGAAAGGTAGTGGTAAATTTGGTCTTCTACCTCTACATGCATATTTGGCTGGTGGATCTCAGGCTAGTTTGCGAAAAGCAATTCATTTTATCCTAACACTTTATTTCATCAAAACAAAAAAATTAAAAACACGCTGGTTGCAAAGCAGGTGCTCTTAGAAACAAACAAAGGAACACTTGGTAGATACTCAAGTGATCCTACCCAATTAGTTAACCCTCACATTTTAAGAAACTTATAAAGTTGGGATGAGTGAGAATTGTCATAGCCTCAAATCTAGTTGCTCATAATTGTCCGTAACCGGGGACACGGCTAAGTCACTTAGTTTGACACTCTCGAGAGGTTGTACTCTTTACCCACATGGCCCAATCAACCGGAGGAAGACCAGGCCGAGACCTTTTAGAAGTAGTCCCTCGAACCACCCACGTGCCATACCAACCTACCATAAACTACTTTCTGACAAACCGTCGGGTTCGAGTTCCCACATCTTAATCAGTCAAGTCAGAGCCCATGTGACATGTGGCAGTACTCGTAAGCTACTAAACACAAGAACTAATCCATTCTCTAATTCCTGAGTGGCGAGCCGCAAGTGAGATACCAAGGAGAGCCATGGATATGGATGCAAGGTAACCACTCAACAAAAACCATCAAACCATTCCACCCAGGAGATTCATTAATTAAGTTGTTTTATCATTTGGCAAAACATAAACGGTTGATAAACAATTTCATGTGTATGAATCCCAAATCCCCGTCTAAGCATGGCTAAGCAATTCTACAATACGGTGGCGACAAAGGATGGTCGGAACATGGAATCATGTGGCTATTCCACTAGGACAATAAAGCATAGCTTACACTCAACTCCTATACATGCATACTACAAAAATAATACTACATGCATAGGCCAAAACATAGGTAATTCATGATAGTGACACTTGCCTTGGTCGTCGGTGTCGTCGTAGCCTAGGCACTCACAACAATCGCAAGCAACGTCACACCCTTCGTAATCTATACGATCGATAAAGCAACATAAACAACAAGGCAACAAAACAGACATATGCAATAAGAAGATATGATCATAATCATGCATGGCACATTAATAGAACTTTAGAATTTAGTTGAATGCTTCTCTGGTTATTCATGGGTGAATTTGGATGCATGTGTACGTGGTTTAACATTGCGATTTAATAAGCTTAAATAGCTAACGGACTATTATATAGTGAAAATAAAATATATTAATAAAATTTCGTTTTGGGTTCTCTGGTTAGAAAACGTATTTTTAGGATCGGCTTCAAAAAGAATTAACTTAATTTGACTTGCGAAACAGTAGATATGAATTAAATACTCATTAAAAGGATTTAAAATTGAATATGTTTTCAGTATGGTAAAGATGCAATATTATTATAGATTAAAATTCTACGTACTCTTAGCAGTTCGTGGATATTTTTCTCATATTTTTCTGAGTTGTAAAACTCTTTCTACGAATTTTAGAAGTTTTGTACGTATACTGCGACTAGACGTACGGACGTGCTGACTGGGTTTGACTGTTGTCTAGCGTGACGTGGCGCGATCTGATTGGTTGTACCTGTTCACTTAAGTGAACAGATCTGAACCGCTAGATTGCGATCGGACGGCCGGAAACAGATCTGGGAAACTCACCGGAAAACTCGCCGGAGAAACTCGCCGGAGTGACGGTGGCGATGAACGGATGTGGATGGCGTGGTGGCTACGGTGCTCCTCCGGGCGTGGCGACGGCGGCAAACGACGGAGCTCCTTCCCGCGAACCTTCTCGTGCCCTCGGACCTCCTCCTCCTTGCTTCTAGCTCCGGCGGCGTGAGCTCCAAGCTTGCAACAATGGTGGTGGTGGCGGTGGAGATTTCGAGCTCGAAACGAGATCGATTTGGGCGAGGGTTTCGCGAAATTTTTGAGGGCTTTGGAGGCCACGGGTGTGGGGTATTTATACCCGGAATTTCGTGGCCAAGGGGCAAGAAACGGAGCCGGATCCGGAGACTTTCTTGGGGATAAACGCTTCAAAACTGCTTCGTGCGCGCACTGGATTCTGTTCAAGCTAGAAGACGAGCTGCGGGCCCCACGTACAGGGAAAAAAAAACAATAGGAAAGGAGCCTGTACGCTCGCGTACGGTGCCTGGCTTGACTCCTTCGCTGGAGACTAGTCCAAGCTTGCATCGATGCGTTTTTTTTTTCTTTTTCTTTTTTTTTGCTTGCCATGCACGCGCAAGATTCAAGGCTTGGCAGGGTGTGCCTGGCTGCTTTGTGCACGTTTTTTTTTTGTACCTTTTCTTTGCACGTACACAATCTGTTAGCAACTAGCTCACGTACACATTTTATTTTTTATTCTTTATCTTATTTCTTTGATAACTATTTCAATACTGCTCAGATTTAAGTGAGATAAATTTCTAAAAACTCGAAATTCAAAATTCTATCACATTAGGTTATTTTTAAGCGATATTTTTGGTAAAATAAAATATCAAAATAAGTTTGGCTTATAGCGCCATATAGACGAATTGTTTTCTTTAAAACCTGAATTTTTATTTTGGAGTTTGAATGCAACAAACAAATGCAATTTTCAAAAACATGCCATGCTATGCATATGCTCTACATGCAAAACATTCCAAATATAAGATTCGGGATGTTACAATTACAAAATCAAATTCAGTCCCAACCAGGGTTATAGTACTCTCCATCTACATTTAGGATCTCTGCATCTAGCAAGCCCGCAATTTCCTCCTGAATTGCTCGTATGCGGTCCCTTGGTGGAAGACCGTCCTGTAGCCGTTCGATCTAATATAAAGAATGGTGGTCAATATATATATATTAATAAAACTAAGTAACTAAAATAGATGGTAATTAAGAAGAATTGATGACTAACGTACATGAAGTTGCTTTAAATTTCTGCCCTTGGGACGTATCGTTTGACGAATGAACTTGCAAACGTAGTATCCGCACAAGTGATTCCCGTCTCCTTGTTGCAAGCACTTTACGAGAACATGGTTTCAATCAAAATAATAATCAACCAGCCATGATAATGGTATCGACACTAGAATCAAGGAGATGCGCGCGGATCTAGATAGTACTTACTCCGGTAAGGGTTTGCGTCGTACGCAGTGGGGGACCCCGGCCGCGCCACTGCAGAACGAATCCGACGATTTTGGTCTATCCATGGAGATGTCGGCTGATCAGTACCCTCGCCCCAAAGGACTCCCTTCTACAGGTCGAATCCCCCGCTAAAGCCGGCCTCCCTAATATCGTCGTCCACCGGCCTGCCTCGTACTGCCGCTCTGCCCGATGCTCGTTTCTAGATGTCGCATGCCGAAGGTATATACACACAACCAAATCCCGTTCTAATTTTTTTTAATAGATTATCAAAAATATTAGTGTACTGATTTTGATCTGCAAAGCTCTTCATGGCCTCAGGCTACAAAAACCTGTGAGATTTGCAGTGTTTGGTCCAATGTTCAAGATATCACTTATCGGGAACTTATCGGTCAACCCCCGATAAGTGATGAATCAGCCGATTTATCAGGATATCGGTCGAAACATCACAATATCGGCCGCAATATCGGAATATCAGCCGAAATATCGGCCAATTTATCGTATCGGCCAGACATCGGTAAGCGATAAATCAACCGATTTATCGGAATATCGGCCGATATCCTAAACATAGGTTTGGTCACCTAAATGCTCATACGTAATGCTCATACTTACATGGGGTTGAGCTCGATGATCCTTATAATGCTTAATTATGAAAATTGTTAGCCCATTTAAGATCTGGTCACCTAATGCTCATACCTCCTTATTATTGTGAAGGAAAAAAATATTGGGCTGTTGTTGTTTCTGGTGTGGGCCACGCTGCCGCAGATCGGATTCCCTGAGGTGAGCTCGGCCCAATTGTACTTGTAGAGGTACAATTTTTGCTGCGCTAATCAAGATAAATGCTGTAGTGATTTAGCTCTACAATTTGTACCAGTAACTGAATCTTGTTTGAACATTCTCGAATTTTTATGCCGTAAGGTTGAGTTCGTAGCTTATATGTCTCTACTCAAGTACATGATTAGTCTGCCTTCCCATTTGTCGGGCGCTATACTCTTTGTGTATGATATTGTCAAGAGAGAACATATAGTTTCCTGCATGGTCTAATAATGTCGATTTAGTAAATCGTGATGAATGTACAGCTAGTATTTTCATGGCATTTTACCTTGTGTGGAAAGTTGGGTAGGTCTATAGGTCTATTACTTATTTTTCTAGATGTGTTGCCACGAATGACTTATGATTGAAGCGCATTTGCAGTTTATCGCTTTCTTTAGAGGTCTATATTTCTTTAACTTTTTTATCTACCTACGTACATTGTACAAGTCAAATTTGTTATGATATTATTCTGAAAACAAATTTGGCACAAACATGCTGTTCCTGCTCATTAATGCAATTAGCTTACATATTGTGGCAATCTGGTCATTAATGCATATATGATTGGGCAGAGACTCTGCATTATGCAATTAGCTTACATATTGTGGCAATCTGGTCATTAATGCAATCTTGTGTTCGTTTGGTCCATTGTTACCCTGATGTTCCAGCGCGGTGATGTTCCTGCTCCTAGGCCGGCTGCGGCCACACCTCTCGTGGCCGCTAATGCTGTTGCTCCTGCTCCTTGGCTATGCACGGCTGATCCAGCTCTAGCGTTGATGCAGCTAGGCGTGGAGTGCATGGAGCTTGGTGTTACCCACTAAAGTAATCACCTTCCTTGCTCTCTTTTTCCCTCCCCAACTTAATTGGCTTGGTTCTATGTTAAACTGATTAGTGAAATGTGCTATGCTTCAATTGCTTGTACCAAAATGCAACCATATGACACGTCATTCTGAAAATGAATACGGTATCTACTGTCAATTTTTGTTGGATCGAGATCATATGAATTCTGTTTACTCACATGTACATATAAGTTTGAAGTGGCTGACATTCTTATTGTCGTGTTGTTTGCTGGGTCTAGCGGCAGCGTCATTCCACAAGGACACTTTCGGGGAGGTCGAGTCCTAGTTCAATATATTGTTGGGTCTCTTGTGCAACGTAATTGCTTTTTGTGATGTAATTGTGTAATTGAGTGAATTTTTTTTGGTTACTTTCAATTCCATTTCATATAAGTTCTGATTAAAGTTAATGTTTTTGGCTGTCATCAGTTTGACTACGTATGTTTAAAAGTTAATGTTTCTTGTGAATTTAATGTTATCGGACTGGATAAAATATCTCATGGACTTCAAAAGGGCCCTGTCCTACTCAATATTTATCCTAAAAAGTCAAAGCCCAGAAGTGAAAACTGCTATAAAAAGACAAGGCCTCAATAAAAAATTTATTGAATATAGACAATAAATGGACCGTAAATGCTCAAGGCAAAAAAAAATCAGAAGGACATAATCACTAGGCTTGGCCCATCTATCGACAAGAATGGACCGAGTAAAAAATTATCAATGGGCTGAATTGCTGAGATTGGCCTCATATAGACCACCAAACGGACCGAGCTTATTTTTATCCAGGACGATTTGATTTTGTCATAATTTTGGCACATATGACTTGGCACGTAGGAGCTAATATGGCCTAGCTGGACGACCCTTGATTTTGGATCGTCATAATCTTATGACGGTCTTAAACCGTCGTAGATTTCCAGGACGATTTCCAAAAATCGTCGTCGTGGTTCATTACTGACGCTCGGTTTTCAACAATCTGTTTTTGTTCATGGGATCGCCGTGGACGACATAGAGTGACAAAAACTGAGCGTCGTGTATCAACGAATTTCTTGAAGTGAGTAAATGGCTTTTTAAGATACTTCATGAAAAGGGCGTTTCACAGGACTTAATCTATAAAAAATAATGTATGATAAAACCCTAGCTCGAGTTGAAGCAAAACATTTAGATTCTTCTTTTTGGAGGGGGCTTATGGAGGTTAAGCATGATTTCTTTAAACCATGATCTTTCAAAGTTGGTAATGGCTTGCTCCCTCGTTTTTTAGAAGATACTTTTCTTGGGAATAAACCGGTAGCTATTCAATATCCTTCTTAATTTAATATTGTATGCATAAAAAACGTGGTAGTGGCAAACGTTTTGTCACACAATCCATTACAAATTCAATTTAGAAGGCTTTTTATGGGAAAATATCAGGAGTCTTCTAAACGGCTAGTTGGTAGGGTAATGCGATTTAATCTTTCCAATGAGAAAGATCAATTTGTTTGGAATTTAGTAGAAAATGGTTTATTCACGGTTAAATCTATGTATATGGATTATATGCATGGGAATACTCCATATCTTCATAAGTATATATGAAACCTGAAAGTTCCCTTGAAATCTTAAGTGTTTATGTGTTTCCTCCAGCGTAAAGTCATTTTAACGAAAGATAATCTAGTTAAAATAAATTGGAAAATATGTAAAAAATGTCTGTTTTGTGATGCTGGTTAGTCTGCGGATCATCTATTTATATCTTGTGACTTTTCGCGTCATATTTGGAGGTTGATTCACTTTACATTTTCTATTTTCCCCCCATTAAGTGTGACTAATATTTTCCGTCATTGGCTTGATATGATTGATAAGAAAACCAAGGCACGGTTACAAACTAGTACTTGTTCTTTTGTGTGGGCTATTTGGAGTTGCATGAATTATGTTGTGTTTAACAAGGACAAAGGTCCTAATTTTTTATAGGTCGTCAATCAAGCAACCTTCTGAATATATATGTGGTCCTTCATTCTGCCATAGAACCAGCGAGCTCTTCTGGATACTGGATGTACTCGCTTGATGGCGGCCGTTCGGTCTATCTTAACTCGGGGTGGATGGCAACATACTAGACGACTTAAAGGTGTGTCATCTTAGAATGGTGGCATTTCTCTTTTTATTGATTCTTGAAGTCAATGTGGCTGTCGCTAGAGTGTACTCGTTGTAAACTTCAGACATTTTTTTACCTTAATATAAACGGATGTGTGCATCATCACAATATTGAGGTTGCGCATGTTCTCTTTTCGAAAACAAAAGAGAAAGGAAAAATGCACTGTTATGAATCATACTGGGCAACCAATATATTGTTACTGAGGTCGACATTAATAGCACAAATACCGTTCTTGTAGATTCATCACAACAAACAGGTAGATGCACTATTCTTTAAAGATGGATACCATGGGAAGAAAATATAGCAGCCTGTTGTAATTGTCATTTCACATGTGCACATGTTTGCTCACAACATATGATTAGCTTATGATGTCTAATCAAGGCAGGGGCCCTTTTTAAATGGCACCTAGCACCCATACCTTCCTTTGTGATTGATCACAACAAAGAATCAAATAGAGAACTCATGCTTAGAATGAGTTGAACACTAACCTTCAATAACAAATAAACAAAGTGTGGCAGATCGCTTGCATATATAAAAAATATCGGGCATACGATTGAAATTTATCAGACATGCAGAAGAGGTTACACTACATAGCACTAAGGTTAAAAATTGTAGGATCGCGCAAAGAAAAATATCAGGAGGAGTATGGCCACACGAGGGGAGGGTCGGTCGCTCTGGTACAACACTTGCACGATCAGCCAACCAAGCTACACTTCCAAACAATGTTGTAGCACAATGTGAACAGCAGGTCTCTGCAGAAGACCATACTCTACAAGCAGTTACATAGACGCTAAAAGGTGTCAGTACGCTATGAAAAATTCCTACCGAGTAAAACACGGTATATTGCCCGAGACCTCACATGCCTAAATTAGCATCCACCACGAGCGAATGCGCCCAAAATAAGCCCAGAGAGGCAAGAAGCAGAACCGGATGTACACGTACAACGAGGTCACGATTGTGCTGGACAAGACCTTCGAAGAGAAGACTAAATAATCGCACGTTCATGCATGCCAATTGGATCTTAAGAGGGTCGACATGGAGTGAGAGGGACGGCGGCTAAGAGGAGATTTTGGAAGTTCTTCCTCTAGCACGTTATATCATGGTGTTGGAGGTGGATATAATGGAAACCACTATATATGACTCTTAGTGATTCCTTAGACCGACTATATTTTCCATATGTGCTTTGTTTTTCATTTTTTTCGTTTCTTTTTTCCTGTGTTCATCAATTTTTTCATGTTTCTATGATTTTGAGTCTTTTATCTTTGTTTTTTTATTTTCTGTTATTTAGGTTAATACGTGGATAGTTATTATTTTTTCTCTTGGTTTCTTTATTTTGTACTTACGCAGTTTTTGTTTTCGTTCTTTGGATAATGGACTAATAATTTTTCAGATCAATGATCTTTTTATCGATATTATGATAATGAATAATTCTTATAGATGTATGGACATTCTTACCAAATGCAAGAAATAAATCTTTTTAACTAGTAGTTTATTTTGCTTACACCCATGAACATTTTGTAGACCAGGTGAATTTTTTAAAAAATATATAAGAATATTTGCTTTAAATGGTGATCATTTTTCATAGACCATGACCCTTTTTTGGACCCATGAATATTATTTTACATACCTGTGAAGTTTTTTGAATTATGGTCATATTTCCGATATCTGAATTTTTTTTGTCCTATGAGGATTACATCTCACATGGTACCATACCATCAATGTTGACAAAGTTAGACCAATAAAAGTTGGTGCAGGTAGAGCGGCATATGAGCATTTTTTTTTCTCCCCCCCCCTCCCAAAGTCCCATGGGAGACCCTTGACCAAAAAAGCTACCCACTCGCGTGCCTCATGGACCGTTTTGTCCGGACTGGCCCATTATTTTGTGAGTGTCTAATATCATTCCCCCACTCCACCATCAATAATGTGAATACATAGGTTGGGCATGGCGAGGCCGATGTCTATTTGCCTCTATTCTCCGTGATGTTAAGACTCACAGCTGCTCCGGTCTAGCATACACACACATTACACGGGGATAGCTTGAGAGAGCGTAGTTGATGTGTATTGGCAGCCACCACACAATTGCTGCCATCAAGCCTAGTCCTGAGATTTTGGGGGCTTGGGGCGAAACTAGAATTTGAGGCCCTTAATAGAACTATTAAAATAATGAACCATTGGGAAATGAAAAGGAGAAGAGAAAGGTGATTGAAAAATTGAGAGATAAAAGATACCACTTCCTTAAGATGTGTGCCATAGTGCGCTTGCACTTAGCTTGTAGTTTAATATATGGTTTCAAATTATACAAGATCTTCCATACAAAAAAAGTGAGTTCTTGAGGAAGAGAATTGATGATGTGGCTTTGAAAATCAATTTTAAGGAAGCATACGACAAGGTTAATTGATATTTTTTACAACAGTTCTTCAGAACTAAAATTTTATCACTATTATGGTGTGAATGTATATCTCGGGTTTTTCAGGGTGGGAGTGTAGGGATAAGCGTTAATGATGACATTGTTCAGTATTTCCAAATGCTGAAATCATTAAAACGAGTGGATCGATGTCACCTTTCCTCTTTAACCTTGTCGCGAATATGCTGCCAATTTTTATTGCATGAGAAAAAGAGGATGGCCAAGTTGGTGGCTTCATACCAAACCTTGTCGAGGGTGGAGTATTTATTATGCAATATTATGATGATACTATTCTGTGTATAGAGCATGGTCATCCAAAAGCTCTTAATATTATGTGTATCCTCGCAATGGTTGAGCAGTTGTGAGGTATGAAAATGAAGACCCATAAAAGTGCAATCGATTGCTTTGCCAAGTAAAAAAAAATTGGCCCAGGATGATTACCGTCACATTTTCCGTTGTGATCCAAGTAATCTGCCATTTAAATACATGGGATAAATATTATCTAAAATAGAAACTAAACCATCGGAATCACCTTTTTGAAAACGTATATTTAATGTTAGACATGAATTCTTTTTGCATGGCACGTTTGAGTTGGGTTACCGCCATCATGTGCCATTTTGGGAGGACAGATGGTTATGACATGAAGCGTTATCACAAACTTATCCCGTTGTATAATATTTTTTTATTATAAAAATGTTACAGTAGGGGACGTTCTTTCAAATAAACCTCTCAATATTCTGTTTAGAAGACGACTCATAGGGGATAGGAAAAACCAATGGTTTCATAGGGTGGAGAGAATAATGTGTGTATCCTTACATTTCGATGCCAATTGACGACTAATGGGGTGTTTTCAGTCAAATCCTTTTATGCGGATATGCTTCATGGTTCCACAATATTTTTGCAAAAATACTTCTGGAACCTAAAAATATGAAAAATACTTTCGGAACCTAAAAATACCGTTGAAAATAAAAATATTGTTTTGGTTTATCAATGACAATGTTATATTAACAAAATATAATATGATTAAGAGAAGATGGATTGGGTGTAAAATATATGTTTTTTACAAGGTGGCTGAGTTTATTGAACACCTATTTATGTTTTCCCATTTGCTCGAGATATTTGGTGACTAGCGTTGTGAATATGTTTAGTTTGGTTAAATGAATAGATAAAAAAACAAATGTGCATATTGGTGAAGGTGTATCCGCCTTTCATTGAGGCATATGGAATTATCGTAACGATGTGGTTTCTAACAAACAAACAAAAAGTTACTCACTTCTTATAGGTTATGAACAAGGCAATTTATCCTATCCACATGTGGTCTTTCCTCCCTCCTGCATGTCGAGCAGCAACCACTTATGAATACCGGCTATGCTCGACCGATGGCGGTTGTTCGTCTATTTACAATCGGGTGGGTGGGCTAATGCGGCGCTTAGGTGCATACATCTGTCATTTTTTAGTGGCTAATCTTTATAGGCATCTAAAAACATTTGTGATGCATATGATGTGTAATAATTATGGGAAGGTTACACCCATCTCTAAAATACCATCCTTAAATAATCATCTCTCAAACCTATCTCTCAAAATGAGTAGACTAAACATCAACTCTACAACTCGCTCATACAAGTGTCACAATTCCATTAGAATCATATCCACCTTCACAAGAATGGGAAGTACTAGCGTTGTGCAATTTACGAACAATTCCCCGTTTAGCAAAGCACACTACATCGCCCAAGACCTCTCATGCCTAAAATACGCATCCACTGCTCATGAGATTCCATTGACACATAAAACAAAGGAACATATAATGATGCCATGAGCGCATGGTACAATGCCATCTGAGGAAAAAAGCAAATCAACCGCACCTTGGGTAGGAGTGTGTGCATCAGATCTGGTAAACATCCCCTGATGCCCGTAGTGGCTCCTTGAGCTTTATACTAAGTTGCGCCGGCTATGTTGGTTGATTTAAAGCCCACCAAATCCTATTGTTTCATATATATATATATATATATATATATATATATATATATATATATATATCCAAAGTTAACAGGTGCTCCATGGTGCCCATGCCCCGGTACGAAATACTGTTCAATTTGTACAGGTGTACATTATGTATACCTTGAATACCTATACCTTGGGTTTGTATGACATATATATATATACACTTGGGTATACATACCTAAGGTATGTACATACCTTACATACCTATGCATACCTGTCAGGTATGTACATATACGTATAAGTATATATATACTTTCTAGGTATGTATACCCTACTATGTGCATACATAGGGGAATATATGTGTACTACATATCCAAGGTATACATATACCCGAGGTATCCATGATGTCTACATACCTAAAATGTATGGTATTTGATACTGGTGCCCATGCTCCTAGGTGCCCCATTTGGGCTTCCTATATATCCAAAGTTAACAGGTGGTAATATATATATATATATATATATATCCAAAGCAATGAGCATGGTGACAGATGATATCTCCTTCTATTCTCACGTTCTACCAGTGCTTTAATGGTGACCCATCAGGTTTTCGCACGTTGTCATGCCTACAACGAGGAAAATTTTCATCATCTTATCTTAATTTTTTTAAGTCGGGCAAGAGACTTGCCTTTTCATTGATATAGAAGAATTGAATTGGCCAGTCTATAAGGACATTCTTTTGGGCTCAACCAACGTCTTGCAACAAATATGATTGCCTTATCGATTTTCAAAGATGAGGAAAGGATGCTTAATTTTGGATTCAGTTACTGGAATTGAAAAGTGGTTAAACTGATATGATCCAAACAATCCAAGACGGTGAATATTGATGTTAGGATGTACTCCCTCCGTTTCATAATATAAGATGTTTTAGCATTTGGCCACATTCATATCTATCTATATGTATGTAGACATGTATTAGTATATATGTTCATTCATTTGAAGCCACACCTAGTCACCATGTGATGGGAGCTAAAACGTCTTATATATTGAAACAGAGGGAGTATATAGGAATCCGGTTCTGCATTGTCGTGGATGTGGAGAAAGACGTCTGAAGGATATTGTACCAACTATTACGTACGAGGGTCCAGATTGCCAGCTATAATGACCATGTTGACCTGAATGGCGATCACGAAAGGGATGGCTTCCGCGGTGGCGGCCTAGCCCGACGTCCTAGTCACCGCCAGCCGCGGAGGCAAGTTTTGGCGTAGTGTAAAAACGCACTGCTTTTCTGTAGTTCTCTTTTTCCTTTAATCATGCTATGATCGTTGAGTTCTCTCCAGTCTCCACTACTAGGACCCACTAACTAATCTATAAAATACTCCCTCCGTTCCATATTAGATGAATCTCAACTAGATGTATCTAGTACTAAAATATGTCTAGATACATCTATATGAGAGTCATCTAATATGGAACGGAGGGAGTACCTAACAGAAAAGAATGACCTAGCTAACTGAAACTGCAGCTGTACAGTGTGTTGTCAACGGCCAAACGACTACAAAGACAGGGGATTATCGTGACACATAGGTGAGAAGGTTCGAACAACAGCGCCATCCTTTGGCTTCGCATTCACCGTCTCTGGTCTCCCTTCCTTCGACGTTGGAGTCGGCAATCGAAACCAGCGCAATGCACTGGTTTCTGTACCTTTGGCTCGAGGTCCGGCGTTTGCTATTCCTTGACGTCGAGGTTCAGTGATTGATATACGTCATCTGGAGGATGGTGAGGATGTTCAACCTGATGTGGAGGTTTCTCTCCTTCTCTTCTTCGTCCACTTTGGTGATCGCCGGTCCGAATTCACCCAGGTGTGGACAAAAACTTATGCACATGGTTGTTCCAAAAGACAAATCCACTACCTCGGCCTTATGAGGTAATGCTAGACCTACGGAACAGAAAAGCTTCGGACTGGCCTCGGCCTCCCATGACCCACCATGAATTTCATTGACGGGCCCACTTCCTGATTACAAACATTTAATTCAGCCAGATTTCCGTACTTATGTGCAGCTGTGTGCATTATCACGATGCAGAGGCCGGGCTATGTTCCCATTTAAAAAAAAAGTGTAGCATTACTCGTCCTTACAAGTTATGACCTCTATAAAAGTCATAACAAGCAAGTAGCCAATATATTTTGACTTGAATTTTTTTGTCGGTTTTTCTTTCCGGGTATCTTTTTAACTTGATAACTTACATAGTATCATTGAACACACTAACAACTCGGGGTTTTCCATGGTACATTTTACTTTCACTTGTAGGCAGTAGTATGAATTGATATGTACGGTTAGGATTAGCAGGCATAGATTGGGCCCAACAAGGCCCAGGATGCTGGATGTTTGATTTGAAAAAAAAAAGATGGATGGGTAAAAATGTATCGCTTCTTTTGCCAAATGTTCTCGCCGCCGCCGTCGTGGTCCTCCTCCTCTCCCCCACACCCAGCGGACCTGACGCCTCCGTCGGCGGAGCGGACGTCCAAATCGCCGCCGCCCCATCATCCTCGTCTTCGCCGCCCCACCCCACGCTGCCTCCGCCGAATCGAATCTGCACGCGTCGCCGGGCACGGCACCAGCCACAACACGTTCACCGCTAGCCTCGTGGCCAGCCCGGACACCCGCAACAGAGTCCTCGCCACGGCCGCCACCGTGACGAAGCGACGCGGGTACTTGTGCCTCCAGGCCGAACTCCTCCTTCGACGAATCCATCCTGCAAGCCGACGCCACACTTCAGCCCTCAAAGAACAGGTACGAATCACTCACTCCCATAGCTGTGCCTTTTACAGATAACTCCTGAGTCGACAACTCCCAGGCGGTGGTGACACAGAGCCGGCGTGCTTTCTCCTCCGATGAGCTCTAGAGAACTAGGGATTCATTTCGTCAATTTGAGGATTTCTCAATAGCGATAGAGAACAGGATGTATCTGCTCGTACATCTATGTCCGAAATGCTAGTTTTTTCACGGCCAGCACCCATCTAGTGTATTGGGTCGTGGCCCATCTGCGAGAAGTCATATACGAGGCAGTAGTATGATTTCAACTAGTCTAGTTTTTCATGCGGGCACTATAGGCCGCCTATAGCAAGCTGTTGTATGCCTCGCCCGCGTGCGTTTTCTAAGCAGGCCGGCCCAATATATGTTCGGTTTTAGGAGAAAACTTAAGGTTTTTAGTGTCTTTTTTTCCTTTTTTCTTCTATTTTATGTTTTTCTTTTCTGTTTTATTCTTTATTTTTTGTTCAATTATTTATTTCTAGTTTATTACCCTTTAATTTTGAAAATTTTCGTTTTCGATGTTTTATAAATCTAAATCATTTTTTCGTTTCTGTTTTACTGAACTTTTTCAAAAGTAGAAACATTTCCAGTTTAGAACTATATTAAAAAAATTAAAACCATTTTAGTTCACTACTTTTTTATTACTCGGCAATTTTGGTGCACCAAAATTTTGGTTCACTATTATTTTCGGTTCACCGAAATTTTTGGTTCAGAAATATTTTTTGTTCAAACTGAAAAAATGTTCAAACTTTAAAATGTTCAAATTCGAAAATTGTTCGGATAAAGATTATTCAAATAAAAAAATGTTCAAATTTAAGAATTGTTTCATGTGTAATAATATTTTCATGTTTGAAATCGTTTATATTTTTGAAAATCGTTCAAACTTAAAAATTGTTCAAAATAAAAAAGTCGTTTATTTTTAGAAAAATATTGAAATTTTAAAAAATGTTCTAGAATTAGAAACTGTTTTAGATTTTTCGAAAATACTGTACATAGTGATGGTTACACATGGAGCCAAGCCACATACATGTAGTTAGAAGAAAGAAAAAAGGAACAAGCTAGCTTTTTTTTTTGAGACTAAAAGGAACAAGCTAGCTAGCTACCTGCACGATCCATCCTCTGTACCCACGCGAGACTCTCCCAGCACGGCCGGCCTTGCGATCGTTGCTTCAAACGAGCAAGTAATTGGGCCGGCCCACCTAACGCGCACCGACGAGCGAGGCGGGGGATCCCGCTCGCTAGAATCCGTTTTGGCACAAGATGGACGGAAATAAATGGTTGTTATTGATTTGGGGTTGTACCACAAAACAACCCAATTCCGTATCAAGAAAAAAGAATCAGGATTAATCATCGCTGAGGTAACAGCCTCCGAATCAGATTCCGTATCGGCACGTGATGGGAAGGAACATCTCTTAGGTACCGTCCTTGGACATTCAGAAAGACCTAGCTAAACTCCACAGCAAGATCGTAGCGCCATACGAACCGCAGGCGTCTGCACAAGACGGTACACTACAGGCAGTACCCCATTCGCTACGAGCTGTGTTGGCAATACGAACGACTTCTAGCAAGAAAAATGCGCTACATCTTCCGAGACCTCCCATGCCTAAAATCTGCATTCACCGTGTGTGAATCGAACGAGTGTCACTAGCGCAGTATGGTTTCTAAAGGGAGACCTAAATTGCACCTTTCGTAGGTGCTATGGGGCATGTAGAGACGAAGACTGGGGAACAGTACATTAGCGGCGGGGTTATGGTATGGGACAGTACGGCGCATGCAACGACATAAGGTTATGCGGTTGCGCCATGGGAGTGGATCGGACAGCTTATTTATCACGGTCAGTTAAGTAAGACAAACGAAAGGTCACGTATTCTTTTTTTTCTTTGAAGGAAAGCAAACGTATACCTGAGAAAAAAGTACCAACGAGGTAGAGCAAACCGAGCGTCTTTCCCAAATCAGACTGATTTCGGTTCCTTTTTTTTTTCCACTTGCGACGGTCCGAGGATCGAAATTGCCTCAGACCGCAAGTTTGGGTTGCGCCCATCCCAACAACCCCCCCCCCCCCCCCGCCCCCACGAAAAAATAGAAAATGCAAATTAAAATGAAAAATTAACTAAAATGTAGTACTCTCTATACTAAAAGGTAATTCTTTACATATTTAGGTGGTGAAAATAAGCTAAATATACATAAACAAAATAGATCCCACAGGGTGCCGTCGCCGCCTTATGCTTCAGCATTCGCCGCGCTCTCCGCGTCACTCCCCGCCCTATTCAAAGATGAGGTAGGGGGACGGCACCTGTTCTTTGATGCAAAACCCCGAGAATCGTTCTTTGATCTAACTGAAACCTTTGTGGTTTTAGTTCTCATATTTACTTTTTTCCTGAAAATAGAACATGGAGATTCATAAAGCACAATAATTATGTCACTAGAGAGCTATGTGTTAAATGATAACAATTTTTATTTATTTTACTGGGAAGATAAAATGGAGATTTATGAAGCACAAAAATATATGACATTGGGGGAGTGAATGACCTGAACATATATTTAGTTACATTTAAAATTCGCTATACATAGCTAGCCATCTCAAAATAAAAAATAAAAATTCCATATAAATCCAAAATAAACGACTGCTATTGAAGTATGTAGAGAATTTCTTCTTCATCAACCAGCAGAGTGGCCCAATGAGATTTCCTCAGAGTATTTGATAATTTGTTGATGTATAATCAAGGAAGGATCAATTTTTCAAAGGGAGACTTCTCGGATACATTCCTTGAAATTTTCACAAGAAATTAACCATAAGGAAAACTTATGTAAGATACACCTATAAGGGCATAATCTTGTGTCCTGCTTTGAATGGACCTCAATGCCAGCAGCCTCAAAAAAACTACACCATTCCCGACAGCCCGCATTCAGCAGAACAAACGTCCCCAATGGACATAATAAATGAATTATTCTTTCAAGTTAGTGATAATGAAAATAAGAGTTTCTTCATCCATTTGATTAGTCAATTTATCAGTTTTGCATGTATGATCAAGAAAAAGGATTTCGAGAGATATCTTTCATTTATTACAGAGAAGAAAAAAAGGAAATAAAAACAAGACTTGTTAAATGATACAATACGTGTAGTAACCTTTACATGTTCGGTCAACTAGATAATACAAATATATGAAATAATAAATTGTATTAGCAGATTTAACTACTCACACATGCGTGCTAATAATATTAGTTCATTTTAGGATGTGTAATAAAGAAACACTCTCTCAAGTGTGATCCTCCTGAGATAGTATCACAAGCCTTCCAACAGAACTATTTGTAAACTTTGAAACTAATAATGCCTTCACGATATGACATAGTGTATAGCGAAATAGATCCAATGGGAGATTAAAATTATTTTACTGTATTGCGGTGATGCCATCATGTAGGAACAAGACTATTTTAATCAAGTAATCACAGTTTTCAGAATCTGAGGTACGGACTTGTGAACATCATTCGGCCCAGACAAACAGATTAATCCAATGAAAAAACGACCTAGTTTAGGATACACAGTGATCATTATGTTATTTTAGATAACATTGTTTAGAAATCAGCAAGAGCATGCCAAGAACCTGACAAGCCAAGTGCTAGATGTTCTTTAGAAACATCATATGTTTCCTCAGAATGTATGACCAGTCTTGGATGTATAATCAATGAAGGAACACCTTCTTACAAGATAAGTTGCTCGTGTGCCTTCCTTGCTGGTTCATCAGAGCAAACAAGGTAGTTGTGCTGCCAATTTCAAGATATACAACATGACAAGAAAAGATAGAAGACTTGTCTAAATGCTATGATAACTAGTGAATTACTTTTAATTTCATAATTGCAAATGTGTACTCAGTATACATGACTAGTTTAGGTTGTGTAATCACGGCAAGATCAACTTCTTCAAGAGCCCCCATACTAAGATACTGTCCTCATGATTACTCACAACAAACAAATAAGAGAGTGGTAAATTAAATAACAAGTGAGCCACGTGAAGAATATTGTTTAACACTCATGTACAAAAAAACAAACAACATTATGAAGAAACCCACTGATAAGTCAGCTTACTGATTTCCGTGAAGATTAAGACTTGTGCATGTTTGCTCACAAAATATGATAATTTTAAGATGTGTAATCAAGGAAGGAGCAACATTTTCAAGAGCCACCTTGCTCAGATACCGTCCTTGTGATTCACTACAACAAGAAATTCAAAAAAATAAAACAGAAGTGACGCATAGGATGAGGTCAACACTAACAACTCAGATAAACAATGAACGCATATTGGCATGTCTTTTGCATATAAGGAAAAACAAATCAGGGATACACTAGAATAAGGAATTCAGAAGAGGTCGCATTGTGTTGAACTACACAGATTGGGTATCGTCACGGGATGACAAGGCCTAGATACCGTCCTTGCACAATTGCCAAAATAGACTAAATTTTAGACCAAGAGCTTAGCACTATACGAACAACAGGTGTATGCACAATACGTTACGCTACGGGAAGCTCCAGGCAGGCTACCTGCTGTGTCGATACTACGAATGACTCCTGGTAAGCATAATGCATTTCATCGCTCGAGACCTCTCATGCCTAAAATCCGCGTGAACCCGCCAAAAGATTGTTTTTGGAACACCAAATTTCTATTTTTTGGACATGCCACAATTAGTATTATTTCACAAAAATAACATGTATTCATATAGACACAAATATAAATTTTATTTTATTATGTGTTCTACATCGAATTAATTTATTATTATTTACCCAGGCACATATGCTCTCATGGGATGGCCTAAATATTGGTGGACCGCAAATAATACTTGCAATTCAAAGAGTAGTACTTACCATCAAATAATAGATTAAATTGTACATAGGTGAGTCATCTAAATGAATTTTGTTGGCTAGTTTTTTGCCACCCTTTGTGATCCACGAGTTGTAAACTTTGAATTTAAAACTCTGAAACTTTGTAATAAAGTGAATGTGTGAATCACTCTGATGCAGAGGCCGGGGCTTCGTTCCCTAATTTAAAAAATGAACTTGCTCTCAAGTAATGCCCGTAGAGAAACTCTCCCATGTGGAGTGTATGTGCATGGAGTAATAACACCAAAACATGATATTTACCGCCAAATACTGAACTTCCCCGAGGTGAGGAGTGAACGAGTTGACCAAATTCTACATTGTAGTCTGCCCAAACTATATTAGATAATGAGCCAAGTAAATAATTTATTTGGAATAAAATGATGAGGCGGCATGGTGCGAAAATAGCAACTACTCTGCAATGCAAAAAATTGAGCGCAGCTAAATCAAATTTACATGTTTGTCTTGATCGACGTCAAATATGACTACTAAATAAAAATTAACATTTTCATAGGGAAGACCATCATAGCTAGATTTTTTAATCATGATAATATAGTTGCATCATCCTCTATATTGTACAACTTACAACTCAGGGATTCATCAAAATTGCAGTTCTATATTTATAATGTGTTACACCATTATCTATTGCACATATTTGACATTGCAGTTCAATATTTCCAACAAAATACAAAAAAAAACATACCAGAAAGGAACCATGCTTCTAATTAAATAGGTGTTGCGATAGAACGTTTATGATGAAGAACAAGCCAATATTGTCATACAGATATCCAGATAAAATGTTCTCCAAGGATCATGAAAATAAGTGGTGTTTTAATCTTTTTTCACTCTATTTGTTAACCTTTTTTCTATGTACCATGACTGGAAGTGTTTTCAAGAGCCAACTTAATGAGGGACCATACTTATTATTTAAACATAGCAAACAAGAGGAACAAAAGTACAGAAAAATAAGACATGATTGCTCCATTATTTTTTTAACAATTTAATTGTTTAGCAATCACAAAGTGATAAGCATAACATATATTTTCCATCAAGTTGGGACCATAAAAGCATGAATCAATAAATTTATATTACAAGAATTTAATATTTTACACCTCCTCAATCGGAATATAAGATGTTAGTAGGATCTGTAATCAAGGAAGCAACAGTCTGACAACAATTACCATTCTTAGATATTGTCCTTGAGATTAATCTTAGTAGACAAGCGTAAAAGAGTAAAGTACAAAAATTCTATGAGGGCACTAATTTTTACCTTATAAACTAGTAATGCTTAACGAAGTGACAGTGTGTAGCAACAAACAATTCAACAAACAATTGTTCGATTATATAAATAAAGATGCGGTGATAGTCATCAGATACGGGTGGAAGACTGTTATTTTCAAGTAATCGCGGTCTGATAATCTGATCAATTCACATATTCTCATCATTCGATCTAGGCTTTCTCTAGAGGAAAAGGACTTAGTTTAGGCAATGAATTTTTTATTCTTTGAAACCGAACACCATGTTTATAAATATTAGGTCATGCCAAGTTAGAGCGACACAAGCATACTGCTATCCATTCATTGCAAATGGACATGTGCCTTAGAATGTATGAGAAACGTAGGGTGTATACTCGATAAAAGAGCACCTATATATTCAAGAGCTACCTTACTAAGATACCATGCATCAATGTATATTTATTAGAGCAAATATGTAGGGGCCGGGTGCTCATAGTTACAAGATAGGTATTGTGACACTAAAAGAGAGTATTCTTCTCTGAAACCTTGAACATGTAGTGAATTTCTTTTCATTTCTCAATTGTACTATTTTTCTCATAATTGTGAGATATATAATAAAAAATGGAGGCTAAGTTCAAGAAAAAAGGATGGAGGTTTTTTTTTCTAGAGGCACCTTGCTCAGATACGATCTATGTGATTCATGACAGCAAATGTAGCTCAAATTGTTTGTAGGGTATTTGCTCAAATATTTTTTCGAAAGTGTGTATAATGACACAACGGAAGGTCAATCACTCAGATAACTCCCCTGTATAATCATCACGACAAACTATACATCACAACACCATTTAAAAATTGTAGCTCCATAGGAACCACATATGTTTGTGTATATTGGTAACAATGTGCTACAAGCTGGTTCAGTTTGACGAATGATTCCTACTAAGAAAACCAAACTTGATGGCCCATGGCATCCCATCCCTAAACCTGCTTCTTTCATCAGCTAATACACAAATTTGAAGATTTTAATTACATCTTCTACCTGAATCAACACGTTCAATGCGGACACCAAATATAGGATCATTTTTGAATGTACAATCAATAAAGGATCAACTTTTCAAGAACCACCATACTCATAGTTGGTGAGTTAGCAAAAAGTCTAGTCCTTAACTTTTATTTGTCCTTTCCGTTTTTAGTTTTTTTGTCTTCTCTCTATTTCTTTATCGATGTAATGTGGTGGTTTAGACAAGCAGGTGTGCCACATTCCATTACCTAGGAGAGATCAATTAAAATTGTGGCAGAAACAGAACTAAAAAGCACTATATCAAGAAGCATAGATAAGGAGTTCATATCATCTTTCGATGCTCATAGAGACATTATCACACCCTGGAGTAAATGCACATGGTATATCGCTACCTTGACATGAGGAGTTCTTCTGATTAACCATACATGCACATGAGAGAGAATCAATTGGACAAAACCTTGTGTTCTCCGCCAGGGAGCCAGGATGACCATGAAGTCTAGGGAGAGTAGCCAAATTATTCTTGAGAGCAACTCGATAAAATAGACATGTTTAACTTATCGATTGCAAACTTCAAACTAGAAAGAAGAAATCGATATTTCGGTAGGGAATACAATCATGGCTAACTTTATTAGTAATCATAAAATAGTTGTATCATGTACCAAATTATGAATTTGAAAACTAGAAGGGTTTATCAGAAGGAGGTGCTATTGTCCTTGCTCTCTGTTGCCTACAAGTTAGCATCCGTCAACATATCTTCCTCTGCACTCTACCAAGAACCTTATCTTGAGCAGGTATTGGTAAGTTATGAAGAATCCACTATTTTTTTGGATTCGCAACAGGTAAAAGGTGGACACCACAAACAACAGTTGCGCACTCTAAGCTAATGACGCCTCGAAGAATCGGTTTTGGTTCTTAACGTCTCTAAGAGATGAACATGTCGATATAAGAGAAGATGAAAAATTTGTCACTGAAGTAGATGCTATGTTCTATTTAAACCTATGCAGGAAGTCCACCGAATCTCCCCAGTACCAATCGGCCAGAGATAAGCTCCAGCGAATCAACGGGCAGTTGCTGGTCAAGCGCCCGCGCGAAGGATGCGGTAGCCATGTTTTCTACCACACGCTCGAGGACCACAAGATCAGCCGTCCACCAATCTACGCATCATGCCATTGGATCTGTTAAGGATCAAGAGGCGCATCGCCAAGCTCACCTCCTCGACCCCTCCTTTGACTGGTATGGATACAGTCTTTTGCTGGCTGAATAGGCGAATTCAGCCATTAGCAAATCACGGAGGTCGCCTTCTGTGCGAGTATACGGGAGTCAAGGATCCAATGCGGACAACCGACAAGGATTGGCCCCCAAAGGAACTTAGGCGGCGCATCAATCAGTTGGTCGCATCGCGCGACCAATACACAGAGAGTCGGCCAATGTATACGGCCGAAAATCCGGTTCCCAAGGTAAGTTCTCAGCCATTTGGGTACAGTTCTATTTTTTCTCGGATCTCCTGGTTTCTGATTTTGGTCTTTGTTTGTCCGACAGTTCGCGGATCTTTCAGATTCGGACTTGGTATCCGAGGCTGAGCTGGAGACGTTGCGCACCGCCGCTACCGGTGGACGCAAGCGCAAGAAGATAACTTCCTCGGAGGAAATTATCGACCTTGACGGGATCCCCGTCGCCACTTCCAGGTTCCTTCTTCTGGGTTCTCTTTCTTTCATGGGATCTTTTTTCATCCATCTTCGGTGTTTTTAACCTTTTCCGGGTTTTCTGTTTTTAGCCTGCCGCCTTCCAGCCTAAAACCGAAGAAGCTGAAGAAACACAAGGTTTCTTCTAGCCGAGGCAGCCAACCTTCCCCTGTCGTCGCCCCGGACACGCCGCGGACAATGGCGGAAGAGCCTACTGCAACCGCCACCACCAAGCCCCAGAGCCCAGCCAGCCCGTTGTGTCCGAGTCGGACACGAGGGAAAGGGCGGCCCCAAAGGTGGGGGAATCTTCTCGGACTTTTGACGAGGAAATCCCCACCTTTGATAAGGATTTCAAGGTGATCAATGACGGCTTGGACGCAGCCGGGAACCTTTTTGCAGAATACGCAAAAGGATTCCAAGAAAACTTGGCAGGTTTGCAGCGTTTGAGCCAGGTATATAACTCTAGCCCCCAAGCATTAAACAAAATGCGTGCTTTTTTTGCTTTGATGTTTTTTGTAAACATACTTTTCCTTGCTGTGTTTTAGCAAACCTCCGAGGCCATAAACCTGGAAGTTTTCAGGAAGCTCACTATCAAGAATAAAGAAGTTCGAAGTCTTCTTTCCATTCTTGAGGAGAAGGAGGCGGAGCTGGAATCATCTCAGCTCGCTTTGACGGAAACGAAAGGTAGGCTTTTTCGTTTTGAAATTTCCGATTTAAGACTTTGTCTAAGTTTTTTCCTGAGGAAATTTATCAACTCGGATTTTCCCTTGCTTTTCAGCTGCCTTAGCTCAAGCTAAGCAAGCAGCGGAAGATTCTGGCAACGCCGAAATTCTCCGCAATGAGAACATCGAGCTTCACAAGGATCTTGTGAAAGCTCAACAAGACCTGGAAGCCAGCAACCTGGCTCTTGGAATGGCTAATTCCAAGGCTTCCGAACAGGCAGAGAAAGACAAATCCACCATTCAAGATTTGACCGAAGCTCTGAACCTTCGCCTGGAGGAAGTTTCCGAGATCGACAAGCTCATCGGTAAATTTCTTACCCTTTCCTCATCTTTCCATGTTTTGCTTTCTCTGTTTGTCTGCCTAACCCTTTTGTATGTTTTATTGGATCAAACAGGAGACACCCCAGATGGAGCTCGGATTGCAGGCATCCGAGCTTTCGGGGAAACATGGAATTCGATTAAGGCTGCTGGGCCGCAGCTCATAGAGAAGTTCCTTCCCGATAAATCTGGGGAATACTCGGAGGTTGAGAAACTTCCGGGTGCCATCATGGCGGTGGCGGAGTCCAAGGAGTCCCTTCTCCGCTCCGCTGCACGGGGTGGTGCGCGTATGGCTCTAGGCCTTATGCGCATGCACTACCCTAGTGCCAAATCCTGGCGTGTGGCCACCGGTGTCCCTCAGGGATACACGGATGCACAACGAAACACCATTTTTGGTGAAGTTAAGGGCCACGCCACCCAGATTGCCGCCATGGTAAACGTCTCCGTCAACTATCCAGAAGAAGAGGCTCCTCCAATCCCCGACGAAGAAAGCAGCGAGGAGGAGTCGGATTCTTGAAGAGTTACCTGGATAGAAAAAGTAGACAATAGGAGCATTACTGTTCTTTCAATTGTAATCCAAAATGTAACGCTTCTTTTGTATGAATGGAACTTATGTCTTTTGCAGTTTAAGGTATTAAATTCGTTGCAAGTTTTTTGGATTTTATCATTCCTTTATCTTCTAAGTTCTCTGGTGTATATGCTTTAACTGTCCTTAGTGTTTGAAATGGCTCAAATAGCAATATGAATCGTTATGCCGAGTAACTGGGGACGAACCAATCAGTTTTGAAACTCGGAAACATGAATCATGCTAAAGGCATTTTTACTAACTAGTTCCAGTAACCCAGCACACGCACAATCAGATAAGACTTAGAGAAACAAGGAAAGTTTTAAGTGAAACTTGGGCACGCAGCCAATTCAAGTTTCCTTTAGCCGTTAAAAGGCTGAAAAATCATTCAGTTACGTAACGCCGAGTACGCAAGCACAATTCGGGTTAACATTGAGAAATTTGTAAGATCATTGGGAAATAGATGAGGCGGAAACACTTTGCACTTATAAGAATATGGATGACAGCGTTCCGACAACTTTATTTCATGATCTCAAAAGATGTTTACATAGAATTGAACTAAGTACGGAAAGGTACATAACTTGCTAGACGTTCTCCGGCTTCCGCAATCCACTTGACTTTGTCGAATTTCTCCAGCAGCTTGTAGAGTTGTAAGGTTTTAGCCCCCAGCCAACTATTAAATCTTTTTATGGCTGTGGCGGACCCCGGCAATTCTGGGACATCTTTTCCACACGTAAACTTGGAGATGTTTGAGATTGCCTTGATCTTTTCCGGGTTAACTTCTATTCCTCTATGAGAAACGATAAAACCCAGAAGTTTTCCTGAGGGAACCCCGAATACGCACTTAGATGGATTCAACTTCATCTGGTAAGTGCGTAAGTTTTCGAAAGTTTCTCGCAAATCCTCAAGGAGTGTGTCTTTTTCCTTGGTTACGACAGCAATATCGTCCACATAAACATGGACATTTTTTCCAATCTGACTATGCAAACAACGTTGCATGCAACACTGGTATGTTGCACCTGCGTTCTTCAGGCCAAAAGGCATGGTTACGTAATAATACGTCCCGTACGGGGTTATAAAAGAAGTCTTGATTTGATCTTCCTTTTTCATGCGTATTTGGTGGTACCCAGAGTATGCATCCAAAAAGCATAAAAGCTCAGAGCCTGCGGTGGCATCTATTATTTGATCGATTCGCGGCAGTGCGAACCTATCTTTCGGACATAACTTGTTCAATCCTGTGTAATCTATACACATTCTGAGAGCAGTTGTGTCTTTCTTCGGTACTAATACCGGATTTGCGGACCAATCAGTATGGATTACTTCCTTGATAAAATCCGCTGCTAAAAGCCGGATAATTTCCTTGCCAATAGCCTTCCGTCTTCTTCCGTCAAATCGACGGAGACCTTGTTTGACGGGTTTTGATCCCGGAATAACCTTGAGTTGATGCTCAGCAAGTTCCCTGGGTACGCCTGGCATGTCAGCTGGACACCAGGCAAAAATATCCCAGTTCTCACGGAGGAACTTGATGAGCTCGCCTTCCTATTTGTCGGTCATCCCAGTCCCTACAACGACGAATTTTGTCGGATCTTCGGGATCTAGGATTACCTGTCTTGTATTCTCGGACGCCTTGAAGCTATCTGTTGGCTTCCGAGTTTCTTTTCCTGCCGGCATTTCTTTCGGCGATACCTCCTTGGCTAACTCCTTCAGTTCTTCCTTTGCTATAACTCTCTGGGTGCAAAGGGCGTTTTGTTTCTCCAATTCGTTTGCCAGCTTGAAATCACCGGCAATGGTGATTACTCCTCCTTTGGGTCCTGGCATCTTCAGCTTGTTGTACATATAACAAGATCTTGCCATGAATTTGGCGAAAGCTGGACGTCCGAGTATTGCGTGATACACGCTTTCGAACGGCACTACTTCGAAGGATACTTTTTCCTGCCGGAAGTGATCTTTATCTCCGAAGGTGACATCTAGGGAAATTTCTCCTAGGGATCGTGCTTGCCTGCCAGGAACGATAACATGGAAGCGTATATTGCTGTAGTTGAGCTGGGACTCGGAGATCTTCAAGTGTTTCAGTGTATCCAGGTACATTATATTGATGCTGGATCCTCCGTCCATCAGCACTCTTCTTAGCCTAGTGTTTTGAACAATAGGGCTTACAACAAGAGCTTGTGTGCCGGGTTCCGGGATATTTCCAGGATGATCAGACTGATCCCAGATTATCGGTGTGTTGGAGTATTTCAAGAATTTCGGGGTTGCAGGGATGACTGCATTTATTTCCCGAAGTGTTCTTTTGGCCACCTTTGCTGATGGAGTTGCTAAGAAAGTTAGCATTGCTTCTCCATCAACTCTCGGAAATTTGGGTTCGCCTTGTCGCTGTTGTTCCTGGATTTTGTTATCAGTGTCCGATTCACTGTCTTCTTTGTCAGCTTCTGGCTTTTGTTTGGCGGGCTTCCTCTTGGAACCCTTCCCCTTATTCCCGGATCCTGCATTGCCTTTCATATGCTTATTTAGCCGGCATTGCGCATTTGTATGGGTAGGTTTGCCAAATTGGGAGTGGTGGACGCAAGGTTCCGACTTAATTCTCTCCCATTCTTCGGGAGTGTAATTGATTGGATCTGGACTGCGACCTTTCCACTTATTTCCTTTTTCTCCTCCAAAGGCTATGTTGACCTCTTTGGGCTTTGTCGTTGATTCTGGAGTTCCTTTTTTGTCAGAACGAGGGGTTTTCTTGGCAAGTATCAATGTATCAATATTACCACCTCTTGCTCTGATGTCATCTTCGGCTGCAGCGTGCTCATTAGCGGTTGTGAGCATAGATCCGAGATCTTTGTGCTGCTTGGAACCAACCATGAACGGTACAAGTCCGGGTTTTAGGCCGTTGACGAAAGCATGCATTGCTTGTACGTCAGTTACTCCAGAACAACTATTCTTCATTGCCGTCCATCTGGAGATGAAATCCACGTATGGTTCATCCTCAAATTGAGTGCAACGATTGAGTTGGTTGATGCTGTTCGGGCGTTTGTATGTTCCCCGAAAATGCTGAGTGAATACTCTAGCCATATCATCCCAACTGTCGACAGTTCTCGATGGTAATCCATTGATCCAATCTCTGGCTCCGTCTAGCAACATTAGGGGAAGAAACTTGACGGCTTCCAGGTCTGTCCCATTATTGATCTGGACGGCTGTGTAGTAGTCTGAGAGCCAGGTATCCGGGTTCGTACTACCGGTATATTTTTGATAGGTTGGACCAACTTTGGCGAAGCCAGAATGCAGGGTTATTCTTCGAATCCTGTCAGTGAAACACTTAGGACCAAAGTATAGATCATCCTTTTCTGCTCTATCAATGTGTGCAGAATATCTTCCGGCTGAATGGACAGAAGGGGATCTGCTCCTTTCTTTTCCATTGTTGCGCAAACGCGCTTTTCCGGGGTTATTTCTATCTCTTCCATTGTCACGCCCTTTTGGATTAGGCGGAGTTCTGCTCCTGTTCCTTTCCTTATCCTTGGGCGGTGTTCGAGATCTTTCACGTCTGTGAGGTGTATTGTATCTTCCAGCTTTCTCGGCTGGGTTCCTCGGAGGCGGCATTATTTTGCCGTCGTTCCGGTATTTGTCTTCCCGATCATGTGGTTTATATCCATCTTTCGGGAGATTATGTCCGGTCCTAGACGCTGCATCCCGGTTGTCGGGGTTTTTCTTGTCTTTTCTCGGATCCTCCTTTTTGTTATCTGAATCTCCGGGTTCTTCCGGTCCAGGTGCTCCAGCAGCGCAAGTAGCTGTTTTGCAGAGGGCGGAATTATCATGCAGCCTTCCTGATCGCTCTTGTCCTCGTTGTTGCTGCTGTAGTGCCTTTCCTAAGAAAGCATACACCCCTTGGAGTTTTTCCCCGTTGGAGTACAGATCGTTATTGAGGATGGCGAACGCTGCTTCCGCGTTTTCTGCTGCGGTTTTGTATATTGGTTCGCCCTTGGCATCTTTGCCGTTTAACTGCTTTTGCCAAGATGGGTTGTAGAACCTTTCTTTTGGCGGCAGTTCTTCCGGTCTTGCGATTCCGGGTAACCTTGTAGGTTTTATGGCAGATCTATTCTTTCTCTCGTACTCCTCTATTTCTTCCTTCATGATTTTGATATCATGTTGGGTTCTTTGGAGGTGTTCCCGAGATCTGAGTAGACGTTGCTGTTGCCGTTGGAAAGCTTGTCTCCTGGCTTCCAGCATCTCAGGGGGCTCGTTTGGTCCCACTGGCGTTTGTAACAGATCTTGTTCTTCTTGTTCTGTCATTGGCACAACAAGGATTTCGTTTTTCTTCTCCGCTGGCTTTTCTTTGCTGGCTTCTCCTACTTCCGGGTTTTCTTCAGCTGCATAAGCTAGCTTTTTCTTCCGGAGTTTTTTAGCAGATTTGTGCCTTTTCTTGGAAGAGGGAGGGTTTTTGACAGGCTCGCTTTCTGTCATCTCCTTGACATTAGGGAATACCGGAGAAGTTTCTCCGTCTTCTCTCTCTTCCTCTGGCGGAGGAGTTTTGGGGCTTTCCTGGCTGCCGGCATCCGTGACTTCAGCCGGTTTTGCCATTAGCACTTCATGGAATCCCTCTTGAAAGGATTTAACTTTTCTTTCGAAGGCGTCATCGTCTTCTTCTTCGGAGTCGAAATTATCTGATCCGGTTTCCGATTCCAATCTTGCCTCAATGGCAGCTAGCACGGACTCGGCTTCCGAGTTTATCGTCGCGCTGGCGGATGTCGGATCTTCCGTCTGGGTGACGGGTAGTGGTTCTTCCGTCTCTGTGACGGGTGTATTGTTATCTGCCTCTTGCACGGGATTTCCATCATCCGTGTTTTCGGCGACCTCAGATTGCACCATGCCGATAAAGTGTGAGTTACTTTTTTGTCGGCGATCTGAGCAAAATCCGGCATCATAGTCGTCTTCGACTGGATACAGGGCTGGTGGGATAAATTTGCTTCCACCGCAAAACCCCATTGCCTCTGCGGTTAATCCGATAAAGATGTTAGCAGATCCAATCGGAAGTACGCAGGCACTTACCAGGTGGTTTTGCGCCGGTATGTAGGATCCGTTGTCGAGGAATCGCCCGACGTCGTCGTCGAACTCCAGACTTCCGACAGTGATCGATCTTCCAATTCCGCCAAGTATCCCAGATCGGAATTTCACGCCTGACGTCGTTTGCCCCACGGTGGGCGCCAACTGTCGAGACATCGTAGTAGTTTTCATAGACGGGGGTGCCATGAGACTACGGTAGAGACGTGGGGTAACGGGATAGCGTAGTAACACAGAACACGGGATTTTACCCAGGTTCGGTACGTCGCGACAGTACGGCGTACCTACTCCTGCACTTCTCACTAATTGGGACTAAAGCCCGTAAATCTGGGTTACAATGTGAGGTAGTAGATCTAACTTATTCGGCGAGGATGAACTTCTCGGCGAATAGCGTAGAGCTTAGAACTTCTAACTTTGCTTATTGAATCTATCCTCTGTCCGGCTTTATATAATAGCCGGACTAGGGCTTACAGATTAGGAAACCTAGAAGACTACGTTTAACTTGTAACTTGGAAAGTAAGGAATCCGTCTTCTCCTCCAAGCCAGATCACGTGGGCCGTGATCCGGGTTCTTCTAGAATCCGGCTTCTGCGCGTCGGACTACTGGGCCGCCCAATGGACCTAAGCCCACTACCACTTAGGCCACCCTGTTAGTCCGGCTCTTTGTCTACCATCTTCTATACCCCTATTCAGTATATATCCGACAGCAACCCATAGTTTCCCACCTGCCAGAGCCGGCCGTGTCAGATCACCGAAAACTCATCGCTCAAGTTCCCACCTGCCAGACCACCGTGTCAGAGACGGCGCCTTCTTCGCTCTACTCATCGGCATGTTTGACTCGGCTTTTACCATGGCTTTGGTTTGCTATAGGTATACAGTGAAGAAGTGTACTCGTTAGAATGCCACTGGAGGATTTTTGCACAGGATTTTTCTATCCTTTCAGTACTGTAATGTCGGTGTTTACGTGTCTTGTAACCGGATTTTTATCTTATGAATGAGATCGTATTACCTTGAAAAAAAAATAATGCCACTGCAGGAACATCGTAGAAGCGGAATCGAAGTACCCAACAACACGTCATAAGTGTCGTCGAGTTGAAGGAGTTGACATCGAGTTGAAGGAGTTGACATCGTACGTTGCAGAGTCGTCTAGATACTTTTCTGGTGCCGGGCAATCCAAAAAGCTGTTTCTGAGCATGTACAACGCGAAGGAAATAAATTTTTTATGTAGTACTTAATTACTCTATATTTTCTTTTTGTCCACCCCGTTGCGTGCAAGGCTTAGGCCTAGTTTGGCATCAAAGTATTTTTGAAGTATTCGACCAATACCACGGTTTCTAAAAATACTGTAGTATTAAATACTTTGACGTGTTTGGGTGCAGTGAATACTATGGTTTTAAAACTGAAGTATTGCCCCAAAACTTCATTTTTTTTGCTGTATTAGAGACTTCAGTCATGACTTGTTTTTTCCAAAACTGAAGTATTACGCAAAACTGAAGTATTCGTGTGCCTGGCAACTAAATACTTCGGTTTGCCAATACTTTAGTTTTATAAAAACTGCGCTGCCAAACTAGGCCTTAGCGATGCCATTATTGTGACTTGGTTGGAACACCCCGTTGCGTGCAAAGCTACTCACGTGGACCACGTGTCACAGCTAGAGAGAAGAGAAGCGGCATGTCGATTAGTAACAGCTTGGCCCAGCTCAGTCCAGGGATGCCCACCAAGAAGCGACCACACACCAGCCAATCACGTCCCTTCCAGAGCTATATACACTATAAGTCCCACAATTTGGATCAGATGTGCAAATTAGTTCCATAACTTGCAAATCGTGAAGCAGTGGTACACAAACTTGTATCGTGGGAACAAATTGGTCCCAATTCGTCCTAGAGATGACATGTGGCGTCGTGACTTTTGCGGAAAAACCCATATATGTTCCTTCTCTTGCCAGGATAGTGTGGATGCTTCCTTCCATGTGTGGACCACATGTCAGCGAGGACAAATAATTAAAACAAGGTGTGACCCGTGGGCATTGAACTCAGGAAATCATTAGTCTTTAGTGCTGCCACGCTTACATAGCAACAAAGGATTAGCTGCCTTTGTGAGTTAATTAGGTACTACAGCTTACTATATGGGTTTGCGGCACGATAATTTTACAACATAGTGTTTTGTACGTAATACGTATACTGAGTACTCTGTATAAAACCTACCTATATACTATGTATATAATGTACAACATCCCTGCATATTATGTATAAAATATCGTAGTATTGTGGAGCTATTTTATATGTACTATACACATTGACATGGCATAGTATACATATTATACATGTACACTGTACATAGTATCCTATAAAAAAGTATATGTACTACTATAATACATGAACGTTGTATACATACTACAAAGCTATTTTATTCCTAGTACTACACTTATTATATCTCGAAGCCACATACATAATACAGTATAGTATTTTATTAATACTATGGTATAAATACAATTTCCAATGCTATACACCATGACTTGGAGGTATTTTTAAAAAGATATTATATTTAAAATGCCGTACTATATTATGTACATGCACGCTATATAATATATATTTATATGTAAAATACATAGACATGTTATACGCACCCCAAGCAGATATAAATTAAAATGTGATATCCAAATAGATAAAAAATCGTTGCTTGTCCCGGTGGCAATATATGCGTGGCCGCGCCTCCTAATCTAACTTTATACATGTACATTTATATGTGGCACATTGTACACGTCGCGAACCTAAGTACAATAAGGTAAACTGCCTAATCATGTCACGAAGTCATCTTTTCCATTGTGGCTATGGAACCGATGCAGTACCAGCCAGCCTGCGAGTTCGAGTCCCGCCGGCACAAGTTATTCTATTTATTTCGTCCGACGCTGGCCGGTGGGCCCCACATGGAAGGAAGAAAAACGGTCAAACTTGCCAGAGAATGAACATACGGGGTCTTTCTGCAAATGTCACTATGCCACGTGTCACCTTTAGGAGGAATTAGGACCAATTTATTCTCTCAATACATGTTTGTGTACCACTGCTTCACAGTTTGCAAGTTATGGGACTAATTTAGACATCTAAGCCAAGTTGTGGGACTTACAGTGTATATAGCTCTCCCTTCCACATCAATGTGCGGCTTTCTTTTTCGGCACGCTGCTTTCTTCCATTAGCCGTCCCTGCCACGAGGTCGCACGATCCTCGGCTAGAGTGTATGTTTCATATTCTGTCGATCGTGTCGTCTTGGATATTCTTCCATCGTTTTTTGGCCCATGTTTGTTTTTTCCCCGATCTCGCCGCTAGGATCCGTTCTCTGGCCCGGTCGCACCTGCTCTCCATTTGGAGACGCCCTTGCCTCCGAGCCTGTCCTGCGCCGCACTGGGTGTGCAATTCGTATTCAATGGGCATCGTCCTAGTTACTTGACGTTTCCAATGAGCGTGCGCCGTGTCGTCACAGACGACCGTTTCGGTCAGTATCACCTCCTTGCACTAAATAACACAAACCCAAAAATACAGAAATGTGCAAGAAAAAACACAAAACACAATCCCGCCAAAGCAGCCGCAGAACTCTCCCCGCCCAAAACGGTAAAATGGCAACACTACATGAAATCCAAGAGAACCCCAAAAAGGCGCGGAACCAAACGAAAAAACCACTAACACAGACAGATGAAAACAACTTCCGAAGGAACAAAAGTATAAAGAACAAAGAAAACACGAGTAGTAGCAGATAAACTCAGACCAACGTGGTCCCGAAGAAACAAAGAACATCCGGCCAAAAAAACATGAAGAATAAGAGGCACCAAGAAGACCTGGCACAAAGAACACGAAGAAACGCCGAGACTCCCGAAGAACACAGAACATAGAACACCTAACAACCTCACATAAAGAACAATAAGAAGAGAAATAATAAGAGAGAGAGAGAGAGAAAGAAAGAGAGAGAGAGAGAGAGAGAGAGAGAGAGAGAGAGAGAGGGGGAACAAAAGGGAGGGATCCACTGAGAATTGCACACTGAGATGCAACCGATAGCTTGATTAGAGAAGCAGGGCAACCAGCCGGAAGGCACACATACCGACCGACACAACATGTGGCAGCATACAAAGCTGGGTCGAACATATCGAAACAATCAGCGGCGAAGCTAGCCTTGTGAGTATGTGTGGTCATTTCTAATTTTGAGATTTTTTTTTCTGCACAATGAACTATAGTTGTACCGTGTTTTTGCCTGTTTTGCTAAAAACCTGTGGATTCGGCCAACCCCACAGCTAACACGTAGATCCGCCGCCGAAAACAGATAGCCGATTCAAAACGAATATCAGCAGTTAGAGAGACTTCGAAACACAGTACGGTAAAGTGCAGACGCTCACAAACACGTGTATACACCCACCCTTGCGAAGGCACACACGCATGTCTTGCTCATATGAGCCCGTCCGAATGACCGAGCCAGCGTAAGGACGTAATGTGGTCGGCGACTCAACAAACCTAGTGTTTATTCAATCCGCCCGGCTCCACTTTGCCACTCGCTTAGAAAGCGACACTAGCAGCAGCGTTCGACGAAGGATCGTGCAGGATCGAGACCCCGCACACTGCTCCGGTTAGCGTAGCCACCGTGTCGGCACAAATCGTAGGGGGAACAATATGACACTCAGAGATCTAAACCAGCGCATCACACTGTGGCCGAGAAGACTCAACAACCTCTTAGACCCAGCGTTAACAAAAAAAAACAAAGAACCAAATGACAAATCGAATCAAGGGATATCTCGGTGTGCACACACATAGACACCGAATAGCACACGTCACTGCACGAACATTCGTGTAGACATTGGAGCCTTCGAACGCAACGCGACACCAACTGCAAGCCAAACAGGAGCCATGCCAATAACCACAAGGCGTCGCAGCCCCATCACGGTGCCACCACACCAATGGCCAGCCTACACATGCGCAATTGGCTCCGAAGAGCAACACAAAACCTACTCACGGCCAACCGATTCGAAACACTATATCCCGCGAGAACACACGGTCATGTGGCACGCGTGCAAAAGACGTGACCCATGGATAACAGTTTGCACGTAAATACACCAAAAACGAAAAGGTACGACTTACAGGTGGGTAATGATCGCCTCCCTAAACTAACGTGCAAATCCAGACCGTCGAGACCATCCTGCATTGCTTTCAACCGCCATAGAAAACCGCCGAAGCACCCAAAAAAGGCGAAAAATTAAAATACACGCATCATAGAAAAAATATAGCAATCTTTTTTGAAAGTAGAGTTGCACATGTTTGCTCGGAAAATATGAGCAGTTTAGGATGTGTAATCATGGAAAGTTGGCTTCTTAAAGATGAAGTTTACTTAGATACGGTCCTTGTGATCCATCATAGAAAACAAACAAGCATACCAGGATAACTTAATTAACAAATTACGGAAGTAAAGTATATGGTTTACATTCACAACAAAAAAGCAAACTCCATGATGGAACAACCAGCTGAAGGATAAATTCTTAGTTCAAAAGTACAATCAGCTAGTCGCTTGGAGTAGAGAATTAAGGTTTGTGCAAGATTTCACAGAAAGTGTGATCAATTTACGACGTGTAATCATGGAAAGAGGCCTTTTTCAAGAGCTAACATACTCAGGTGCCATCCTTTTGATTCATCTGAAGAAACAAGCCAAACAAGAAACCAGTCTTAGGAGTTATATGCATTGAACACCAACAACTCACGCAACCAATCAACACAATTTAGCATATGAACAAAAATAGTCAGGAATACGGAAGATGTCGTTGTTTGTTGTACTAAAGTGGAACATTGACAGTTGTTTCGGGATAGAGACCGATATTGAGTATCTTTACGCTTCCAAAAGGCTCGTCGCACCACACCAAGTTACATCAATGAGCAAGTATGTAACCCCATAAAATCCGCATGCGTCTATGCAAGACGGTACTCTACCTGGTAAAGCAAGACTAGCAATGATTCATATTAAGGAAATCACACTAACTCTCCCGAGACCTCCCATGCCTAAAATCTGAATCCACCATGGCTAAATCGGCTGAAAACAGGCTGGGAAAACACATTTTTACAAGATCAACACATACATGGTACCATCCCACTTCTTGTAGGTGCATGCACATCTGATCTGAGGAGATTCGAGAAGCTGAGGAGCGGGTTGTTGCAAAGCAAATAATACTCTTATTGCGAAGAATCCCTTAGTACTTTGCATCTATTGGCGCCAATCAAGGCTCCTCTCCCTTTGATATTAAGCAGCGCTGGGCCGTTGGCAATGTTGAATGTGATGTTAAATCCCATCAAGTTCTCTTGTTCTATGACTTTTGTGGTACCCTCAAATTCATAATAGCCTTCTATTGTTGCATATCCAACAGCCCCTACCTAATCAAACTAGTGGCCAAAAGGTTTGTAGTAATACCCTTACCAATGATATGTGGATGTAAATCGACAGACAATTTTTTTTTTGTAGAGGGGCCAGGCCCAAAACAGTCTTGCTCTGCATACCATTAACGATATGAAGACCGCCTCTGATAGCAATAATTAGGGACGTAAACGTATCAAATCGGATCAGATTTTATCTTTACCATATCCTACACCAATTTTTTTTACTTGATTCGGAGCAGATCGGATGTTGTGCGGTCACGGATTCCGATGCGGCTATTTGCGACCGCATATTCATAATGGAAACAGAGCGGATTCGGGGAGGAAATAAAATAAATCGGATCGGTACACGCAAAAGTACATCATCAAGTCATACAACCATTTTTTTGTTAAATAACCTATTAACATAAAAAAAAATGTACTCTATAGCATGTACTATAACTATATAATTGAGTTGTTGCTAAACGGATGTACTCTGTAACTCATGAACTACAAATTATTATATATTATGTTAGATATTTCGGTAGAAAATGGGGTTATTCGGATTTGATCCATCGGATTATCCTATTTAATTTTCGGATAATCAATATTCGGGTGCTAAATTACATACAATATCCATACCATATCTGGGAGTCAAGTTTGGAATCGATATCCTTATCCGGCGGATTTCTCCAAATCAGATATGGATTCTCTAAAACGGTTTACAACCCTGGCAGTAATAGTGACCCAGCCGTATTCTGTTGGGCAGCCGTGCCTCCTGTTTGTCCTAGGAAGACCATGCTCCCACGTCGCCATCTTCCAGCCGTCTCCGGTTGCCAATTGGCAGTCGACCTCGCCGCTTTTTCCGCGGTTCTGGGCAAGATTGAACCCGATCTTTCACACCATCAGCGTCCAGAACGAGCACCCGTCACCATCTTCTAGCCGTCTCCAGTTGCCAATTGGCACTCGACCTTGCCGCTTTTCCGGCGCCACCTGATCGCCTTCTCCAGACGTCGGCGTCATCTCTAGTCATGCATGTGTCCCCTCAAACATAACCAGGATGAGCGGGAACCACATGACAGCCTGCAGAACCAGCACCAAGAGCTACACGACAATATATATAGCGCGTCCACTTGCCGTACAGGGCGTTCAACAGCGGCACACCCAAAGAGGAGAACGTCATTGAGCCCAGAAATGCTTCACTTACAAGCCGGTGATACACCCCTGTGGCGGAAGTCGACGGAGGCGGCATGCGCGATAGAGTGGAGACGGCGGGGTGGCTGTTTGGACGCCCCTCCTCGCCCCCTGATGGCACCGCAACGAGATATATGGGTCGATATGTATACAATTATTTTACTCTCCAAATCTTGGTTATTCACTTAAATACAGGTACATATACCCCTGGCCTCTTTGATTTTCGTTTCTGCTGGGAGTTGCTTCGCAGTGTCGGGGCTGTGAGGCACCAGAATAATGGTGGCGGTCCTAGAGTTTCCCACCGCGCGGAGACAAAGATCTGCCTGATGTAGTTCCTCTTTGATCAAGCCGGGGTGTCGACCCGGAAGGCTCTGCCGGCGAACTCCCACGGGCGATGCCTGGAGATTGCTGGATCGGTGGAATTCGGTCGCAATGCACGATCATCAAAGGTGAGATTGGAGGAATAGCAATGGTGTCCAGAGACTTTGCATCGATGTGGAACTAGCTTGGAGCTACAAGATCCGTGGCAGCGATATGTAAGAGGGGGAGACAGCATGCGTGAAGTCCAAAGTTCTATCTTTCAGAATGAAAACCCAAGGTCTGGCCTTAATTGGTTGTGCCTGGCTCTGGTCTTATTTGAGACATTGTTTTGAGAGCGAGGATTATCTTCAGGGTGAAAACCCAAGTTCTGGCCTTAATTGGTTGTGCCTGGCACAATTCTTCTTGAATACGTTGTTTTGGAAGAGCTGGACCATCAGATGTTGTTTAGGTGGTGGTTGTGCGGCTGCTGCAAGCACTGTAACTCTGTAGCGGGACTTTTCTTTTTAGTGTCTTTCGGGTGTGTGCATCCGTAATGGATATGGCTATTGCATTGTTGCAGAGGCTGGGTATAATTTGTATCTCCGCGATATTAATATACATTTCCTTTTTTCTAAAAAAAAATACCCCTGGCGCCGCCACCGGGAGACGGGATGGTTGGCTCCTTTGACTTGTTCCTTAATTGTATTTTCACAGAATTAGCTCATTGGGCCTTCCGGTCCTAATCAGATGAGTGTGGGATGAAATCATGCTCCATCTGATCCGAATTAAGTCTCGCCAGTTTATCTGACTTGTATCTGATCAGTTAGATTTTCACTATACTTATAGTGGATCGGATGGAGTACTGGTCTATCCCAGGAGTAAAACATACCTCCATATATATCCACGCAACAAGAATGGCAAGAGAGGGAGGTCTCCTTTTCGTATTGCCTACGATTGGTATTTGTTATGGTGACCTCCGCTACCGCACAATAGACCAGAGACTCCTAAACCCAAGGGGAGCTCCCACATCTTGAAACCTCTTGCGTAGAAGAGAGAGCTCACAGTTGGACTAAATTACCATTGTGGTCTGTTCAAACTCTGTTTACTCCATGATGAACCAAAGTAATTAACAATCTGACCTTGAGTGATAATAACAATGCCGCCATACAATGTAGTATGATCAGAAAAAATGGCACCCACGCAGCTGGAGCTACTCTGTCTTTTTTACCGTTGTTGGTCAATTTCAAACATGAAAAATAAAATTGTGGATTTAAACGAGCATATGTTATCTGAATGCCAAAACGTGGTAACATGAATATGGTCCAAAAATACCAGATTTGCGTTGCTACAAATTAGCATGATTAGTGTTTGTGTTGTTTATTCAGATTTCGCAGCAGCTATGTTGTATGGACGTTGCTATATCAAGGCATTGGCTACGGAAACTTCAGATCATCAGCCTTGAACACTTGTTCCCTCAAGCTGCCAGGACCTCTCGTTGCACCGCCGCCTTATCCCCTCTCCTCAGGGCCGGGCCAAGACTATGCGTCGGCGACAACTGGGGAGGGGGGGGGGGTCATCTTCTCCTCACATTTGGTACTTGGAAGCACCGGGCACAGACGATGCACGGTTCATCTCCTCCAGACATTTGAGATCGGAGTCTGCTCGAAAAGCGTGAACAAACCATGAACTAGTTTTCATTTCAACATTCAACATGTTTGCTCAGAAAATATGATCAATTTATAATGTGTAGTCAACGAAAAATTCCTTTTTGAGGAGCCAGGTTACTCATATAGCGTCCTTTTGATTCATCACAGAAAACAAACAAGCATACAAGGGTGAATGAATTAACAAATTAAGTAACTGAAGTATATGTGTATATTGACAATAAAAAATAAAATAAAATGATGAAGCGACCAAATCAAGTATAAAATTTTAGTCGAAAAACGCAATCATCTCGTAGCTTGCTCTCAAAATTAAATTTTATGCAATTTTCTCAGAACATATGATCAGATTAGGATGCGTAATCAGGGCAATATCAACTTGTGTTCAACTTCCACCTTTCTTAGATACTTCCTTGTGATTCATCACAACAAACAAGATTAAACAGAAGCCGTGCTTATGACGCACCTAACATTAACGACTCATATAATCAACGAACACTGTTTGGGATATCGCATAGGTAAAAATAGGCCTACAAAAGAACCAGGCATCGCTTTGGGTCGACTGAAGTGAAATACTGTAGGTGACTCAGATAGAGTGTCACCCCACGAGCGCGAGGACAAGGATCATCGTTGCACAGACACGCCAAGCTATTGTCTGCAGACGACAGTATGCTACGTGCTGTAACTGCGCAAGGAATGACTACTAATAGAAAGGACACACAACATCGCCCTGAGAACTCCCATTTCTAAAATCTCTATCTATTGGATGTCGAGTACGAGCTTGGAGAACATATTCCGGGGAGATCAACACGTACAATGAGGACACAAGCGGGCAGTACGGCACCATCAAAGGCGAGATCGAATAAATTGCACCGGGCGCAGGTGGGTTCACATCAGATCTTATGAGGTGCGACCGAGAGAGAAAGAGCCCTAAATATGGCGGGGATCGGTAGCGGGAAAGCAAGGGAGTGGCTCTATGGTGAGTGTTTGGGTTCTTCCCGGATTATCAATTGCAAAGCGAATCCAAATCTTATGGCATAGAACTCCCTTGGATGCAATGGATATTTCAATTGTTGCCTATAGCACCTCCTCATACATTACTATTATAAGTAGGGCTGGAAATGTTGTTGTGGCTTTAAATTCCATCCAATCGTCTTTCTCCATATATAAATCTCATGCAACAAGGATGGCAAAAGAGGAGATCTCTTCTTCTGCTGTCCGTGGTGCTAATGCCTACCCACAAGCTCTTTTACATTCTTCTCTCTAGGATCCGTGGTGTCATACAACCTGGAATATTGTGCTAGCTTTCTTCACACCACAACCAATATTTTTGCAAGGGAAACTAGAAGTGCATTCCAATTTTTTCTTTTACATTGAAAAATACTTCGTATTTGCCTGCAAGCATATGATCTCGTGGGCAGATTTCAGTATTGGTGGATCATGAATTATACTCAGAATGCTGGAAATTTGTAAGTGATTACTGTCTACTAGTGCCCATAGTGCAACTCTGCCATGATGGAGTAAATGCAAATATGAGGTGTGCTACGTACGTTCTATTCAACATGCATGCATAGAAGATTGATCCAATTGACCCAACTCTGTATTGTGGACTTCCCAAACTGTATCCAGGACGTCGAACCAAGTAAAAATAATAATCTTGGACAAAAATGAACTTGAAGTTCATGGCGAAAATGACACCGTCTCTAGAACATAACCACTTTTTCAAGAGAATAACTAGAAAATAGACATGTTTGAATTGATCGATTTCAAAGATAAAACATCTAACAAGGGATCAACATCTTTTACAAAGGAACACCTAAATATTTTAATCATCATAAAATAGATGACTTTGGAGTCACCGTAATAACATTGTTTCGATGGTGCGGCACCCTATTTTGTGGATGTAATGACGATGCTGGAGGGGGAGCAATGGCACGCAGCTAGACTCTTTAGACAGAAGCTATATCCGGTGGATAGGTGGAGGTTCCCAGAGTAATCCTCTTGGTAATCCTGGATAACGTTCTAGACGTATGTCTCGACCACGTTGTAACTTGGCCTCTCGGCCATTCTTCTTGAAAACGATACGTCTTTTCATGACGTATCCTTGTATAAAATAGGTACCTTATCCACCAAATTATGCAACAGACAACCTCGGGGTTCAACTAGCCAGTTACATCAAGAAACCAACACCTAGCTAGATAATGAGCTACAACACTATCCAATGCATATGTTCGAACTTTCTCTTTCGTGTTGCCATAAAAATACAAAATGGAATAATAATGACCAGAAAAGCTCTGTGGATCTAATGAATAAGTCAATTGATAGGAACATTTGTGACAGAACATATCTTCTATACTTAAATAGGGACAACCCACTAGCTGATTTTCCTGGCCTCTCCTGCCTCCACGTCATCATGTTTTCAGTGCCTAAACTTTCGCGACCGAGCGCTGCTCGCTGTCTCGCTCCTCTCACATTTCCGTCCAACCTATGGCCCATTTATTCCATCTAAGTTAACAGCCCAAGTACTGTAACTGGGCCTTTCTCTCAGAACCGAACGCCCTAGGTGCGTAGGATCCTTTGCTAAAAAAAAAGGTGCGTAGGATCCTCATCTTCTTTGTTGTTGCGTGTTCGCTTCCGGAGGAACATTAAGAAGCATCCAACAGTCATCGATCTTCATTAAACCTTATAACTGTGGAATAAACTGTTGGAGGAATTTGATCCGGCACCACACTCGCCATTAAATACCGTTTCGATCCTTGCTCACTAGAAAACCGGTGTTGCGGAAGGCGAATGATACCACGCCCGCCATGCCATGTGGTACGCGGACTGCAGGTTACTATCCCAGTTGCCGATGTCCAACTTATGCGCCGTCGCCGTCCCCGAGCTGGCCCAATTCCATGTGGTGAATGGCGAGCATCATGTAGGGGAACCTGCGTCCGTCGCGCGCTCCAGGAGTTCTAGATGTTTCCGTGAATCGGCGAAGGAACGCCAAGAGACTCGGTCCCCGCCTCCGTGGTGAGATATGTGCCACGGACGACCTTGATGCTGAGCCAATCTCAAGTCTGGTAGGTAACCCTAGCCTGTTTTCAGCCTTTCCTTCCTTTTCATATTCCATGTAATTAAGCTCAAAGGATAATCCATGGTTTACCCGCAAAGATTATTGGCATCTCATTTGCTACATAGGATCATTGGACTTCCGTTCCTCTAATTGGGGCACATGTTGCGGTCTAAACGCATCTGGTTTGTACAACCAAGTATGACTTTGGATTTATTTTTGATATTTCCATGTTTACGTTTTTCAGATGTGGTCATGAATGGTCTATGAACTCACTGTCACCACTGAACGCCTATCAATTATTTGTCAGAATGTCTCAATGGATCATAATCGAAAATAGCACTTAACAGTTTGCTCTGCATTCTCTCATTTGTTTGGGCAGTGGTTTTGTTCTATACATCGCAGGTTTGTGTACTGTATTTTTCGAATTTAGTGCTATCAAGGTCAGTTCAACCTTTCTTTAGCATTGTTAGCGTGTGATAATTTTCTACATTTAGTACAATTTTGTTTAGGAGTATTCATAACATGATCCTATGAACTGTGGGCAAATCGGACTCTTTGCATAAATGAAAGGGAAGAGTTGTGACTACAAAGTTTACCTCCAAGTTGCATCCTAAATCTGAGAGGTGTGAGTTTGTCAGTTGGATGGTTTGTGACAGGCACCGGCCAATATTACGGGAGGAATCAACATCTTACATACCTCCATTTTCTCATGTAATGTCAGGATTTGATCTGATTGCACGTTTTATCCTCATATTTGTATGAACATGGATTTTTTGAATTTACATTAGAAATACGTGGGTTACTGGATGGGTCACACATAAGGAGGCCTTTTTGATGAGTGATCAGGCGAGATACATCATTTTCCCAACCAGTTAGACCTCTGAACTATAGCAAAATAAACACTATGTCTGTAGCAATGTGCATATTTTTCTTTTAACCAGTTGCACCAATACATATATATTAAGTATCTATTTTATCAAATGAAAAAATAAGATGAATCTGAGGTCATGGACCGAGACTAAAATTTCAATTTCAAGAATCCGCATATAAATGCCTAAAACGTTTTGTGTGGAATTTGGATATACCATAATACTTTTGTATCTTCTGCATGAAGAGTTTTGTATTTTTTTTTAACAATTTCATTATAAAATATATTTGTAATAACATGTTATAAATCTCAAATAAACTTTTGTCAATTTATATCATGTGTTTCCGCAGCAACGCGCGGGGTGTCATCTAGTATCTATAATTCCTGACAAAACAATCATTAAAATGTTCCCCATACAAATTAACTTGCACTGATATGTATGGTTCTTTCAAGTCAGAGATTATGAAAATTGGAGGTGTTATTAACGCTTGTTCACAATATTTGATCAGTTTCAGATGTATAATTAGCATAAGGCTTTTCAAGAGCCAATCGTTATTCTAATTTCATCACATCAAACAAGCAAAACCCATGTATAAAAAAATTGGACAGAGGATGAAAATGGATAGAATAGAGCAATACCATACCCACATCGCTCGTGGGTAAAAAATTCTAAGTGTATCCGAATCCACGGGTTTAAAACTTTACCTGAACCCATACTCGAGGGTATCATCACCAACTGGTCACCCATTAGGTAGATGAATAGTACACAATAGTTCATAGAATCTCATTCACCGCCACAGAACAATCAGGTTCTGCTACTCTCTTTTGGCTCTTGTTTCCTAGGTGTCAGCCAAGTGCCAAGGACATGACCAAGAACAACAATTGTTTTTTAACAACCATGTAGACAATACACTGGAATTAAAAAATTTCAGCTGAAAATGCAAAGAATGAAATTGCACGATCATGATGTGTATTTGTTTATTTGATTTTTTTTGTGAATGTACGAAAGTTTAGTCCGGTTGCAGTGTGTTTTTTTTTTTGATGCTGTCACCGGGCGGGAGAGAATCCCCACCTGAATATTTTATAAAATTAAGGAGAGTTTTGCGAGTTACAGAGTGAGAGGTAGTACCGCCACAGGTCGGCGGCCTCTCCTTGTTCCGTCGATCGGAAGCGATGTGACCAGATAGTTAAGTCATGGAGAATGTTATGTACTATTACATGGACGGGGTAATCGAGCTGTCTGAAGACCTTTGCATTCCTCGCGTCCCATATTTTCCACAGGATGATTAGGAGGATAGAGTCCCATACCCTGCGGTCCGTATTTTGCGGCAAGGGCACTTCCCAAACAGTCGTCCAAGAGAGAGACGTCCTGGGAATACGAATCCTGTCCCAAACTACGGCCGCATGTGAGCAATCAAAGAAAAGATGCTGCGCGTCTTCGACCTGTGCATCGCAGCTGGGGCAGGTGGCGTGGTCGAGAATGTGCTTATGCCGAAGGTTGGCCCTGGTGTTAAGCCTTTCCATACCAAGGAGCCATGCGAAAACCTCCACCTTTCCAGGCACCCGAGATGCCCAGAGTCGAGTGGTGAGGTTGGACGTCTGATCCTGTGCGTGCATCTGCGAGTATGCCCCCTTGGCGGAGAAGGGGGTGCCATCCAGCATAGTCCGCCTATCTGGCGAGTCGGTGAGCGAGATTCCCTGCAACATAGCGGAAAGAGTAGCAAGCTGACTGGAAGCAGCCAGGGTTAGCCGATATCGGAGGTCATGCTGAACGCCAACTTGTAAAACATCCACTACGCGGTCATGCGGTTTTAGATGGTGTGAGAAGAGAGCCGGGTAGACGTCCTGCAGGGGCTCTGGTAGGAGCCAGCGATCCTGCCAGAATAGGATGGATCTGCCATTCCCAAGAGTGCACGTGGTGGCGAGAGAGAAAAGCGGCATATACTTGTTTAGTAATTTTTGTAGGTAGGAGCTATTTGTGGTGGTAGTGGCTAGAGGCGATTGCGTATGGATCCAGTTCATCAACGGGATGTCTGGAGAGTGTAAGGATTTATAACATAACTTAAGGAGAAGGCAAACATTCTGTGCATTTAGATTTTTGTCGCACCCAAGGTTTCTAGAGGATACTCATCGGGCCGAACTGGATAGCAGGTGCTTGGATTATGGGGCATACCTGCTCCCACGTCCCAGCTTCCTGGTAGGCCTGCGCTTATGCGCGACAACACAAGCCCTGCTATTCCATCGTCGATGTAAACTATCCGCCAGGAACCGAAGGCACTACTGTCGACGTACTTCATATCAAGCACGCACGGTATGTCAACAGCTTTAAACGAATGATAGCACAGAAAGTCTCTAAGACACAAAAGAATGAAATAAGTTGCAAATAGCCTTCACTAAGGCAGAGATAGCAAATACAATCATCCAGAAGACACATGTCCCAACATATCATCCATTACATCAACGGAAGCAATCAAAGGCGTCTGAGTACAGACAAATCCAACAGGCTTAAGAAGCCGGAGAAAATAAAGAAGACGAAGCCCATCCACGTAGGTCCTGGATCCTGCCCGAGGTCCAGCTATCTACTCGTCTGCTGTCTCGTCAAACTCCACGTAGTAGCCATCCTGGTGATCATCGTAGACGTAGTCGTACTCTACGTAAACCACAGCCCCAACGGGGTAAGTACATTTGATGTACTGGCAAGCAAGACTCACACTTCATCAAAGAGTTACCCGTCAACACAAGCATTGATGCTTGGGATCAACGGAAGAGATAGGTATTATAAAAGCTGCAGCGGGCTGCTCTAACCAACTACAGAAATAACTACAAGTTCCGGCTAACAGAAGAAGATAAGATCGAGGAATTGTAACCAACTGAAAGATAACTTCAAACAAACCCATCCTGGATCTCGCCCCTTATCCGAAGAAGCAATCCGAGGATAACTCACACCGTTGTATTAAAGATGAGTCAAGTTATTGTGTGAATAACCTATTACTAGTCAAGTTTTTAATCATTGGGTGTAACATGATTGATCATTAGGTTTAAGTTGTCCTGAGTACTTGTTAGCCAGTACTTTCACCAAGTAATCCATAACCGCGGAAAACACGGCTTCTCGAGAAGATTATCCCTGCAGGGTTGCACCATAGTAACCGTACACGCATGAATATCCCGCCAGATGGGATGCCTCCCACCAAGCGGGGCACTCAACACAATCCAGCCGTTCTTCGCATCAAGCCCAAAACACCTTGGGCGCACGGCTACTCGAGCCCCGAAGAAAAGGGACCCTCATAGCACTCTAAGACCGTGTCCCCCTATATGCCGACTACAAAAGTTCCACCCTGCGCTGGGCTCGCAAAAACATGCATGCGGCAAATGGAAAACACGAACTAAATGAGGCGATTTGGACGAGATGCGGTTCAGGTCAAACTGAGGGGGGCGCCCATACTCGCTTCCCACATGCGGGTAGTGCGCTCATCATGGATCGGTAGACAAGACCCTTTTCCTATTAGGGTCGACACTAGCAGGCCTCAAAACCTCTCATGGGCCTCCTGCCGGTGCCTTATCATCAAATTATTATTACCATTAGCAATTAACAGGATTGATTGATTAACATTCGAGCCCCGGTACAAAATAATAAGGTAGTAAAAGTAGTAACCGACAACAGACTCGAGTAAAAGCAACCCTAAGCATGCTAGGTAATACTAAGGCACAAACAATGGATGTAGGTATGGAGGTGAGGCAATATCATTGGCTCAGGGAATCATGTGATGGGTTCAGAGAACAAGCAACGATACATAGGGCTAGCAATAGTAGACAAAAGGATAGTATCGACAACAAGTGTGGAAAGGAACTCGATGATTCATGTGAGTGATAACTTGCCTGGAAGCTCAGCAGCCTGGTACTGGGCTAAGTCCTGAGTAGTGGTGTCGTAAGTCTCGTCGGTACCAACGTCGTCGTCTAACCGAGAAGAAGCAAACAAACATTGCAGAAAAGGTAGACAATCAATATATGGCATAGGTGCACAAACATGGGATGATGCATGTCATTTTAATAGATGCACCAAAGTAAACTAGTTGACAAGATAGAACAATTTAAATGGACCCATATGCAATGTGAATTGCATATGGATGCAAGTGGTTTAGGTTGAAGCAATGATCTACATTTGATTAACAAGTGTAAGTAGTTAAACATGATGCATGCATGATGAAAACAAGATAACAACAAATAACAATAATAGATGCAAAGGGAAAGGAATAGAACAAGTTTGGAAATTATTTATTAAGTTTGGAAAATTTGGTTACTTAAACATGGCACACAAGTAATTGTTGTTATCATCAAGTTAAAGTGTTCAAAATAAGTAACAAAGTTTATATTTGAAAAGAACATCAAATTTTAGTTGGATTACATGTTTCACATTTTGAAATTGGACTTAGGATTATTTAATTATGAATTAAACAATATTAAACAATTTTTAATTGAATTAAACAAGATTTAAATTGTTTAGGCAATTTTAATTATTCAAACCAGGAAACAAAATTTATATTTGAATAGGATATTCAAAATGGTATGAAAAACATATTTTATTTGACTTATTTGGAATTAGTATGAATTAGTTATGAATTATTGCAAATTACATTTGAATTATTCAAATTTGAATTTTAAATGTATTTTGAAAACTCAAAACAGAACACAAATCAGTTATTTGGAAAGATTATTGAATTTTGAACAGAAAACATATATAACTTTTAATTATCAGAATTATAGATTAAAAGTTATTGATTTTTAAAGTTAGTGTTTTATTCTGCCAATTAAAAGAATTAGAAATAAAAACAGATTAGTTTTAATACTTTTGTTACCGTGCAGGAAACATACCCACACACTGCCAGGGGGGCCCGTGGCCAGCGTGGCGAGCGCGTGCTGGCGTGGCAAGGGGAGCCACTGCCAGGTGAGGCCGTGTGCGCGAGGAATTCGCGAAAAAGATTGCGGCCACGGGGGATCGATCCCGCGAGCTCGCGGTGCAAACGTTCGCACTGAACCACTGCGCTAACTGAATTCGTGTGACAGAGGTAGCGATGCATACAGGTTATGGTTCAGCGAAGTTAACTGAAACTCTGACTACGAAACGCTTGCTCGCCGTCAGACAGAGGGGCTCGCCGGCGTTGCGGTGATCGTGGACGTGCACGAGTGGGTGCTGGATGTTGCGCAGATGCACGGATGCAGGTGGATGCAGCAGAAGGGAGAGCGGGAAGAAAAGACGGTGCTCACCACCGGCGTCGAGGTAGCAGAGGGCTGATGACGATCTGCTGACGACGGTGGCCGCGGCGAAGTAGAGGACGGCGTCGAGGATGTGGTGCTCCTCCGTGCTCCTGCGGGTGTCCAAGGCGTAGCTGGTAGGGTGGCGGATCGATTCCAGTACGTGGTTGGCTAGGTAGGACTACGAGGTGGCGGCGCCATGGTGAACTTCAGAGGCTCGCCGGCGGTGAGATTACAGAGAGGGGATCTCGACGACAGAGGAAGCAATTGGCGGCGCTGGCGATGGGAGGAGGCAGACCTAGAAGCTAGGGCACCTGCCAGGGGCTAGGGCTTGCTTTTATAGGCGCGGAGAGCGAGGGCGGCCGCCGGAGTCGCGCGCGGTCGCGGTGGCGCCGGCCGATTGCCTACCGTACTTCAAAAAGAAGCTCAACACGAATCTCGAAGCGGTATGTTAGGGAGTAGAGCGGGCTGGGCTGGCGCGCGCGTAGGCCTAGTGGGTTGGGCTAGTTTAGCTGCCGCGCGCGCTAGGTTAGCTGCTGCTCGTTTTTATTTTTCTCTCTGTTTTATATTTTTTTTGTAGCTTTTGCTTTAGGAAGAAAAACATAGTTTTTAAGTTAGGGAAAAATTTGGAAAAATTTGGGGAGTTTTCTTAGACCAAAAGCAAACACTTGGTGGCTTTTGTTTTCAAAAGTTTAAATATTTGCTTGCTGTTTTAAAAATTGAACCAAATAGATTGAAATTTCCCATATTAATTAATATTAGAAAAACAAAGCAATTTCAATAGGGTTTCCCCTAGGGTTTAAAATGATTTTTTAAGAATACAAATGTGTGGTGAACTTCATGGATTCCAAAGGTACTGAATTGAAACTTGGTTTGAATTGGAAAATGATTTGAAATTAATTGATTAAAGAGATTGATTGAATTAAGCAACAATTTAATGAGTGGAACTTAATGATTTACTTGGAAACAAAGAAAAGTTTTGTTTTGCATTTCTTTCTTTGAAAAGATTGTAACAGACAAGTATGAAAACAAATGTTGATTAGAGTTTGAAATTCATTATGAAAACAATGCAAACAGACATAAAACAAATGCAATGAGATGATGACATCACTACTAGGGAAAAGCTTACCCGTGACGCACCATTTGGCTTATCCGTGACGCACCATGGCGCGTCACGGCTATCACGCCGCGCCTATTGAAAATAGCCGTGACGCACCTGTTTTTGGTGCGTCACGGCTATCTTTCGTTACCCGTGGCGCACCTGTTTTTGGTGCGTCACGGCTATCTTTCGTTACCCGTGGCGCACCTGTTTTTGGTGCGTCACGGCTATTGATTTCGAAATTTTAGAAAAAAAGCGGGACAGATCCAGATCTAGATCTAGATCCAGATCTGGCCGCCCAAAATTTTGAAATTTTGAAAAACGAAAACAGAGTGGTCGCCGGAGTGGATGGTGGGTGGAGGGTGGTCGCCGGAGTGGAGGGTGGTCGCCGGAGAGGAGGTGGCCGTGGTAGTGGAGGAGGTCGCCGGAGAGGAGATGACCGCCGGAGAGGAGATGGCCGCCGGAGAGGAGGTGGCCGCCGGAGTCGAGGTGGTCGCCGTAGAGGAGGTGGTCGCCGGAGTAGAGGTCGCCGCCGGAGTAGTCGCCGGAGTAGACGTGAGGTGGTGGTGGTGGTGGTGGTGGTGGTGATGGTGGTGGTGGTGGTGGTGGTGGTGGTGGTGATGGTGGTGGTGGTGGTGGTGGTAGGAGGAGGAAAGGGAAGAGAGAAAGAAGAGAGAATGGAGAGTGGAGGAAGGAGAAAGGAATGGAGAAGAGTGGAGGAAGTAGGAGGAAGGGGAGTATATATAGGTGGGTGGCCCTCCCGGATTCGAAATTCGAATTCTGCCCAGACTTAGCCGTGACGCACCATACATGTGGTGCGTCACGCCTATCTTACTTAGCCGTGACGCACCATACATGTGGTGCGTCACGCCTATCTTTTTTTTTTTTTTTATTTCTAGTCAAAAATCTTCAAACGGCTATAACTTTTTTTCCTTTCGGAATTTAGAGAATCTAAAAAAGGCTCACAGGCCGAAGGCGAGTGAGGTTGGATTCCTTTTTTTCTCTAGTTTCCGTTGGTATATTGAACTTTAAATTCCGACATCGTATGCAAAAGTTATGCCCATTTTACTTTTTTTAAAGAACTTTTGCTCAGAAAGTCGAAATATGTATTTCAAAATTTGTTAAAAAAGTATACATTAAACTCTCCGTGCATCTATAAGGAATTTATTTTTTGATGATTTTTAGACATGGAAATCTTCCGTGACAAAACTAGAAAGGCGGTCCCCGGGGGGGGGTGTGGAGGGAACATTTTGGTGGATAGCATAGCCGTGACGCACCGTATGTTTGGTGCGTCACGGCTATTGCAATACCCGTGACGCACCAAACAAACGGTGCGTCACGGCTATCTTTCCCCACGGCTATGGTATCCACCGAACACCCACATATAGCCGTGACGCACAGTTTGTTTGGTGCGTCACGGGTATGCCCATAGGCGTGAAGCACCAAACCGTGGTGCGCCACGGCTATTAGGCGTGACGCGCCGTTTTGCTGGTGCGTCACGGGTATCATCACTCCTATAGCCATTTTCCTAGTAGTGCATGATGCATTGCTTAAAAGTAAACAAGAAATACAACAACTAGGGGATTTTTCATACTTGGATGTTACAATTTTTGACTCCTAGACACCCCGAGGACCGTGGTGTACAGGCTTTGTCCCAAGCCACAAGGCATTGTGCCCCCGAACAGTTTTCGTCAGCGGTCCAAAAAATTGCTCTGCGCTTGCTATCGATGGCATGGATCACCGCGGCTGGTAGAAGAATGGATGACATGTAGTGGGTAGGTAAGCTGTCCAGGACCGAGGCAAGTAGGACCAGGCGTCCTCCTGTGGATAGTAGGGTTGCTCGCCACCCTGCTAGGTAGCGGTCGATGCTGTCGATAATAGGTTGGAAAGCCGTGAGCGGTATTTTTTGTCAGAGAGAGGGAGGCCAAGATAGGTCTGAGGAAAGGAGGAAGCCGTAGTTTGCAGCACTGCCGCGATATCCGAGGAAGTGTTCGCATCAATGTGTATAGGTACAAAAGTTGTTTTGGAGAAGTTGATTTGTAATCCCGTGGCAAGAGCAAAGTCGTCTAGGATTCGTTTAAGGTTTGCAGCAGCTTCCTTGGAAGCTTTGGCGGTAATTAGTGTGTCATCAGCGTATTGGAGGACAGGGCATATCAACTGGTCGTTAAGTGGGTGCGCGAGCAGCCCGAGATGGCAAGCCTGAGAGATCATTCGTTGCAGGACGTCTGCAACAATGATAAAGAGGTAAGGGGAGATAGGGTCCCCTTGTCTAAGGCCCCGTTTACATTGTATCCAAGGCCCGGGTACACCATTGAGGAGAACAACAGTCATGCCGGACCTAAGGAGCAGATTAACCCAATTTGTGAAGCGAGGCGGGAAGCCCCTAACCTGTAGGATGGTGAGAAGGGACTCCCAGCTGATAGAGTCAAAAGCCTTCCTGAAGTCTAATTTGAGGACCATCGTGGGCTTTTTCCTCTTATGGCAGCAGTGCAGGATATCCGTGGCATACACAAAGTTTTCGGCAATGCCGCGCCCGGAATAAAGCCCGTTTGGTTACTGTCAACGAGATCTTTGATGGATTCCTGAAGCCTGTTGGTAAGAAGGCGCGCTATGGCCTAGATAGGGCAATTTTGAAGAGCGATTGGGCGGAACGCGTCTACGGTCCTGGGGGCGGTTCCTTTAGGAAGAAGAATCATGTAGGAGCGGTTTATGGCTTGGAGGTCGAGTGTATTGTTATAGAAGTGGTGGAAGAGGGATAAAATGGTTGGTCTGACTAGGCTCCAGAACGTTCGGTAAAAGGCCGGTCCAAACCAATCCGGGCCCGGACTGGCCTGAGCGTTCATGTGGAGGAACGCGCTTGTAATTTCATTTTGCGAGAAAGGTAGGTCCAGGTGGGATAGAGGGGCGTGTGTCTGTGAGTAAACGTTGTGCAGGCTGAAATTCCAGTGGGTAGGGGTCGCTACCCCGAGAAGGCCGTGGTAGAAAGAGGTTAGGATCTTTGTCTTAAGAGCATGGTCAGCGATAGTATTTCCGTTGTGCTCAATGGAATCAATCTTGTTATGACGTAGTCTCTGCGAGGCACAGGCATGAAAGTATTTGGAATTTTCGTCTCCATCAATGGCGAACCTAATTTTGGAGCGGGCTTTCCAATATTTTACTCGAGCATGGATGGCCCGACGCAGGGTACGAATGACTACGTCTCTTAGGGCGAGTTCTCTTGGGTGTAGGTTCCTGAACTCTTCTATCACATCGAGGAAGGAGATAACAAATTTGGAGTTGTTTTCCATAAGGTGCGTGGGTGTTATGTTTTAACGCCATTTCTTGAGGTCGGAGCGTGTCTTCTTAAGAGCGGACACAAGTTGTTGGGCCGCATCATTCCTTTTTGGTGCCGTATTCAGGCCGAGTTAATCGCGTTTCTGGCGGCGGCAAAGGAGGCCCACGAGCTGTCGAATCTGAAGAAAGCAGGCTTAGGTACCGTGGTTGAGATGGAGGCAACCAGCGGGACATGGTCAGACAGATATCTGGTCCTAGATGATAAGGAGGAGTTAGGGAAGGTCGCGTTCCAAGCCTGATTCACTAGGGCCCTGTCAATTTTTTGGAGGGTGGGTTCGTTCCTGTTGTTTGTCCAGGTATAGGCCCTGTCGAGGAGGGGCAGTTCAATGAGGGCAAGAGTATGAATATAGGCGTTAAAGAGGTCCGCTTCCGATTGTCTAAAGCTGTCTTTATTTTTTTTCGTCCGTGTATCTCATAAGATTGAAGTCCCCCATAATGATCCAAGGGGTATCATCGAGAGGCCGCAGGTTAGTCAACTCGTTTAGGAAACTTTGTTTTAGAGAATGTTCCGTTGGGGCGTAGACGTTCGTGATCTGGATCTGTTTAGCAGAGGTTATCGTGGATAGAGTAGTGGTGAGGCAATGTGTGCCTACAGTCTCGGAAATACGGGAGAAGATTTTAGGCGAGTATGCAGTGATGATCCCCCCTTTGGATCCATCCGCCGGAAGGACAGAGAAGTGATCACAAAACCTAGGAAGGAAAGTGCTTGCTTTTATTTTGTCACATGTGTTTAGTTTTGATTCTTGGATGAGGATGATCTGAGGTTTTAGATCGATGAGCTGAGCAAGGACTTCCTCACATTTAGTTTGGTCGCCCAGCCCACGAATGTTCCAGGAGAGGATATCGAAGATAAGTTTAAACATTAACTCGGATAGTCACCTTACAAACGCGGGTTTTAAGTTGATCCAGCAAGAACCTAAGATAGCAAAACGCCACAGTGGCGGACATGCAGGTGCAAACACGATGAAAGTGCGTAAAGCACGAGGAGGATAAGCTAAAGTAGATGGACTTCGATAGGCCACTAGCAGTCGCCGCTGGATCGTTTTTTGGCCCATGTTTGTTTTTTGCCCGATCTCGCCGCTAGGATTCGTTCTCTGGCCCGGTCGCACCTGCTCTTCATTTGGAGACGCCCTTGCCTCCGAGCCTGTCCTGCGCCGCACTGGGTGTGCTATTCGTATTCAATGGGCATCGTCCTAGTTACTTGACGTTTCCAATGAGCGTGCGCCGTGTCGTCACAGACGACCGTTTCGGTCAGTATCACCTCCTTGCACTAAATAACACAAACCCAAAAATACAGAAATGTGCAAGAAAAAACACAAAACACAATCCCGCCAAAGCAGCCGCAGAACTCTCCCCGCCCAAAACGGTAAAATGGCAACACTACATGAAATCCAAGAGAACCCCAAAAAGGCGCGGAACCAAACGAAAAAACAACTAACACAGACAAATGAAAACAACTTCCGAAGGAACAAAAGTATAAAGAACAAAGAAAACACGAGTAGTAGCAGATAAACTCAGACCAACATGGTCCCGAAGAAACAAAGAACATCCGGCCAAAACAAACATGAAGAATAAGAGGCACCAAGAAGACCTGGCACAAAGAACACGAAGAAACGCCGAGACGCCCGAAGAACACAGAACATAGAACACCTAACAACCTCACATAAAGAACAATAAGAAGAGAAATAATAAGAGAGAGAGAGAGAAAGAGAGAGAGAGAGAGAGAGAGAGAGAGAGAGAGAGAGGAACAAAAGGGAGGGATCCACTGAGAATTGCACACTGAGATGCAACCGATAGCTTGATTAGAGAAGCAGGGCAACCAGCCGGAAGGTACACATACCGACCGACACAACATGTGGCAGCATACAAAGCTGGGTCGAACATATCGAAACAATCAGCGGCGAAGCTAGCCTTGTGAGTATGTGTGGTCATTTCTAATTTCGAGATTTTTTTTTCTGCACAATGAACTATAGTTGTACTGTGTTTTTGCCTGTTTTGCTAAAAACCTGTGGATTCGGCCAACCCCACAGCTAACACGTAGATCCGCCGCCGAAAACAGATAGCCGATTCAAAACGAATATCAGCAGTTAGAGAGACTTCGAAACACAGTACGGTAAAGTGCAGACGCTCACAAACACGTGTATACACCCACCCCTGCGAAGGCACACACGCATGTCTTGCTCATATGAGCCCGTCCGAATGACCGAGCCAGCGTAAGGACGTAATGTGGTCGGCGACTCAACAAACCTAGTGTTTATTCAATCCGCCCGGCTCCACTTTGCCACTCGCTTAGAAAGCGACACTAGAAGCAGCGTTCGACGAAGGATCGTGCACGATCGAGACCCCGCACACTGCTCCGGTGAGCGTAGCCACTGTGTCGGCACAAATCGTAGGGGGAACAATATGACACTCAGAGATCTAAACCAGCGCATCACACTGTGGCCGAGAAGACTCAACAACCTCTTAGATCCAGCGTTAACAAAAAAAAACAAAGAACCAAATGACAAATCGAATCAAGGGATATCTCGGTGTGCACACACATAGACACCGAATAGCACACGTCACTGCACGAACATTCGTGTAGACATTGGAGCCTTCGAACGCAACGCGACACCAACTGCAAGCCAAACAGGAGCCATGCCAATCACCACAAGGCGTCGCAGCCCCATCACGGTGCCACCACACCAATGGCCAGCCTACACATGCGCAATTGGCTCCGAAGAGCAACACAAAACCTACTCACGGCCAACCGATTCGAAACACTATATCCCGCGAGAACACACGGTCATGTGGCACGCGTGCAAAAGACGTGACCCATGGATAACAGTTTGCACGTAAATACACCAAAAACGAAAAGGTACGACTTACAGGTGGGTAATGATCGCCTCCCTAAACTAACGTGCAAATCCAGACCGTCGAGACCATCCTGCATTGCTTTCAACCGCCATAGAAAACCGCCGAAGCACCCAAAAAAGGCGAAAAATTAAAATACACGCATCATAGAAAAAATATAGCAATCTTTTTTTAAAGTAGAGTTGCACATGTTTGCTCGGAAAATATGAGCAGTTTAGGATGTGTAATCATGGAAAGTTGGCTTCTTAAAGATGAAGTTTACTTAGATACGGTCCTTGTGATCCATCATAGAAAACAAACAAGCATACCAGGATAACTTAATTAACAAATTACGGAAGTAAAGTATATGGTTTACATTCACAACAAAAAAGCAAACTCCATGATGGAACAACCAGCTGAAGGATAAATTCTTAGTTCAAAAGTACAATCAGCTAGTCGCTTGGAGTAGAGAATTAAGGTTTGTGCAAGATTTCACAGAAAGTGTGATCAATTTACGACGTGTAATCATGGAAAGAGGCCTTTTTCAAGAGCTAACATACTCAGTTGCCATCCTTTTGATTCATCTGAAGAAACAAGCCAAACAAGAAACCAGTCTTAGGAGTTATATGCATTGAACACCAACAACTCACGCAACCAATCAACACAATTTAGCATATGAACAAAAATAGTCAGGAATACGGAAGATGTCGTTGTTTGTTGTACTAAAGTGGAACATTGACAGTTGTTTCGGGATAGAGACCGATATTGAGTATCTTTACGCTTCCAAAAGGCTCGTCGCACCACACCAAGTTACATCAATGAGCAAGTACGTAACCCCATAAAATCCGCATGCGTCTATGCAAGACGGTACTCTACCTGGTAAAGCAAGACTAGCAATGATTCATATTAAGGAAATCACACTAACTCTCCCGAGACCTCCCATGCCTAAAATCTGAATCCACCATGGCTAAATCGGCTGAAAACAGGCTGGGAAAACACATTTTTACAAGATCAACACATACATGGTACCATCCCACTTCTTGTAGGTGCATGCACATCTGATCTGAGGAGATTCGAGAAGCTGAGGAGCGGGTTGTTGCAAAGCAAATAATACTCTTATTGCGAAGAATCCCTTAGTACTTTGCATCTATTGGCGCCAATCAAGGCTCCTCTCCCTTTGATATTAAGCAGCGCTGGGCCGTTGGCAATGTTGAATGTGATGTTAAATCCCATCAAGTTCTCTTGTTCTATGACTTTTGTGGTACCCTCAAATTCATAATAGCCTTCTATTTTTGCATATCCAACAGCCCCTACCTATTCAAACTAGTGGCCAAAAGGTTTGTAGTAATACCCTTACCAATGATATGTGGATGTAAATCGACAGACAAATTTTTTTTTGTAGAGGGCGGCCAGGCCCAAAACAGTCTTGCTCTGCATACCATTAACGATATGAAGACCGCCTCTGATAGCAATAATTAGGGACGTAAACGTATCAAATCGGATCAGATTTTATCTTTACCATATCCTACACCAAAAAATTTTTACTTGATTCGGAGCAGATCGGATGTTGTGCGGTCACGGATTCCGATGCGGCTATTTGCGACCGCATATTCATAATGGAAACAGAGCGAATTCGGGGAGGAAATAAAATAAATCGGATCGGTACACGCAAAAGTACATCATCAAGTCATACAACCATTTTTTTGTTAAATAACCTATTAACATAAAAAAATTGTACTCTATAGCATGTACTATAACTATATAATTGAGTTGTTGCTAAACGGATGTACTCTGTAACTCATGAACTACAAATTATTGTATATTATGTTAGATATTTCGGTCGAAAATGGGGTTATTCGGATTTGATCCATCGGATTATCCTATTTAATTTTCGGATAATCAATATTCGGGTGCTAAATTACATACAATATCCATACCATATCTGGGAGTCAAGTTTGGAATCGATATCCTTATCCGGCGGATTTCTCCAAATCAGATATGGATTCTCTAAAACGGTTTACAACCCTGGCAGTAATAGTGACCCAGCCGTATTCTGTTGGGCAGCCGTGCCTCCTGTTTGTCCTAGGAAGACCATGCTCCCACGTCGCCATCTTCCAGCCGTCTCCGGTTGCCAATTGGCAGTCGACCTCGCCGCTTTTTCCGCGGTTCTGGGCAAGATTGAACCCGATCTTTCACACCATCAGCGTCCAGAACGCGCACCCGTCACCATCTTCTAGCCGTCTCCAGTTGCCAATTGGCACTCGACCTTTCCGCTTTTCCGGCGCCACCTGATCGCCTTCTCCAGACGTCGGCGTCATCTCTAGTCATGCATGTGTCCCCTCAAACATAACCAGGATGAGCGGGAACCACATGACAGCCTGCAGAACCAGCCCCAAGAGCTACACGACAATATATATAGCGCGTCCACTTGCCGTACAGGGCGTTCAACAGCGGCACACCCAAAGAGGAGAACGTCATTGAGCCCAGAAATGCTTCACTTACAAGCCGGTGATACACCCTGTGGCGGAAGTCGACGGAGGCGGCATGCGCGATAGAGTGGAGACGGCGGGGTGGCTGTTTGGACGCCCCTCCTCGCCCCCTGATGGCACCGCAACGAGATATATGGGTCGATATGTATACAATTATTTTACTCTCCAAATCTTGGTTATTCACTTAAATACAGGTACATATACCCCTGGCCTCTTTGATTTTCGTTTCTGCTGGGAGTTGCTTCGCAGCGTCGGGGCTGTGAGGCACCAGAATAATGGTGGCGGTCCTAGAGTTTCCCACCGCGCGAAGACAAAGATCTGCCTGATGTAGTTCCTCTTTGATCAAGCCGGGGTGTCGACCCGGAAGGCTCTGCCGGCGAACTCCCACGGGCGATGCCTGGAGATTGCTGGATCGGTGGAATTCGGTCGCAATGCACGATCATCAAAGGTGAGATTGGAGGAATAGCAATGGTGTCCAGAGACTTTGCATCGATGTGGAACTGGCTTGGAGCTACAAGATCCGTGGCAGCGATATGTAAGAGGGGGAGACAGCATGCGTGAAGTCCAAAGTCCTATCTTTCAGGATGAAAACCCAAGGTCTGGCCTTAATTGGTTGTGCCTGGCACTGGTCTTATTGGAGACATTGTTTTGAGAGCGAGGATTATCTTCAGGGTGAAAACCCAAGTTCTGGCCTTAATTGGTTGTGCCTGGCACAATTCTTCTTGAATACGTTGTTTTGGAAGAGCTGGACCATCAGATGTTGTTTAGGTGGTGGTTGTGCGGCTGCTGCAAGCACTGTAACTCTGTAGCGGGACTTTTCTTTTTAGTGTCTTTCGGGTGTGTGCATCCGTAATGGATATGGCTATTGCGTTGTTGCAGAGGCTGGGTGTAATTTGTATCTCCGCGATATTAATATACATTTCCTTTTTTCTAAAAAAAATATACCCCTGGCGCCGCCACCGGGAGACGGAATGGTTGGCTCCTTTGACTTGTTCCTTAATTGTATTTTCACAGAATTAGCTCATTGGGCCTTCCGATCCTAATCAGATGAGTGTGGGATGAAATCATGCTCCATCTGATCCGAATTAAGTCTCGCCAGTTTAGCTGACTTGTATCTGATCAGTTAGATTTTCACTATACTTATAGTGGATCGGAGGGAGTACTGGTCTATCCCAGGAGTAAAACATACCTCCATATATATATCCACGCAACAAGAATGGCAAGAGAGGGAGGTCTCCTTTTCGTGTTGCCAACGATTGGTATTTGTTATGGTGACCTCCGCTACCGCACAATAGACCAGAGACGCCTAAACCCAAGGGGAGCTCCCACATTTTGAAACCTCTTGCGTAGAAGAGAGAGCTCACAGTTGGACTAAATTACCATTGTGGTCTGTTCAAACTCTGTTTACTCCATGATGAACCAAAGTAATTAACAATCTGACCTTTAGTGATAATAACGATGCCGCCATACAATGTAGTATGATCAGAAAAAATGGCACCCACGCAGCTGGAGCTACTCTGTCTTTTTTACCGTTGTTGGTCAATTTCAAACATGAAAAATAAAATTGTGGATTTAAACGAGCATATGTTATCTGAATGCCAAAACGTGGTAACATGAATATGGTCCAAAAATACCAGATTTGCGTTGCTACAAATTAGCATGATTAGTGTTTGCGTTGTTTATTCAGATTTCGCAGCAGCTATGTTGTATGGACGTTGCTATATCAAGGCATTGGCTACGGAAACTTCAGATCATCAGCCTTGAACACTTGTTCCCTCAAGCTGCCAGGACCTCTCGTTGCACCGCCGCCTTATCCCCTCTCCTCAGGGCCGGGCCAAGACTATGCGTCGGCGACAACTGGGGAGGGGGGGGGTCATCTTCTCCTCACATTTGGTAGTTGGAAGCACCGGGCACAGACGATGCACGGTTCATCTCCTCCAGACATTTGAGATTGGAGTCTGCTCGAAAAGCGTGAACAAACCATGAACTAGTTTTCATTTCAACATTCAACATGTTTGCTGAGAAAATATGATCAATTTATAATGTGTAATCAACGAAAAATGCCTTTTTGAGGAGCCAGGTTACTCATATAGCGTCCTTTTGATTCATCACAGAAAACAAACAAGCATACAAGGGTGAATGAATTAACAAATTAAGTAACTGAAGTATATGTGTACATTGACAATACAAAATAAAATAAAATGATGAAGCGACCAAATCAAGTATAAAATTTTAGTCGAAAAACGCAATCATCTCGTAGCTTGCTCTCAAAATTAATTTTTATGCAATTTTCTCAGAACATATGATCAGATTAGGATGCGTAATCAGGGCAATATCAACTTGTGTTCAACTTCCACCTTTCTTAGATACTTCCTTGTGATTCATCACAACAAACAAGATTAAACAGAAGCCGTGCTTATGACGCACCTAACATTAACGACTCATATAATCAACGAACACTGTTTGGGACATCGCATAGGTAAAAATAGGCCTACAAAAGAACCAGGCATCGCTTTGGGTCGACTGAAGTGAAATACTGTAGGTGACTCAGATAGAGTGTCACCCCACGAGCGCGAGGACAAGGATCATCGTTGCACAGACACGCCAAGCTATTGTCTGCAGACGACAGTATGCTACGTGCTGTAACTGCGCAAGGAATGACTACTAATAGAAAGGACACACAACATCGCCATGAGAACTCCCATTTCTAAAATCTCTATCTATTGGATGTCGAGTACGAGCTTGGAGAACATATTCCGGGGAGATCAACACGTACAATGAGGACACAAGCGGGCAGTACGGCACCATCAAAGGCGAGATCGAATAAATTGCACCGGGCGCAGGTGGGTTCACATCAGATCTTATGAGGTGCGACCGAGAGAGAAAGAGCCCTAAATATGGCGGGGATCGGTAGCGGGAAAGCAAGGGAGTGGCTCTATGGTGAGTGTTTGGGTTCTTCCTGTTGGAATTTTTACATGAGCTACATATATGGGCTCACATGTCTAGCCCACTAAGCCCACTAAAATCCTGAAATTGTCATGGCCCATTCATGAATAATAAGTGGAGTGAGTGGGACTAAAGTTTAGTCCCACATTGCTAGTTTGGAGAGAGTGGAACCACCTTATAAGGTGAGCCATTCTAGCTCATGTATGAGTAGGCAAGGCAAGAGGAGAGATGTGCCACACGCGCGCTTATCCTCCTCCGCCGCCCGCCTCGCCACGCCTCGCCTCGCCTCGCCTCGCCTCGTCACGACACGTCACGACGCGCCGCGGGTTGCGGGAATGAGCCGAGAGCGTTTATTTTGTCGGTTGGGAAAAACTTAATGAGTCATTAATTTGGTAATTAACGGACGCGTTAAATTCCAAAACCGTTTCCGTTTCCTTTCTGGATCGTGGAGCCGAACCGACTCAGACGTGGGGTTACGCCCACGTCTCTCCCAGCCCGCATATAAATACGCGCATACGGTAAACCCTGGCCGCCACTTCGTCATATGGTTTCGCACCACCGTTCCAAAACACTGCGCCGCCAATCAAGTCTTCTCCATCCCTCCTTCCGGCGTGCACCGCGAGAAGGGAGAGCAGGCCTCCGGAACCCCGCCTCTTGTGATCCTGTACGGGAGAGGGGCGATCAGGTTTTTGGGGAGCGCACTCGCGCGACTGCTGACAGCGACTACTTCCCCAACGACGACTTCTTCCCCGACCTCAGCAACCTCTTCATCAACGACATGGCCGACACCGGGAACAACAACAACGTCGGTGCCGCTACCGCTCCATCGTTCGTAACTCTATTCCATCTGTATGAGATATTCCTGGAATTCATATGTCTAGTTCTAGCTATAGATTGGATCAGTCTGTCTAATGTACTAGATCTAGATATTTGCATGATTACTGTATTTGCTACTGTCGCAATTCATCTGCTGCTATTTCGAATTAAATCATGTGCTAAATTGCTAATATATTCAACACTTCCCGGATTATCAATTGCAAAGCGAATCCTAATCTTATGGCATAGAACTCCCTTGGATGCAATGGATATTTCAATTGTTGCCTATAGCACCTCCTCATACATTACTATTATAAGTAGGGCTGGAAATGTTGTTGTGGCTTTAAATTCCATCCAATCGTCTTTCTCCATATATAAATCTCATGCAACAACGATGGCAAAAGAGGAGATCTCTTCTTCTGCTGTCTGTGGTGCTAATGCCTACCCACAAGCTCTTTTACATTCTTCTCTCTAGGATCCGTGGTGTCATACAACCTGGAATATTGTGCTAGCTTTCTTCACACCACAACCAATATTTTTGCAAGGGAAACTAGAAGTGCATTCCAATTTTTTCTTTTACATTGAAAAATACTTCGTATTTGCCTGCAAGCATATGATCTCGTGGGCAGATTTCAGTATTGGTGGATCATGAATTATACTCAGAATGCTGGAAATTTGTAAGTGATTACTGTCTACTAGTGCCTATAGTGCAACTCTGCCATGATGGAGTAAATGCAAATATGAGGTGTGCTACGTACGTTCTATTCAACATGCATGCATAGAAGATTGATCCAATTGACCCAACTCTGTATTGTGGACTTCCCAAACTCTATCCAGGACGTCGAACCAAGTAAAAATAATAATCTTGGACAAAAATGAACTTGCAGTTCATGGCGAAAATGGCACCGTCTCTAGAACATAACCACTTTTTCAAGAGAATAACTAGAAAATAGACATGTTTGAATTGATCGATTTCAAAGATAAAACATCTAACAAGGAATCAACATCTTTTACAAAGGAACACCTAAATATTTTAATCATCATAAAATAGATGACTTTGGAGTCACCGTAATAACATTGTTTCGATGGTGCGGCACCCTATTTTGTGGATGTAATGACGATGCTGGAGGGGGAGCAACGGCACGCAGCTAGACTCTTTAGACAGAAGCTATATCCGGTGGATAGGTGGAGGTTCCCAGAGTAATCCTCTTGGTAATCCTGGATAACGTTCTAGACGTATGTCTCGACCACGTTGTAACTTGGCCTCTCGGCCATTCTTCTTGAAAACGATACGTCTTTTCATGACGTATCCTTGTATGAAATAGGTACCTTATCCACCAAATTATGCAACAGACAACCTCGGGGTTCAACTAGCCAGTTACATCAAGAAACCAACACCTAGCTAGATAATGAGCTACAACACTATCCAATGCATATGTTCGAACTTTCTCTTTCGTGTTGCCATAAAAATACAAAATGGAATAATAATGACCAGAAAAGCTCTGTGGATCTAATGAATAAGTCAATTGATAGGAACATTTGTGACAGAACATATCTTCTATACTTAAATAGGGACAACCCACTAGCTGATTTTCCTGGCCTCTCCTGCCTCCACGTCATCATGTTTTCAGTGCCTAAACTTCCGCGACCGAGCGCTGCTCGCTTTCTCGCTCCTCTCACATTTCCGTCCAACCTATGGCCCATTTATTCCATCTAAGTTAACAGCCCAAGTACTGTAACTGGGCCTTTTTCTCAGAACCGAACGCCCTAGGTGCGTAGGATCCTTTGCTAAAAAAAAAGGTGCGTAGGATCCTCATCTTCTTTGTTGTTGCGTGTTCGCTTCCGGAGGAACATTAAGAAGCATCCAACAGTCATCGATCTTCATTAAACCTTATAACTGTGGAATAAACTGTTGGAGGAATTTGATCCGGCACCACACTCGCCATTAAATACCGTTTCGATCCTTGCTCACTAGAAAACCGGTGTTGCGGAAGGCGAATGATACCACGCCCGCCATGCCATGTGGTACGCGGACTGCAGGTTACTATCCCAGTTGCCGATGTCCAACTTATGCGCCGTCGCCGTCCCCGAGCTGGCCCAATTCCATGTGGTGAATGGCGAGCATCATGTAGGGGAACCTGCGTCCGTCGCGCGCTCCAGGAGTTCTAGATGTTTCCGTGAATCGGCGAAGGAACGCCAAGAGACTCGGTCCCCGCCTCCGTGGTGAGATATGTGCCGCGGACGACCTTGATGCTGAGCCAATCTCAAGTCTGGTAGGTAACCCTAGCCTGTTTTCAGCCTTTCCTTCCTTTTCATATTCCATGTAATTAAGCTCAAAGGATAATCCATGGTTTACCCGCAAAGATTATTGGCATCTCATTTGCTACATAGGATCATTGGACTTCCGTTCCTCTAATTGGGGCACATGTTGCGGTCTAAACGCATCTGGTTTGTACAACCAAGTATGACTTTGGATTTATTTTTGATATTTCCATGTTTACGTTTTTCAGATGTGGTCATGAATGGTCTATGAACTCACTGTCACCACTGAACGCCTATCAATTATTTGTCAGAATGTCTCAACGGATCATAATCGAAAATAGCACTTAACAGTTTGCTCTGCATTCTCTCATTTGTTTGGGCAGTGGTTTTGTTCTATACATCGCAGGTTTGTGTACTGTATTTTTCGAATTTAGTGCTATCAAGGTCAGTTCAACCTTTCTTTAGCATTGTTAGCGTGTGATAATTTTCTACATTTAGTAAAATTTTGTTTAGGAGTATTCATAACATGATCCTATGAACTGTGGGCAAATCGGACTCTTTGCATAAATGAAAGGGAAGAGTTGTGACTACAAAGTTTACCTCCAAGTTGCATCCTAAATCTGAGAGGTGTGAGTTTGTCAGTTGGATGGTTTGTGACAGGCACCGGCCAATATTACGGGAGGAATCAACATCTTACATACCTCCATTTTCTCATGTAATGTCAGGATTTGATCTGATTGCACGTTTACGGGAAAGCCCCTAAACGCCGACGGCCGGACCCCCTCGGCGTAGGGCCTGTCCCCCTCGGCGTAGGTCTACGCCGACGGCCACCCTCGGCGTAGCCCCCTCGGCGTACACCCCTGTCGGCGTAGACAGTTTGGCCGTCGGCGTATAATACGCCCTCGGCGTACAGGTTGGTGGGCCCCACAACGCGTCAGAACGGCGTCCGTTACGCGCCCACGTACGCCGACGGCCAGCCCCTCGGCGTAGGAATCCACGTGGCGGCTATAGAGTGCCCGGTGCTGGGCTACGCCGACGGCATCCCCTCGGCGTAGGGGCACATACGCCGACGGCCCCCCCTCGGCGTAGGGGGATTAATAATTCAAATTTTTTTCAAATTTTTTTTTCAAATTTTTTTTTTTTTTTTTGGAATTTTTTCTGAGTTTTTTTATTTCACTTATTTAACCACTTAATCACATTATAGCCACATTTATATTTCTCCTTAACCATTTTTATTTTTAATCTAAATTACACGTTTCTACTAACACTTCCCGATCGGTCACCCATCATGAGATTGCTCCAGCCCCAACACGCTTAACTTCGTAGTTCCTTCCTTGTGAGATACCTAGAAACAATGGATGTGTTGTTGTCAATATTATCCAATCTATCCTGTTAACCTTAACTCTTGGACCATCAATGTCACACTATTTTATTTTGTGAATTCAAACAATTATTGAAGTAAAAAATAATAACTAGTAACAAATTTGAATTCAAATAATCTTTAATTTAAATAATAATTAACTTTTTTATCTTTTCTATTTAATATTGAAAAATTCATATCTATAAATCCGTAAATCAAAATTTGACAAATAATATGTCTACATCGATTAGAAAAATGAGAGAAATTCAAATATGACGTCCATATAATATTTTCCATCATATATAATACTACTTTTTCCTTTTTATTGAAGAAAAAAACCATTTTCCATGTCCGCAGTGTAAAAAATAGGGTTTTTTGTGAAGGACCTACCGCAAATATGTTGCAAAACTTGAGAGCTATAATTTTTGAAAATTCTAGACCATGTTATATGCACAAATAACCAATTTTTTTCATATGAAAAGGTTTCCATCCACCTCTTTTGAAGAACAGAAGTTTCTGCCGATTCCGCTGGAAACTGGTCAAATTTGAACTACAGGTACCTCATCGTTTGCTCATGATTTTTGGCAAAAATCATTTTTAGGTACACAAGTACCTATTTCAACATAGATATACCTAGAGTTTCTCAATATTCAACCCCTAGCTACGAACGGTCATGCCCACCGTCTTAACTTTTTCCTCAAACGGGGTTAGAAAATTCCAAAAAATTCAGAAAAAATCAAAATGATGCGAGACCTTCGCGTGGTGTCATTATATAGGTACTAGTATACACCAAAAATAATAAACTTGGAATACGACAGTTGTGTTGAAAATGTGTTCACAAAAATTAGCTATCTCCTACGAACATTCCTGGGTTTCGGGCCAAATGACGAGTGTTATGGTCATATCCATGGCATAGTTTGTTCAAATGTTCCCATATTACACACAAACATGCATCTTGGAAGCACGAACAATGTTGACGGAGGAAGTTTTCCTTTTCATCGAAGAAAAAAACCATTTTCCATGTCCGGAGTGTAAAAAATGGGGTTTTTTGTGAAGGACCTACCGCAAATATGTTGCAAAACTTGAGATCTATAATTTTTTAAAATTCTAGACCATTTTATATGCACAAATAACCAATTTGTTTCATATGAAAAGGTTTCCATCCACCTCTTTTGAAGAACAGAAGTTTCTGCCGATTCCGCTGGAAACTGGTCAAATTTGAACTACAGGTACCTCATCGTTTGCTCATGATTTTTGGCAAAAATCATTTTTAGGTACACAAGTACCTATTTCAACATAGATATACCAAGAGTTTCTCAATATTCAACCCCTAGCTACGAACGGTCATGCCCGCCGTCTTGACTTTTTCCTCAAACGGGGTTAGAAAATTCCAAAAAATTCAGAAAAAATCAAAATGATGCGAGACCTTCGCGTGGTGTCATTATATAGGTACTAGTATACACCAAAAATAATAAACTTGGAATACGACAGTTGTGTTGAAAATGTGTTCACAAAAATTAGCTATCTCCTACGAACATTCCTGGGTTTCGGGCCAAATGACGAGTGTTATGGTCATATCCATGGCATAGTTTGTTCAAATGTTCCCATATTACACAAAAACATGCATCTTGGAAGCACGAACAATGTTGACGGAGGAAGTTTTCCTTTTCATCGAAGAAAAAAACCATTTTCCATGTCCGGAGTGTAAAAAATGGGGTTTTTTGTGAAGGACCTACCGCAAATATGTTGCAAAACTTGAGAGCTATAATTTTTGAAAATTCTAGACCATGTTATATGCACAAATAACCAATTTGTTTCATATGAAAAGGTTTCCATCCACCTCTTTTGAAGAACAGAACTTTCTGCCGATTCCGCTGGAAACTGGTCAAATTTGAACTACAGGTACCTCATCGTTTGCTCATGATTTTTGGCAAAAATCATTTTTAGGTACACAAGTACCTATTTCAACATAGATATACCAAGAGTTTCTCAATATTCAACCCCTAGCTACGAACGGTCATGCCCGTCGTCTTGACTTTTTCCTCAAACGGGGTTAGAAAATTCCAAAAAATTCAGAAAAAATCAAAATGATGCGAGACCTTCGCGTGGTGTCATTATATAGGTACTAGTATACACCAAAAATAATAAACTTGGAATACGACAGTTGTGTTGAAAATGTGTTCACAAAAATTAGCTATCTCCTACGAACATTCCTGGGTTTCGGGCCAAATGACGAGTGTTATGGTCATATCCATGGCATAGTTTGTTCAAATGTTCCCATATTACACAAAAACATGCATCTTGGAAGCACGAACAATGTTGACGGAGGAAGTTTTCCTTTTCATCGAAGAAAAAAACCATTTTCCATGTCCAGAGTGTAAAAAATGGGGTTTTTTGTGAAGGACCTACCGCAAATATGTTGCAAAACTTGAGAGCTATAATTTTTTAAAATTCTAGACCATTTTATATGCACAAATAACCAATTTGTTTCATATGAAAAGGTTTCCATCCACCTCTTTTGAAGAACAGAACTTTCTGCCGATTCCGCTGGAAACTGGTCAAATTTGAACTACAGGTACCTCATCGTTTGCTCATGATTTTTGGCAAAAATCATTTTTAGGTACACAAGTACCTATTTCAACATAGATATACCAAGAGTTTCTCAATATTCAACCCCTAGCTACGAACGGTCATGCCCGCCGTCTTGACTTTTTCCTCAAACGGGGTTAGAAAATTCCAAAAAATTCAGAAAAAATCAAAATGATGCGAGACCTTCGCGTGGTGTCATTATATAGGTACTAGTATACACCAAAAATAATAAACTTGGAATACGAAAGTTGTGTTGAAAATGTGTTCACAAAAATTAGCTATCTCCTACGAACATTCCTGGGTTTCGGGCCAAATGACAAGTGTTATGGTCATATCCATGGCATAGTTTGTTCAAATGTTCCCATATTACACACAAACATGCATCTTGGAAGCACGAACAATGTTGACGGAGGAAGTTTTCCTTTTCATCGAAGAAAAAAACCATTCTCCATGTCCGGAGTGTAAAAAATGGGTTTTTTTGTGAAGGACCTACCGCAAATATGTTGCAAAACTTGAGAGCTATAATTTTTGAAAATTCTAGACCATGTTATATGCACAAATAACCAATTTGTTTCATATGAAAAGGTTTCCATCCACCTCTTTTGAAGAACAGAACTTTCTGCCGATTCCGCTGGAAACTGGTCAAATTTGAACTACAGGTACCTCATCGTTTGCTCATGATTTTTGGCAAAAATCATTTTTAGGTACACAAGTACCTATTTCAACATAGATATACCAAGAGTTTCTAAATATTCAACCCCTAGCTACGAACGGTCATGCCCGCCGTCTTGACTTTTTCCTCAAACGGGGTTAGAAAATTCCAAAAAATTCAGAAAAAATCAAAATGATGCGAGACCTTCGCGTGGTGTCATTATATAGGTACTAGTATACACCAAAAATAATAAACTTGGAATACGAAAGTTGTGTTGAAAATGTGTTCACAAAAATTAGCTATCTCCTACGAACATTCCTGGGTTTCGGGCCAAATGACAAGTGTTATGGTCATATCCATGGCATAGTTTGTTCAAATGTTCCCATATTACACACAAACATGCATCTTGGAAGCACGAACAATGTTGACGGAGGAAGTTTTCCTTTTCATCGAAGAAAAAAACCATTTTCCATGTCCGGAGTGTAAAAAATGGGGTTTTTTGTGAAGGACCTACCGCAAATATGTTGCAAAACTTGAGAGCTATAATTTTTGAAAATTCTAGACCATGTTATATGCACAAATAACCAATTTGTTTCATATGAAAAGGTTTCCATCCACCTCTTTTGAAGAACAGAAGTTTCTGCCGATTCCGCTGGAAACTGGTCAAATTTGAACTACAGGTACCTCATCGTTTGCTCATGATTTTTTTGGAAAAAATCATTTTTAGGTACACAAGTACCTATTTCAACATAGATATACCAAGAGTTTCTCAATATTCAACCCCTAGCTACGAACGGTCATGCCCGCCGTCTTGACTTTTTCCTCAAACGGGGTTAGAAAATTCCAAAAAATTCAGAAAAAATCAAAATGATGCGAGACCTTCGCGTGGTGTCATTATATTGGTACTAGTATACACCAAAAATAATAAACTTGGAATACGACAGTTGTGTTGAAAATGTGTTCACAAAAATTAGCTATCTCCTACGAACATTCCTGAGTTTCGGGCCAAATGACGAGTGTTATGGTCATATCCATGGCATAGTTTGTTCAAATGTTCCCATATTACACAAAAACATGCATCTTGGAAGCACGAACAATGTTGACGGAGGAAGTTTTCCTTTTCATCGAAGAAAAAAACCATTTTCCATGTCCGGAGTGTAAAAAATGGGGTTTTTTGTGAAGGACCTACCGCAAATATGTTGCAAAACTTGAGAGCTATAATTTTTGAAAATTCTAGACCATGTTATATGCACAAATAACCAATTTGTTTCATATGAAAAGGTTTCCATCCACCTCTTTTGAAGAACAGAACTTTCTGCCGATTCCGCTGGAAACTGGTCAAATTTGAACTACAGGTACCTCATCGTTTGCTCATGATTTTTGGCAAAAATCATTTTAGGTACACAAGTACCTATTTCAACATAGATATACCAAGAGTTTCTCAATATTCAACCTCTAGCTACGAACGGTCATGCCCGCCGTCTTGACTTTTTCCTCAAACGGGGTTAGAAAATTCCAAAAAATTCAGAAAAAATCAAAATGATGCGAGACCTTCGCGTGGTGTCATTATATAGGTACTAGTATACACCGAAAATAATAAACTTGGAATACGACAGTTGTGTTGAAAATGTGTTCACAAAAATTAGCTATCTCCTACGAACATTCCTGGGTTTCGGGCCAAATGACGAGTGTTATGGTCATATCCATGGCATAGTTTGTTCAAATGTTCCCATATTACACACAAACATGCATCTTGGAAGCACGAACAATGTTGATGGAGGAAGTTTTCCTTTTCATCGAAGAAAAAAACCATTTTCCATGTCCGGAGTGTAAAAAATGAGTTTTTTTGTGAAGGACCTACCGCAAATATGTTGCAAAACTTGAGAGCTATAATTTTTGAAAATTCTAGACCATGTTATATGCACAAATAACCAATTTGTTTCATATGAAAAGGTTTTCATCCACCTCTTTTGAAGAACAGAAGTTTCTGCCGATTTCGCTGGAAACTGATCAAATTTGAACTACAGGTACCTCATAGTTTGCTCATGATTTTTGGCAAAAATCATTTTTAGATACACAAGTACCTATTTCATCATAGATATACCAAGAGTTTCTCAATATTACTCTATCTTCATGACTATTTGTTGTTGTTGCGATGAGTATGTTGATAATGAGTCGATGACACAATCATATTAACTTGCAGTAAAAAAAATTATGAGAAAAGTGGTTCCTGAACAGAATATCAGAGAGCATTGACTTGCAAGAATATCGCGATCGATTAAAAAAGAAAAAAAAAACTACCTAAGCCGACGGCTTGCCGTCGGCGTAGGTATAGATATTTTTTTTTTAAAACAAACACGCGTGTGTACAGAACACGCAACGCGCATGGAGGAAAAAAAAAACGAACTACCTAAGCCGACGGCTTGCCGTCGGTGTAGGTATTGAACTTTTTTTTTCAAAAACACGCAACGCGTGTATACACAGCACGCTACGCGCGGAGAGGAAAAAAAAACTTTATCCTACGCCGACGGCACCCCCTCGGGGTAGCCCATCACGTAACGGGCCTCGTCCGGATGGCGTAACGGCGTCACCTACGTCGAGGGGCATCACCTACGCCGAGGGCCACCGTCGGCGTAGCTTCTATACGCCGAGGGGCGAACTTACGCCGACGGGCACGCGCGCGCCGATCCTGTCGACCACCCTACGCCGAGGGGGCCGACCTTTGGCCGTCGGCGTAGTTGTGGGCCGTCGGCGTATTGTCTGTTTCCCGTAGCGCCGCGGACGACCTTGATGCTGAGCCAATCTCAAGTCTGGTAGGTAACCCTAGCCTGTTTTCAGCCTTTCCTTCCTTTTCATATTCCATGTAATTAAGCTCAAAGGATAATCCATGGTTTACCCGCAAAGATTATTGGCATCTCATTTGCTACATAGGATCATTGGACTTCCGTTCCTCTAATTGGGGCACATGTTGCGGTCTAAACGCATCTGGTTTGTACAACCAAGTATGACTTTGGATTTATTTTTGATATTTCCATGTTTACGTTTTTCAGATGTGGTCATGAATGGTCTATGAACTCACTGTCACCACTGAACGCCTATCAATTATTTGTCAGAATGTCTCAACGGATCATAATCGAAAATAGCACTTAACAGTTTGCTCTGCATTCTCTCATTTGTTTGGGCAGTGGTTTTGTTCTATACATCGCAGGTTTGTGTACTGTATTTTTCGAATTTAGTGCTATCAAGGTCAGTTCAACCTTTCTTTAGCATTGTTAGCATGTGATAATTTTCTACATTTAGTACAATTTTGTTTAGGAGTATTCATAACATGATCCTATGAACTGTGGGCAAATCGGACTCTTTGCATAAATGAAAGGGAAGAGTTCTGACTACAAAGTTTACCTCCAAGTTGCATCCTAAATCTGAGAGGTGTGAGTTTGTCAGTTGGATGGTTTGTGACAGGCACCGGCCAATATTACGGGAGGAATCAACATCTTACGTACCTCCATTTTCTCATGTAATGTCAGGATTTGATCTGATTGCACGTTTTATCCTCATATTTGTATGAATATGGATTTTTTGAATTTACATTAGAAATACGTGGGTTACTGGATGGGTCACACATAAGGAGGCCTTTTTGATGAGTGATCAGGCGAGATACATCATTTTCCCAACCTGTTAGACCTCTGAACTATAGCAAAATAAACACTATGTCTGTAGCAATGTGCATATTTTTCTTTTACCAGTTGCACCAATACATATATATTAAGTATCTATTTTATCAAATGAAAAAATAAGATGAATCTGAGGTCATGGACCGAGACTAAAATTTCAATTTCAAGAATCCGCATATAAATGCCTAAAACGTTTTGTGTGGAATTTGGATATACCATAATACTTTTGTATCTTCTGCATGAAGAGTTTTGTATTTTTTTTTTAACAATTTCATTATAAAATATATTTGTAATAACATGTTATAAATCTCAAATAAACTTTTGTCAATTTATATCATGTGTTTCCGCAGCAACGCGCGGGGTGTCATCTAGTATCTATAATTCCTGACAAAACAATCATTAAAATGTTCCCCATACAAATTAACTTGCACTGATATGTATGGTTCTTTCAAGTCAGAGATTATGAAAATTGGAGGTGTTATTAACGCTTGTTCACAATATTTGATCAGTTTCAGATGTATAATTAGCATAAGGCTTTTCAAGAGCCAATCGTCATTCTAATTTCATCACATCAAACAAGCAAAACCAATGTATAAAAAAATTGGACAGAGGATGAAAAGGGATAGAATAGAGCAATACCATACCCACATCGCTCGTGGGTAAAAAATTCTAAGTGTATCCGAATCCACGGGTTTAAAACTTTACCTGAACCCATACTCGAGGGTATCATCACCAACTGGTTACCCATTAGGTAGATGAATAGTACACAATAGTTCATAGAATGTCATTCACCGCCACAGAACAATCAGGTTCTGCTACTCTCTTTTGGCTCTTGTTTCCTAGGTGTCAGCCAAGTGCCAAGGACATGACCAAGAACAACAATTGTTTTTTAACAACCATGTAGACAATACACTGGAATTAAAAATTGTCAGCTGAAAATGCAAAGAATGAAATTGCACGATCATGATGTGTATTTGTTTATTTGATTTTTTTTGTGAATGTACGAAAGTTTAGTCCGGTTGCAGTGTGTTCTTAGTTAGGTGTATACTCAAACATTTCAACCATAAGAGTTGTGCATGACCACATGGCCTTCCGCCCTTAATAATTTGGCATTAGCATGATGTTGTATCCGCGAGAAATCGAGGGAAAGAAATCAAGTCCGGAACAAACAACAAAGAGGACAAAGAAAGAACGGAGCGGAAAAACCAATGTGTGGATCCGTACAGCCTTGGCATTCGTCATAGAGTCCAGGAGACTGCCGTAGCGGCGGGAGCTGGTGAATCCTGAGCCTATTGTAGGACATGTAGCCTGTGGGGTCCAGGTCCTCTTGAATCCGTGGGCTAGCATCCATCGGTGCAGGAGATCCTCTTACCGGCGTCAACTTGCCCGCCACACCGCGCGGAGGCCGCACACTCTCCCCATCCTGTAGCTGCATGACGCCAAGGGTAAGCCGCCGTGTTGCCCGTCTGATAAAAATCGCAAGAGGAAAGCTACGATTCGCAATGAGATTGAAGCGATATAGTCCATTTGACCGATCTGGTTTGACGGTTGAGATGCATTGTATCCCAAGATGATTGCTCTTTTGTAAGTAGTTTAGGTATTTGATCAGTTTTGGAATTATAAATATTTCATATGTTTTGGATGTTTAATCTTTTGTAAACTGCGTGTGTGATTGGCTTCTATCAGCACATACACATGTTATTTTGGGGAAAAAAATGTGATTTCCCCTTACCTCACATATCCTCTATTCCCTTAAAATTAAGATTTGGGCATCTTTTCTCAGAACATAAAACAATGAAGGTGCACTTTTATAAGAGCTACCTGCTTAGATACCATATTTTTGATTCACCACAGAGAACAAGAAAAAATATAAGTGACACTGTTGTGAGTCCCCCGGGGTTGGTCACCAGCATGACATGTCTCCCCAAAAATGCTTTCAATATTCCTTTTGCCCCAAAACGTCATATTTTTCTACAATTCGTCCCTAATTTGCTCCTATGTAGCAAAAAATGTTTTGCCTAGGAAAAAAAAAAGACATGACTCGCCGAAGATATTAGAGCAAAATTTTTTTCTATTGTAGCAACAAATAATTTCTCTATGGACATTGCCGAGAGAGTCTTCGAGCAAACAATTTGTACTAATATCGCAAAAAATATAGAAAAATTGTTCTGTTTTGATGGAGGGGTTACCTCTTGGGTGGCCCGATCTTCACGAATCGTCCAAGAACACGAATAACGAACAATGAACATGGTGAACACGAGGGGGGAATCGAGGAGAAATCGGGGGAAATCGAGGGTAGATAACTCGCAAGAACTGAAGAACCCAAATCTCCTGTCAACTAAGCCGCGACGACCGCCTAAGGAACGATCGATCCAACTGAACTCAGCTTTTCGTAAACCACTTCGCACCCGTGGCCGGTTCACCATGCCAATAGAACCTCAAGAGTTAGTTGAGAAAGATTGGAAAGTCCCTAACTGAATCCCAACACTACCACATTCCGCGTGATCTAGAACGTTTAAATAACATTGCGTATGAGTTTCAAATCGTCCCTGAGGGCAATCCGGTACGTTCTGTGCAACGGAATGAAACCATATCAGTTCGACTGTCAGCGACGATTCTGCGACATTTATATGAATCTAAAAACGTCAAGGCTATCCGGAACGTTCAGCAAATCGTCGTTACCAGTTGGGCCGTCCAGCCTAGGCCCAATAAGAATCAACGTTTTTAATTCGTCGCTATGAGGCGACACGTGGAAAACGAGGTTCCAACGGTCATTATCATAATCAGCTGACGTGGCAAACGTGGGAACATTTTTTTTACGTCACGAGTCTCGAACAATGAGGCAAAACCATGTGGACCAATCGAAATAGGACACATGGAAACAAAATGGGGCCGTGGCCTTCTACTAGGACAAAATTTGTTCGTCCCGTGCTACCCAACGATATTTTTTTTCCATCAAGAGTCTCGACCAATCAAGCGAAACCATACGGACCAATCAAAATACGCCATATGGAAACAAAATGGTGCCATGTCGTCTTCTTATGGGACGAAATCTAGTCGTCGTGGGCTACCCAGCGACGTTTTTTCCATCGCTCCACTCGTGGCATGTGCACCAACCGAATGATGCCACACAACGTCTTTCCATGAAGTTTTTTTCGTCTCGGATTTGGGTGATGTCGTCACCGTGTCGGAGATGTTATATTTCCGTCGTCTAATCGCCAACTCATAGTACGACACGTTGGCTGGGCATGCATCGCCACGTGTATTTATTTAACTTGACGTACTTTTATGTTACGTTACTACGATGTCGGTTTTGGTACTATTTTGGTGGTTACATCATCGTTATAATTTCCAATTGCATACAGGCAGAAAAACAAACCTTTACTTGTCCCCGACAGCCAAGAGAAAAAGATCAAGAGAAAACAACCTTTACTTGTCCTCCTTCAAATGTTGTTAGGGAAAAAGATCAAGAGAAAACAACCTTACTTGTCCTTGTGGAACTTAAACTTATAGACGTATGCATTTTGGTTTATGCAATTCTCCTGCTACGTGTCAAAGATGCATGTATGCTAGTTTTCATGGCTTTTGTGAAGAAATTGTGGAAGTATTTATGGACGATTTGTCCGTCTATGGAACTTCTTTTGATAATTGTTTTCACAACCTTGATAAAGTTTTGCATGGATGTGATGAAACTAATCTTGTTCTTATTAGGCATTGAAAGAACTTAATAAAGAATTTAAATTTGCGGGTAAGAAAAGAATGCTTGATTTGAATCATCTAGATGAATGGAGATGTGAAGCTTATGAAAATGCTAAAATCTTTAAAGATAAAGTTAAAAAATGGCATGATAGAAGAATCCTTAAAAGAGAGTTTCATGTTGGTGAGAAAGTTCTATTGTATCGGCCTCGTCTCAGATTTTTTGCAGGAAAATTACTCTCCAGATGGGAAGGACCTTATACTATTGAAGAAGTTTATCGTTCGGGTGCAATCAAAATTGCTTCCCTCAAGGATAACACTACACAAGTGGTAAATAGGAAAAGACTCAAACATTATATTTCTAGGGATTCTGGTGATGGAGACATTGGCACTACTAGGGAATGGCCTATAGCAGCATATTGTAGCACCGACGCAACCACTACTGAATCCGCCGGCGGTAACTACCCCCGACACTCTGGAATGAGCAGCGCCGGTGCTACAATATTACCCTCGGCGCTCACTGTGTCCAGCGCGCCGGTGCTATATGCAGGTCAGGCCCCACCTCGTGGCAAATTTAGCCCCGGCGCGGCCCACCACACACGCGCCGGTGGTAAATACTTACCCCCGGCGCGTTGGCCGCCTAGCGCGCCGGCGCTAAAGGACAGCCCAGGACCCCCATTTACCCCCGGCGCAGTGGTTTGGGGGCGCGCCGGTGGAATGGTACACCTTATCCAGCCACCACCCACACCACTCATTCCACTCACTCCTCATCTCCAACTCGAAACTCCCCTCTTTCCAGCCCATTTTCTCACTCCTTTCTTCCAATTTTAGCATAATTATCCAACCAAATATGATATGTTTTGTCAAAACTTTCTCTTCCAAACATGCCCCTCCCTTCTACCTAGTTAGATCTAGATCTACTATGAAAAATCTCTCTCCCACACATGCACCATATTCATATATCTAGATCTATGTAGATCTGGATAGCTCTCTCCGGTCGACACGTGTCGTGTGTACGTTACGATCTTCCATATCTCGTGTCGGCGGAATATACTTATATCGATATATATATAATTATTGTGTTTGCAACCAAAATATGTGATGATGAACCATATTCATGGGAATTGTATTATGTTTGTTGCGACCGTGTAAATGAGTTGGCAATGTTTTGCCGAAATGTCGATTCAATTCCGTTTCATGCCGAAATTTTCCGTGAAACCGGCCGGATGTGGATCTAATCAAAATCTACTATTGTCGACCGTGCAGGAGACAATGGTCATCTCGATGAGGGAAAGCGTCGTGGATAGATATGTTGAACGGGCAACGACCGACATGCATCGAAGGGACCGCATAGACATACTTTGTCCGTGTCGAAGATGCAAACTTGGCTCCCTGTTCAACCCATCTTCGGCGTAGTGAAGGACCACCTGCTTAGACATGGTTTCATGGATGGTTACACTCAGTGGACCATGAGTGATGAGGAAGATGATCATGGGGATGATCATGAGGATGATCATGAGGAGGGGGGTGCGACGGCAGCCGCTGAAAATGGGGAAGAAGGGCAGGAGGAGAACGACGATGATGAACAGGCTACCGCACACGGCTGTATTGGAGAGGAAAAAACAGTGGACAACAATACTCCGCTAACGTCAGTCGTGCGGGACCCTCATGTTCAAGAGTTACTTCTCAGCGATAGGTCGACGACTGATGCGAGAGCCGCCGGTAGATGGAAATCTAAGCTGTCGCAACTGGAGATAGACTCGAATACTCCGTTGTACGATGCAGCAGACCGCGATCCGGAGGAGTCCCGCTTAAGAGTAGCACTCGATATTATGCAGATGAAGGCAAAACACGGATATGGACCGACGCAAGCGTTGACGACCTACTGCAATACATGAAAAAGCGTCTTCCTAAAGACAACACGTGTCCTACTAGTCTAGATGAGGCGATGAAAGTCGTGTGCCCTCTCGATTTACCGCACACAAAGTATCATGCATGCATCCATGAATGTGTCATTTATCGGAACGAACACGCGGACAAGACCCAATGGACACAAGGCGTCCGTCAGGTGCATGGAACATACGCCACCTTTACAGCTTAAGGCACCAGGGTCTTGTAAGACTGTCTACATGAGGCATCGAAGGTGGGTAGACAAAAATGACCCGTGGAGGAAGCGTGGAGATCTATTCAACGGTAAAGATGAGCCCGAAGGACGTCCACCTCAGAGGAGCGGTGAAGAGATCAAGCAGTTATTGGACAATTGGAAAGAGTGCCCTGCGCCGGGAAAGGGAAAGGGAAAGGAAAAGAAGCGAAAGCGAGAAGAGAAGAAGAAAGAGAAGGCAGCAGGACCGCTCCAGGGGGTATGGAAAAGGAGGTCCGTATTTTGGGACTTGACGTACTGGCCAATCCTCGGTACGCCTCATTGCCTTGATTTCATGCATATCACGAAGAACATGTGCGAGAGCTTGTTGGGCACCCTGTTCAACATGCCGGATAGAACCAAAGACGGGCCGAAAGCAAGATACGACCTGGCGGCCCTAAACATCAGGAAAGACCTTCAAATACCACCACCGGCTGCTAGGACCAAAGATGACTAGTTGGACGAGGAGGAGGCGGACGGTTGCAAGTGCAAAATGGGTAAGCCGCAACACTGGGTATGCCCCCTCCTTCTTCACTCCAAGTCCCAACGAGTTCGATCAAATGTTCTGTTGCCTTCTAGGAGTCAAAGTGCTTACTCGGGGCTGATAAGGAGATACCTATACCCGAACAAGAAAATCTTTAGAGGGATGAAGTCTCATAACTGTCACATGATGATGACGCAGATACTTCCAGTTGCAATCCGAGGGATAATGGAACTCCACGTCCGTGAAACGCTGACTGTGTCGTGGGATAATCACGGCAGACGTTACCGGGGGTAACTTGTCTTGGGGCAAATCGACTCTGGTGTTTGGGAAAGGGTTTAGCTCAGAGGAAAACATGATGATACACGATCTGGTAGCCGGCAATCAAGTCGCCGAGTCTCCGATCTAGATATATTACTCCAACTCTCGTGTTACACTGGATACTCGATACCTAGCGATATTGCTCGAACTCTTGGATCTCTCTTAGTCTAACCCTAGGGGCCGGCTTATATAGTATCCGGACCCCCTGGCCTACTCTCCAAGGCGTACTCTGAATCCTACCCGGACACTGCTTACAAACCCTAAACTTCCTTATCGGAACCCACAATCCGGGTTACGAGGCCTACGATCTTGGGCCTTCTAGAAATTCCTTTACCCTAAGTCGGGTCTTGCGCAACATCCTTTGGGCCGAGTTACTCCTTGGCGTTGCCTACCGGGTTATTATCCCTCCATCAGACTGGTTTATGTAACTTTTTCGACGTCATCACTCGGAAGTCGATCACCGTGAAGAAACTCGGAAGGCTGCAGGAAGAGATCGTTAGCACGGTTGCCTGCATGAAGCAGTTGCACCCACAGAGTGGGATGGACACCTGGTACACCATCCTTCATATAAGGGAGTTCGTGAAGGATGAAAACGACCTCTTGTTGCCATCTAGTCTCCAAAGACGGGGCATCGACATGGCGAACGCCCCTAGCGATACGGTGAGAAATGAGTTTCGTCACATCCAACGACAGATTGCCACAATAATCCATCACGATGTCGTCACTAAGGGTGGCCCCTTCTTCGCGGGTCACATACCACCGATGAATGACGAGATAGAAGCCCGCCTAGAGGCATACAGTGACAAGCAGCCATTCAACTCGCTAGACGGCATCCGCCACTTCCCGCCAAAGCCGAATATTTAGAGTAAGAAAACTTATTTCTGAATCAGCCCATATACTTGTTGTGGCAGCCGAATCCTTGTTGCATATACTTGTTTCATATTTGAATTTGCTCCGTTGTTGCATATACTTGTTGCATATATGACTTGGCTACTAATGTCTAATTTATATTGTCCAAATAATAGATGACGTTCTATGTCGTGTACCGGGGACATGTTCCCAGAGTATACGACGACTGGGAGGCTTGCTGGAGACAGGTGCACTGGTTCAGTGGCAATAGCTACAAGGGGTACACCACTATGGCGGAGGCACAAACTCGATATGCGAGCTATCTAGCGGGAGACACATATCTAGCAGGCGAGATGAGAAGGAAGCGGATGAAGACCATCTTCGTCACGATGATGCTCATCGTTTCCGCGTTTCTATTCTATCTTCTAGTTTAGATCGATCTCGATGTCTCTATCTTCCGACACTTTGTATCCATCACTTTGTATTCGCGGGTGATCGATGTCTTAGCTACTTCGTATTTGATACATTGCATTTATGTTCGAGACTTTGTATATTCGTGTTCGAATTATTTTATATTAGTCTTTTTTAGTATATATTCGTGTTCGATACCTTCTATATTATTTGCTTATTACTTTCTGCAATTAATATGGATAGAATAACTGTATGTGTACGTATTTCTGTAACATTATAAAACTGTATAAATATGTTCTGTATTATTTAATTTTTTTGAACCAGCAAAACCTACCGCCGGCGCGCTGGGTGGACCTAACACCGGCGCAGTGTGGGCGCCGGGGCTAACCCAGCCATACGCCGATTCTAAACTTACCCCCGGAGCGTCAAACCAGGGCGCCGACGCTAAGAGTTTTACCCCCGGCGCGTCAGACAGGAGCGTCAGCGGTAGTTTATTACCACCGGCGTGGTCATCGCTGGCGCGCGCCAAGGCGCCGGCGGTAAGCCAAACTAGAGCGACGGCGGTAGGGGTTTCCCTAGTAGTGTGATGTTATTCTAGTGATGTTTCTGGAGAAGTTTATTAGAGGGGAGATTCCAGAATCTGCAGAGTCCGTGTTCGAATATGTAACAGTTACGTTATATAAGAAAAATTTCCCGGATTAACTTTGAAGTTATAAATTATTGATTTTTGGAAAATATGAAAAGTATTGGGCCGAAGAGGAGTTGGAGACGTTGCCCGTGGGCACCACACCACCTGGGGGCGCGGGCCTACTCCTCGCCGTGCCACCACTAGTAGGGAATGGCTTATAGCCACCAGCATACTGCTGGCCAAGAATTATTACTATTGCCCAGCGCTAACAGCACTGGCGAACAGAAATATCTGTTCGCCAGCGCTATGAAGACTACCGCTGGCGAAGCACCCCCCTTGTTCGCCAGCGCTATGGCCGGGCCCCACCTGCGCGCGCTACAGCCGCTGCCCAATATTAGCGCTGGCGAACAGGGCAAAGAGTTCGCCAGCGCTACGCCCACCACCGCTGGCGAACAGGTGGTGCTGTTCGCCAGCGCTAATATGTGGGCCCAGCACGCATCTTAGCGCTGGCGAACAGAACCACCTGTTCGCCAGCGGTATTCCGCACATCTAGCCATAAGTGGCACCCCCACCCACCCACTTTCCCCTCCACTCTCTCTTCTTCACCTTGTCCCCTCTTCTCTCTCTAGCTCGAAATTATGCCAATTTCTCCACCCTCCTACTCTATTTTGAACCAACTAAATTTATTTTAGTTGGTATATATATGTTTATCTCCCTCCTAACATCATTTCTACCCCAAATTTTCCCTCCCTAGCCATCTAGATCTAGAATTACCCCCTTTCTCTCCAAAGCTCCAAAATTCTCCGGATATCATCGTGTAGCCATCTATTCATTTGAGGTGGGATGAATGATAATATATAATTAAATGAGTTTGTATATAAATTTTGTCCGGATACACGCGATATGCAATATGTGTGAAATTTCACCGGATTCAACAATGGTCGTGTGATGGAGACGATAAATGCATGTGTGCGCAATTTGTTGTGGAATGAAATTGAGTAGCCAACTATCGCCGGAATGTTGATTCATTTCCGTCTCGGCATAGTTTGGCACTCCCTAATAACCTCCTATTTGTAGGAAGGTCATGCCGAATTTTTTCGTGAATACGACATGAAGTGAAATTTTTTATATGAAAATGAGTTGCCACTTTGCCGGAATGTTGATTCATTTCCGTCTCGGCAAAGTTTGGCACTCCTCTAACCTCCAATTTGTAGGAAGGTCATGCCGATTTTTTTTCGTGAATATCGAAATATATATATATATTATGTTTGGTTCTAATATTAATTATATCGGCGCGCGCTCTCGTGCAGGCGACATATAATGGTGGTCGTTAAGAGTGAACATGTCGTGAATAGTTACTTGAGACACGCGACAGAAGACATGTTACAAAATGGCCGCAAGGAGATACGATGTCCATGTGGAAAGTGCAAACTAGGGGGCTTGCTCAATCCCTTTACCGGAGACTTGCTCAGTCACCTCCTAAGGTATGGTTTCATGGATGGGTATAACAGTCAGTGGGTAAGTGATGATGAAGATGATGAAGTCCATGGGGCGGCGGCGGTAGGAAATGATGTGCAACAGGACAATAGCAACGATCGACTAGAACTACAGCAGGACCAACTACAGCAGGACCAAGATCAGCCTCATGACCCCGCACATGATCATGGAGAAGATGTTGAACAAGACGTGGAAGAAGATCACGAGGACACAGGGACACCCCTAACGGAAGTTGTGCGTGACCCTCATCTGAAAGAACTGCTTTTGAGAAAGACGACTAACTCGATATCTGCTGCTAGACACCGTTGTATGCAGGCTGCGGTCCGGGAGAGTCCCGCCTGAGAGTGGCCCTCGATGTTCTGCAGATGAAGGCGAGATACAAATGGAGCGACATAAGCGTCGATGCAAGCCTGCAATACTGGCACGATGTCCTTCCAGAGGGCAACACCTGTCCTAAAAGTTGCGACGAGGCCAAGAAAGTCGTGTGCCCCTTTGATTTACCTCACGAAAAATACCATGTGTGCATCAACGATTGCTACATTTATCGGAAAGAGGACGCGAACAAAACCATTTGTCCAGTTTGCAGCGCCGCTCGATACAAGAAAGAGAAGAAGAAAGCTCCTCGGAAAGTTGTGTGGTACTTTCCGCTCATTCCCCGTCTGCAACGGTATTTCGCGGACCGCAAGGAAGCAGAGCTCATGCGCTGGCACGCGAAAAGGAGGAATAAAGTTTTGAAAGATCCAAATCGGAGTGAAAAAGTAATTCTGACACATCCTTCAGATGCAAGTCAATGGAAAGCAATTGACTGTGAATATCCAACGTTCGGGGCGGAGGCAAGGAACATCAGGTTGGGTGTGAGCACCGACGGACTCAATCCGTTTGGCAACCAGAGCAGCACCCATAGCACCTGGCCCGTGTTTGTATGGATGTACAACATCCCTCCCTGGTTGTGCATGAAGAGGAAGTATATTCACATGAGTATGATAATTCAAGGGCCGAAACAACCAGGCAACGACATAAATCTATACCTGAAGTTGCTTAAAGATGAGCTGGAAACGCTATGGGCCGAGGAAGGGATGAACACATGGGACGCCTTCGGTGAACAATATTTCCCAATGAGAGCTGTCTTACTCTGTACGGTTCACGACCTACTAGGCTACGGATATGTGGCGGGCCAGGTGTGCCACGGACATAACGGTTGCGTGAGGTGCATGGATGACCCCACGTTTATGCAACTTCCGAAAGATCCTGGGTCTTCGAAAACAGTTTCGTTGCCACCGAAGGTGGCTACCCAACAAAGACCCGTGGAGAAGGCGAGGAGACCTTTTTAACGGTGAGGATGAGCTCCGTGGACCTCCACGTAAGAGGTGCGGCGAAGAAATCTACAATTTGCTGAATGATTGGAAGGAATGCCCAGAGCCGGGAAAGAAGCAAAAGGCGCCAAAACCGCTTCTGGATGTATGGAAGACGAGGTTGGTGTTTTGGGACTTGCCATATTGGCCCTTTCTCGATACGCCTCACTGCCTTGATCTGATGCATATCACGAAGAATGTGTTTGAAAGTTTGTTTGGCACGCTGCTCAACATGCCGGAGAGGACCAAAGACGGGGTGAAAGCAAGAAACGACCTGAAATATTTTGGTATTAGGGTAGATCTTCAGGGGGGACGCCCGGATGATGACGACGACGATCAATCGTGTGATGACGAGACGGATGGTCGCAAGGCCAAAAGGGTTAAGAGGAATTACTATTACTGCCCCCTCTCCTGCTTCACTCTTAGTCCGGACGAGATCACAAAATTGATGATGTGCCTTCTCGGAGTCAAAGTCCCTAGCGGTTACTCAGGGCTAATAAGCAGATTCCTCGACGCGCAGAAACAAAAGTTTAGCGGGATGAAGTCTCATGACTGTTACCTGATGATGACGCAGATACTTCCGGTTGCGATCCGCGGAATAATGGACAAACACGTCCGGGAAACCCTGTTTGGCCTCTGTAACTTCTTCGACGTTATATCTCGAAAGTCGATCACGGGGAAGTAGATCTCAAGGCTGCAGGAAGAGATTGTCGTGATACTATGCGAGCTTGAGATGTACTTTCCACCATCATTCTTTGACATATGTGTTCATCTATTGGTCCATATCGTGGACGATATCATCCATCTCGGGCCGTTGTTCCTGCACAACATGATGCCGTTTGAAAGGATGAATGGGGTCATCAAAGGATATGTTCGCAACAGAGCTCGTCCGGACGGAAGCATCGTTCAGGGCTTTCTCACCGAAGAGTGCATCTCTTTCTGCACGAATCATATGGACGTGGCGGACCCAGTTGGTCTGCCCAGAAACAAGCACATTGGCAAGCTCGATGGAGTAGGTCACAAAAATGGACGTAGAGAAGTGCATGTGGATCGGGCTTGTCGACGCACCGACTTTAACAGGGCAAACTTAGTAGCTCTCCAACACATTGACATGGTCGATACTTGGGTGGAAAAACACAAGAGCTCGATTATGAAAAAGTACAGTGAACAAGGCAAGCGGAGGACCGAAGGAGAAATAATCAGAGAGCATAACTCCACTTTCTTGAGGTTGGATTCCTTTTTTTCTCTAGTTTCCGTTGGTATATTGAACTTTAAATTCCGACATCGTATGCAAAAGTTATGCCCATTTTACTTTTTTTAAAGAACTTTTGCTCAGAAAGTCGAAATATGTATTTCAAAATTTGTTAAAAAAGTATACATTAAACTCTCCGTGCATCTATAAGGAATTTATTTTTTGATGATTTTTAGACATGGAAATCTTCCGTGACAAAACTAGAAAGGCGGTCCCCGGGGGGGGGGGGGTGTGGAGGGAACATTTTGGTGGATAGCATAGCCGTGACGCACCGTATGTTTGGTGCGTCACGGCTATTGCAATACCCGTGACGCACCAAACAAACGGTGCGTCACGGCTATCTTTCCCCACGGCTATGGTATCCACCGAACACCCACATATAGCCGTGACGCACGGTTTGTTTGGTGCGTCACGGGTATGCCCATAGGCGTGAAGCACCAAACCGTGGTGCGCCACGGCTATTAGGCGTGACGCGCCGTTTTGCTGGTGCGTCACGGGTATCATCACTCCTATAGCCATTTTCCTAGTAGTGCATGATGCATTGCTTAAAAGTAAACAAGAAATACAACAACTAGGGGATTTTTCATACTTGGATGTTACAATTTTTGACCCCTAGACACCCCGAGGACCGTGGTGTACAGGCTTTGTCCCAAGCCACAAGGCATTGTGCCCCCGAACAGTTTTCGTCAGCGGTCCAAAAGAATGCTCTGCGCTTGCTATCGATGGCATGGATCACCGCGGCTGGTAGAAGAATGGATGACATTTAGTGGGTAGGTAAGCTGTCCAGGACCGAGGCAAGTAGGACCAGGCGTCCTCCTGTGGATAGTAGGGTTGCTCGCCACCCTGCTAGGTAGCGGTCGATGCTGTCGATAATAGGTTGGAAAGCCGTGAGCGGTATTTTTTGTCTGAGAGAGGGAGGCCAAGATAGGTCTGAGGAAAGGAGGAAGCCGTAGTTTGCAGCACTGCCGCGATATCCGAGGAAGTGTTCGCATCAATGTGTATAGGTACAAAAGTTGTTTTGGAGAAGTTGATTTGTAATCCCGTGGCAAGAGCAAAGTCGTCTAGGATTCGTTTAAGGTTTGCAGCAGCTTCCTTGGAAGCTTTGGCGATAAATAGTGTGTCATCAGCGTATTGGAGGACAGGGCATATCAACTGGTCGTTAAGTGGGTGCGCGAGCAGGCCGAGATGGCAAGCCTGAGAGATCATTCGTTGCAGGACGTCTGCAACAATGATAAAGAGGTAAGGGGAGATAGGGTCCCCTTGTCTAAGGCCCCGTTTACATTGTATCCAAGGCCCGGGTACACCATTGAGGAGAACAGCAGTCATGCCGGACCTAAGGAGCAGATTAACCCAATTTGTGAAGCGAGGCGGGAAGCCCCTAACCTGTAGGATGGTGAGAAGGGACTCCCAGCTGATAGAGTCAAAAGCCTTCCTGAAGTCTAATTTGAGGACCATCGTGGGCTTTTTCCTCTTATGGCAGCAGTGCAGGATATCCGTGGCATACACAAAGTTTTCGGCAATGCCGCGCCCGGAATAAAGCCCGTTTGGTTACTGTCAACGAGATCTTTGATGGATTCCTGAAGCCTGTTGGTAAGAAGGCGCGCTATGGCCTAGATAGGGCAATTTTGAAGAGCGATTGGGCGGAACGCGTCTACGGTCCTGGGGGCGGTTCCTTTAGGAAGAAGAATCATGTAGGAGCGGTTTATGGCTTGGAGGTCGAGTGTATTGTTATAGAAGTGGTGGAAGAGGGATAAAATGGTTGGTCTGACTAGGCTCCAGAACGTTCGGTAAAAGGCCGGTCCAAACCAATCCGGGCCCGGACTGGCCTGAGCGTTCATGTGGAGGAACGCGCTTGTAATTTCATTTTGCGAGAAAGGTAGGTCCAGGTGGGATAGAGGGGCGTGTGTCTGTGAGTAAACGTTGTGCAGGCTGAAATTCCAGTGGGTAGGGGTCGCTACCCCAAGAAGGCCGTGGTAGAAAGAGGTTAGGATCTTTGTCTTAAGAGCATGGTCAGCGATAGTATTTCCGTTGTGCTCAATGGAATCAATCTTGTTATGACGTAGTCTTTGCGAGGCACAGGCATGAAAGTATTTGGAATTTTCGTCTCCATCAATGGCGAACCTAATTTTGGAGCGGGCTTTCCAATATTTTACTCGAGCATGGATGGCCCGACGCAGGGTACGAATGACTACGTCTCTTAGGGCGAGTTCTCTTGGGTGTAGGTTCCTGAACTCTTCTATCACATCGAGGAAGGAGATAACAAATTTGGAGTTGTTTTCCATAAGGTGCGTGGGTGTTTTGTTTTAACGCCATTTCTTGAGGTCGGAGCGTGTCTTCTTAAGAGCGGACACAAGTTGTTGGGCCGCATCATTCCTTTTTGGTGCCGTATTCAGGCCGAGTTAATCGCGTTTCTGGCGGCGGCAAAGGAGGCCCACGAGCTGTCGAATCTGGAGAAAGCAGGCTTAGGTACCGTGGTTGAGATGGAGGCAACCAGCGGGACATGGTCAGACAGATATCGGGTCCTAGATGATAAGGAGGAGTTAGGGAAGGTCGCGTTCCAAGCCTGATTCACTAGGGCCCTGTCAATTTTTTGGAGGGTGGGTTCGTTCCTGTTGTTTGTCCAGGTATAGGCCCTGTCGAGGAGGGGCAGTTCAATGAGGGCAAGAGTATGAATATAGGCGTTAAAGAGGTCCGCTTCCGATTGTCTAAAGCTGTCTTTATTTTTTTCGTCCGTGTATCTCATAAGATTGAAGTCCCCCATAATGATCCAAGGGGTATCATCGAGAGGCCGCAGGTTAGTCAACTCGTTTAGGAAACTTTGTTTTAGAGAATGTTCCGTTGGGGCGTAGACGTTCGTGATCTGGATCTGTTTAGCAGAGGTTATCGTGGATAGAGTAGTGGTGAGGCAATGTGTGCCTACAGTCTCGGAAATACGGGAGAAGATTTTAGGCGAGTATGCATTGATGATCCCCCCCTTTGGATCCATCCGCCGGAAGGACAGAGAAGTGATCACAAAACCTAGGAAGGAAAGTGCTTGCTTTTATTTTGTCACATGTGTTTAGTTTTGATTCTTGGATGAGGATGATCTGAGGTTTTAGATCGATGAGCTGAGCAAGGACTTCCTCACATTTAGTTTGGTCGCCCAGCCCACGAATGTTCCAGGAGAGGATATCGAAGATAAGTTTAAACATTAACTCGGATAGTCACCTTACAAACGCGGGGTTTAAGTTGATCCAGCAAGAACCTAAGATAGCAAAACGCCACAGTGGCGGACATGCAGGTGCAAACACGATGAAAGTGCGTAAAGCACGAGGAGGATAAGCTAAAGTAGACGGACTTCGATAGGCCACTAGCAGTCGTCGCTGGATCGTTTTTTGGCCCATGTTTGTTTTTTGCCCGATCTCGCCGCTAGGATTCGTTCTCTGGCCCGGTCGCACCTGCTCTTCATTTGGAGACGCCCTTGCCTCCGAGCCTGTCCTGCGCCGCACTGGGTGTGCTATTCGTATTCAATGGGCATCGTCCTAGTTACTTGACGTTTCCAATGAGCGTGCGCCGTGTCGTCACAGACGACCGTTTCGGTCAGTATCACCTCCTTGCACTAAATAACACAAACCCAAAAATACAGAAATGTGCAAGAAAAAACACAAAACACAATCCCGCCAAAGCAGCCGCAGAACTCTCCCCGCCCAAAACGGTAAAATGGCAACACTACATGAAATCCAAGAGAACCCCAAAAAGGCGCGGAACCAAACGAAAAAACAACTAACACAGACAAATGAAAACAACTTCCGAAGGAACAAAAGTATAAAGAACAAAGAAAACACGAGTAGTAGCAGATAAACTCAGACCAACGTGGTCCCGAAGAAACAAAGAACATCCGGCCAAAACAAACATGAAGAATAAGAGGCACCAAGAAGACCTGGCACAAAGAACACGAAGAAACGCCGAGACGCCCGAAGAACACAGAACATAGAACACCTAACAACCTCACATAAAGAACAATAAGAAGAGAAATAATAATAAGAGAGAGAGAGAAAGAGAGAGAGAGAGAGAGAGAGAGAGAGAGAGAGAGAGAGAGAGAGAGAGAGAGAGGGGAACAAAAGGGAGGGATCCACTGAGAATTGCACACTGAGATGCAACCGATAGCTTGATTAGAGAAGCAGGGCAACCAGCCGGAAGGTACACATACCGACCGACACAACATGTGGCAGCATACAAAGCTGGGTCGAACATATCGAAACAATCAGCGGCGAAGCTAGCCTTGTGAGTATGTGTGGTCATTTCTAATTTTGAGATTTTTTTTTCTGCACAATGAACTATAGTTGTACTGTGTTTTTGCCTGTTTTGCTAAAAACCTGTGGATTCGGCCAACCCCACAGCTAACACGTAGATCCGCCGCCGAAAACAGATAGCCGATTCAAAACGAATATCAGCAGTTAGAGAGACTTCGAAACACAGTACGGTAAAGTGCAGACGCTCACAAACACGTGTATACACCCACCCCTGCGAAGGCACACACGCATGTCTTGCTCATATGAGCCCGTCCGAATGACCGAGCCACCATAAGGACGTAATGTGGTCGGCGACTCAACAAACCTAGTGTTTATTCAATCCGCCCGGCTCCACTTTGCCACTCGCTTAGAAAGCGACACTAGAAGCAGCGTTCGACGAAGGATCGTGCAGGATCGAGACCCCGCACACTGCTCCGGTGAGTGTAGCCACCGTGTCGGCACAAATCGTAGGGGGAACAATATGACACTCAGAGATCTAAACCAGCGCATCACACTGTGGCCGAGAAGACTCAACAACCTCTTAGATCCAGCGTTAACAAAAAAAAACAAAGAACCAAATGACAAATCGAATCAAGGGATATCTCGGTGTGCACACACATAGACACCGAATAGCACACGTCACTGCACGAACATTCGTGTAGACATTGGAGCCTTCGAACGCAACGCGACACCAACTGCAAGCCAAACAGGAGCCATGCCAATCACCACAAGGCGTCGCAGCCCCATCACGGTGCCACCACACCAATGGCCAGCCTACACATGCGCAATTGGCTCCGAAGAGCAACACAAAACCTACTCACGGCCAACCGATTCGAAACACTATATCCCGCGAGAACACACGGTCATGTGGCACGCGTGCAAAAGACGTGACCCATGGATAACAGTTTGCACGTAAATACACCAAAAACGAAAAGGTACGACTTACAGGTGGGTAATGATCGCCTCCCTAAACTAACGTGCAAATCCAGACCGTCGAGACCATCCTGCATTGCTTTCAACCGCCATAGAAAACCGCCGAAGCACCCAAAAAAGGCGAAAAATTAAAATACACGCATCATAGAAAAAATATAGCAATCTTTTTTTAAAGTAGAGTTGCACATGTTTGCTCGGAAAATATGAGCAGTTTAGGATGTGTAATCATGGAAAGTTGGCTTCTTAAAGATGAAGTTTACTTAGATACGGTCCTTGTGATCCATCATAGAAAACAAACAAGCATACCAGGATAACTTAATTAACAAATTACGGAAGTAAAGTATATGGTTTACATTCACAACAAAAAAGCAAACTCCATGATGGAACAACCAGCTGAAGGATAAATTCTTAGTTCAAAAGTACAATCAGCTAGTCGCTTGGAGTAGAGAATTAAGGTTTGTGCAAGATTTCACAGAAAGTGTGATCAATTTACGACGTGTAATCATGGAAAGAGGCCTTTTTCAAGAGCTAACATACTCAGGTGCCATCCTTTTGATTCATCTGAAGAAACAAGCCAAACAAGAAACCAGTCTTAGGAGTTATATGCATTGAACACCAACAACTCACGCAACCAATCAACACAATTTAGCATATGAACAAAAATAGTCAGGAATACGGAAGATGTCGTTGTTTGTTGTACTAAAGTGGAACATTGACAGTTGTTTCGGGATAGAGACCGATATTGAGTATCTTTACGCTTCCAAAAGGCTCGTCGCACCACACCAAGTTACATCAATGAGCAAGTACGTAACCCCATAAAATCCGCATGCGTCTATGCAAGACGGTACTCTACCTGGTAAAGCAAGACTAACAATGATTCATATTAAGGAAATCACACTAACTCTCCCGAGACCTCCCATGCCTAAAATCTGAATCCACCATGGCTAAATCGGCTGAAAACAGGCTGGGAAAACACATTTTTACAAGATCAACACATACATGGTACCATCCCACTTCTTGTAGGTGCATGCACATCTGATCTGAGGAGATTCGAGAAGCTGAGGAGCGGGTTGTTGCAAAGCAAATAATACTCTTATTGCGAAGAATCCCTTAGTACTTTGCATCTATTGGCGCCAATCAAGGCTCCTCTCCCTTTGATATTAAGCAGCGCTGGGCCGTTGGCAATGTTGAATGTGATGTTAAATCCCATCAAGTTCTCTTGTTCTATGACTTTTGTGGTACCCTCAAATTCATAATAGCCTTCTATTTTTGCATATCCAACAGCCCCTACCTAATCAAACTAGTGGCCAAAAGGTTTGTAGTAATACCCTTACCAATGATATGTGGATGTAAATCGACAGACAAATTTTTTTTTGTAGAGGGGCCAGGCCCAAAACAGTCTTGCTCTGCATACCATTAACGATATGAAGACCGCCTCTGATAGCAATAATTCGGGACGTAAACGTATCAAATCGGATCAGATTTTATCTTTACCATATCCTACACCAAATTTTTTTTACTTGATTCGGAGCAGATCGGATGTTGTGCGGTCACGGATTCCGATGCGGCTATTTGCGACCGCATATTCATAATGGAAACAGAGCGGATTCGGGGAGGAAATAAAATAAATCGGATCGGTACACGCAAAAGTACATCATCAAGTCATACAACCATTTTTTTGTTAAATAACCTATTAACATAAAAAAAATTGTACTCTATAGCATGTACTATAACTATATAATTGAGTTGTTGCTAAACGGATGTACTCTGTAACTCATGAACTACAAATTATTGTATATTATGTTAGATATTTCGGTAGAAAATGGGGTTATTCGGATTTGATCCATCGGATTATCCTATTTAATTTTCGGATAATCAATATTCGGGTGCTAAATTACATACAATATCCATACCATATCTGGGAGTCAAGTTTGGAATCGATATCCTTATCCGGCGGATTTCTCCAAAACAGATATGGATTCTCTAAAACGGTTTACAACCCTGGCAGTAATAGTGACCCAGCCGTATTTTGTTGGGCAATCGTGCCTCCTGTTTGTCCTAGGAAGACCATGCTCCCACGTCGCCATCTTCCAGCCGTCTCCGGTTGCCAATTGGCAGTCGACCTCGCCACTTTTTCCGCGGTTCTGGGCAAGATTGAACCCGATCTTTCACACCATCAGCGTCCAGAACGCGCACCCGTCACCATCTTCTAGCCGTCTCCAGTTGCCAATTGGCACTCGACCTTTCCGCTTTTCCGGCGCCACCTGGTCGCCTTCTCCAGACGTCGGCGTCATCTCTAGTCATGCATGTGTCCCCTCAAACATAACCAGGATGAGCGGGAACCACATGACAGCCTGCAGAACCAGCCCCAAGAGCTACACGACAATATATATAGCGCGTCCACTTGCCGTACAGGGCGTTCAACAGCGGCACACCCAAAGAGGAGAACGTCATTGAGCCCAGAAATGCTTCACTTACAAGCCGGTGATACACCCCTGTGGCGGAAGTCGACGGAGGCGGCATGCGCGATAGAGTGGAGACGGCGGGGTGGCTGTTTGGACGCCCCTCCTCGCCCCCTGATGGCACCGCAACGAGATATATGGGTCGATATGTATACAATTATTTTACTCTCCAAATCTTGGTTATTCACTTAAATACAGGTACATATACCCCTGGCCTCTTTGATTTTCGTTTCTGCTGGGAGTTGCTTCGCAGCGTCGGGGCTGTGAGGCACCAGAATAATGGTGGCGGTCCTAGAGTTTCCCACCGCGCGAAGACAAAGATCTGCCTGATGTAGTTCCTCTTTGATCAAGCCGGGGTGTCGACCCGGAAGGGTCTGCCGGCGAACTCCCACGGGCGATGCCTGGAGATTGCTGGATCGGTGGAATTCGGTCGCAATGCACGATCATCAAAGGTGAGATTGGAGGAATAGCAATGGTGTCCAGAGACTTTGCATCGATGTGGAACTGGCTTGGAGCTACAAGATCCGTGGCAGCGATATGTAAGAGGGGGAGACAGCATGCGTGAAGTCCAAAGTCCTATCTTTCAGGATGAAAACCCAAGGTCTGGCCTTAATTGGTTGTGCCTGGCACTGGTCTTATTGGAGACATTGTTTTGAGAGCGAGGATTATCTTCAGGGTGAAAACCCAAGTTCTGGCCTTAATTGGTTGTGCCTGGCACAATTCTTCTTGAATACGTTGTTTTGGAAGAGCTGGACCATTAGATGTTGTTTAGGTGGTGGTTGTGCGGCTGCTGCAACCACTGTAACTCTGTAGCGGGACTTTTCTTTTTAGTGTCTTTCGGGTGTGTGCATCCGTAATGGATATGGCTATTGCGTTGTTGCAGAGGCTGGGTGTAATTTGTATCTCCGCGATATTAATATACATTTCCTTTTTTCTAAAAAAAATATACCCCTGGCGCCGCCACCGGGAGACGGGATGGTTGGCTCCTTTGACTTGTTCCTTAATTGTATTTTCACAGAATTAGCTCATTGGGCCTTCCGGTCCTAATCAGATGAGTGTGGGATGAAATCATGCTCCATCTGATCCGAATTAAGTCTCGCCAGTTTAGCTGACTTGTATCTGATCAGTTAGATTTTCACTATACTTATAGTGGATCGGAGGGAGTACTGGTCTATCCCAGGAGTAAAACATACCTCCATATATATATCCACGCAACAAGAATGGCAAGAGAGGGAGGTCTCCTTTTCGTGTTGCCTACGATTGGTATTTGTTATGGTGACCTCCGCTACCGCACAATAGACCAGAGACGCCTAAACCCAAGGGGAGCTCCCACATCTTGAAACCTCTTGCGTAGAAGAGAGAGCTCACAGTTGGACTAAATTACCATTGTGGTCTGTTCAAACTCTGTTTACTCCATGATGAACCAAAGTAATTAACAATCTGACCTTTAGTGATAATAACGATGCCGCCATACAATGTAGTATGATCAGAAAAAATGGCACCCACGCAGCTGGAGCTACTCTGTCTTTTTTACCGTTGTTGGTCAATTTCAAACATGAAAAATAAAATTGTGGATTTAAACGAGCATATGTTATCTGAATGCCAAAACGTGGTAACATGAATATGGTCCAAAAATACCAGATTTGCGTTGCTACAAATTAGCATGATTAGTGTTTGCGTTGTTTATTCAGATTTCGCAGCAGCTATGTTGTATGGACGTTGCTATATCAAGGCATTGGCTGCGGAAACTTCAGATCATCAGCCTTGAACACTTGTTCCCTCAAGCTGCCAGGACCTCTCGTTGCACCGCCGCCTTATCCCCTCTCCTCAGGGCCGGGCCAAGACTATGCGTCGGCGACAACTGGGGAGGGGGGGGGTCATCTTCTCCTCACATTTGGTAGTTGGAAGCACCGGGCACAGACGATGCACGGTTCATCTCCTCCAGACATTTGAGATTGGAGTCTGCTCGAAAAGCGTGAACAAACCATGAACTAGTTTTCATTTCAACATTCAACATGTTTGCTGAGAAAATATGATCAATTTATAATGTGTAGTCAACGAAAAATGCCTTTTTGAGGAGCCAGGTTACTCATATAGCGTCCTTTTGATTCATCACAGAAAACAAACAAGCATACAAGGGTGAATGAATTAACAAATTAAGTAACTGAAGTATATGTGTACATTGACAATAAAAAATAAAATAAAATGATGAAGCGACCAAATCAAGTATAAAATTTTAGTCGAAAAACGCAATCATCTCGTAGCTTGCTCTCAAAATTAATTTTTATGCAATTTTCTCAGAACATATGATCAGATTAGGATGCGTAATCAGGGCAATATCAACTTGTGTTCAACTTCCACCTTTCTTAGATACTTCCTTGTGATTCATCACAACAAACAAGATTAAACAGAAGCCGTGCTTATGACGCACCTAACATTAACGACTCATATAATCAACGAACACTGTTTGGGATATCGCATAGGTAAAAATAGGCCTACAAAAGAACCAGGCATCGCTTTGGGTCGACTGAAGTGAAATACTGTAGGTGACTCAGATAGAGTGTCACCCCACGAGCGCGAGGACAAGGATCATCGTTGCACAGACACGCCAAACTATTGTCTGCAGACGACAGTATGCTACGTGCTGTAACTGCGCAAGGAATGACTACTAATAGAAAGGACACACAACATCGCCCTGAGAACTCCCATTTCTAAAATCTCTATCTATTGGATGTCGAGTACGAGCTTGGAGAACATATTCCGGGGAGATCAACACGTACAATGAGGACACAAGCGGGCAGTACGGCACCATCAAAGGCGAGATCGAATAAATTGCACCGGGCGCAGGTGGGTTCACATCAGATCTTATGAGGTGCGACCGAGAGAGAAAGAGCCCTAAATATGGCGGGGATCGGTAGCGGGAAAGCAATGGAGTGGCTCTATGGTGAGTGTTTGGGTTCTTCCTGTTGGAATTTTTACATGGGCTACATATATGGGCTCACATGTCTAGCCCACTAAGCCCACTAAAATGCTGAAATTGTCATGGCCCATTCATGAATAATAAGTGGAGTGAGTGGGACTAAAGTTTAGTCCCACATTGCTAGTTTGGAGAGAGTGGAACCACCTTATAAGGTGAGCCATTCTAGCTCATGTATGAGTAGGCAAGGCAAGAGGAGAGATGTGCCACACGCGCGCTTCTCCTCCTCCGCCGCCCGCCTCGCCACGCCTCGCCTCGTCACGACACGTCACGACGCGCCGCGGGTTGCGGGAATGAGCCGAGAGCGTTTATTTTGTCGGTTGGGAAAAACTTAATGAGTCATTAATTTGGTAATTAACGGACGCGTTAAATTCCAAAACCGTTTCCGTTTCCTTTCTGGATCGTGGAGCCGAACCGACTCAGACGTGGGGTTACGCCCACGTCTCTCCCAGCCCGCATATAAATACGCGCATACGGTAAACCCTAGCCGCCACTTCGTCATATGGTTTCGCACCATCGTTCCAAAACACTGCGCCGCCAATCAAGTCTTCTCCATCCCTCCTTCCGGCGTGCACCGCGAGAAGGGAGAGCAGGCCTCCGGAACCCCGCCTCTTGTGATCCTGTACGGGAGAGGGGCGATCAGGTTTTTGGGGAGCGCACTCGCGCGACTGCTGACAGCGACTACTTCCCCAACGACGACTTCTTCCCCGACCTCGGCAACCTCTTCATCAACGACATGGCCGACACCGGGAACAACAACAACGGCGGTGCCGCTACCGCTCCATCGTACGTAACTCTATTCCATCTGTATGAGATATTCCTGGAATTCATATGTCTAGTTCTAGCTATAGATTGGATCAGTCTGTCTAATGTACTAGATCTAGATATTTGCATGATTAATGTATTTGCTACTGTCGCAATTCATCTGCTACTATTTCGAATTAAATCATGTGCTAAATTGCTAATATATTCAACACTTCCCGGATTATCAATTGCAAAGCGAATCCTAATCTTATGGCATAGAACTCCCTTGGATGCAATGGATATTTCAATTGTTGCCTATAGCACCTCCTCATACATTACTATTATAAGTAGGGCTGGAAATGTTGTTGTGGCTTTAAATTCCATCCAATCGTCTTTCTCCATATATAAATCTCATGCAACAACGATGGCAAAAGAGGAGATCTCTTCTTCTGCTGTCAGTGGTGCTAATGCCTACCCACAAGCTCTTTTACATTCTTCTCTCTAGGATCTGTGGTGTCATACAACCTGGAATATTGTGCTAGCTTTCTTCACACCACAACCAATATTTTTGCAAGGGAAACTAGAAGTGCATTCCAATTTTTTCTTTTACATTGAAAAATACTTCGTATTTGCCTGCAAGCATATGATCTCGTGGGCAGATTTCAGTATTGGTGGATCATGAATTATACTCAGAATGCTGGAAATTTGTAAGTGATTACTGTCTACTAGTGCCCATAGTGCAACTCTGCCATGATGGAGTAAATGCAAATATGAGGTGTGCTACGTACGTTCTATTCAACATGCATGCATAGAAGATTGATCCAATTGACCCAACTCTGTATTGTGGACTTCCCAAACTCTATCCAGGACGTCGAACCAAGTAAAAATAATAATCTTGGACAAAAATGAACTTGCAGTTCATGGCGAAAATGGCACCGTCTCTAGAACATAACCACTTTTTCAAGAGAATAACTAGAAAATAGACATGTTTGAATTGATCGATTTCAAAGATAAAACATCTAACAAGGAATCAACATCTTTTACAAAGGAACACCTAAATATTTTAATCATCATAAAATAGATGACTTTGGAGTTACCGTAATAACATTGTTTCGATGGTGCGGCACCCTATTTTGTGGATGTAATGACGATGCTGGAGGGGGAGCAATGGCACGCAGCTAGACTCTTTAGACAGAAGCTATATCCGGTGGATAGGTGGAGGTTCCCAGAGTAATCCTCTTGGTAATCCTGGATAACGTTCTAGACGTATGTCTCGACCACGTTGTAACTTGGCCTCTCGGCCATTCTTCTTGAAAACGATACGTCTTTTCATGACGTATCCTTGTATAAAATAGGTACCTTATCCACCAAATTATGCAACAGACAACCTCGGGGTTCAACTAGCCAGTTACATCAAGAAACCAACACCTAGCTAGATAATGAGCTACAACACTATCCAATGCATATGTTCGAACTTTCTCTTTCGTGTTGCCATAAAAATACAAAATGGAATAATAATGACCAGAAAAGCTTTGTGGATCTAATGAATAAGTCAATTGATAGGAACATTTGTGACAGAACATATCTTCTATACTTAAATAGGGACAACCCACTAGCTGATTTTCCTGGCCTCTCCTGCCTCCACGTCATCATGTTTTCAGTGCCTAAACTTGCGCGACCGAGCGCTGCTCGCTTTCTCGCTCCTCTCACATTTCCGTCCAACCTATGGCCCATTTATTCCATCTAAGTTAACAGCCCAAGTACTGTAACTGGGCCTTTCTCTCAGAACCGAACGCCCTAGGTGCGTAGGATCCTTTGCTAAAAAAAAAGGTGCGTAGGATCCTCATCTTCTTTGTTGTTGCGTGTTCGCTTCCGGAGGAACATTAAGAAGCATCCAACAGTCATCGATCTTCATTAAACCTTATAACTGTGGAATAAACTGTTGGAGGAATTTGATCCGGCACCACACTCGCCATTAAATACCGTTTCGATCCTTGCTCACTAGAAAACCGGTGTTGCGGAAGGCGAATGATACCACGCCCGCCATGCCATGTGGTACGCGGACTGCAGGTTACTATCCCAGTTGCCGATGTCCAACTTATGCGCCGTCGCCGTCCCCGAGCTGGCCCAATTCCATGTGGTGAATGGCGAGCATCATGTAGGGGAACCTGCGTCCGTCGCGCGCTCCAGGAGTTCTAGATGTTTCCGTGAATCGGCGAAGGAACGCCAAGAGACTCGGTCCCCGCCTCCGTGGTGAGATATGTGCCGCGGACGACCTTGATGCTGAGCCAATCTCAAGTCTGGTAGGTAACCCTAGCCTGTTTTCAGCCTTTCCTTCCTTTTCATATTCCATGTAATTAAGCTCAAAGGATAATCCATGGTTTACCCGCAAAGATTATTGGCATCTCATTTGCTACATAGGATCATTGGACTTCCGTTCCCCTAATTGGGGCACATGTTGCGGTCTAAACGCATCTGGTTTGTACAACCAAGTATGACTTTGGATTTATTTTTGATATTTCCATGTTTACGTTTTTCAGATGTGGTCATGAATGGTCTATGAACTCACTGTCACCACTGAACGCCTATCAATTATTTGTCAGAATGTCTCAACGGATCATAATCGAAAATAGCACTTAACAGTTTGCTCTGCATTCTCTCATTTGTTTGGGCAGTGGTTTTGTTCTATACATCGCAGGTTTGTGTACTGTATTTTTCGAATTTAGTGCTATCAAGGTCAGTTCAACCTTTCTTTAGCATTGTTAGCGTGTGATAATTTTCTACATTTAGTACAATTTTGTTTAGGAGTATTCATAACATGATCCTATGAACTGTGGGCAAATCGGACTCTTTGCATAAATGAAAGGGAAGAGTTGTGACTACAAAGTTTACCTCCAAGTTGCATCCTAAATCTGAGAGGTGTGAGTTTGTCAGTTGGATGGTTTGTGACAGGCACCGGCCAATATTATGGGAGGAATCAACATCTTACATACCTCCATTTTCTCATGTAATGTCAGGATTTGATCTGATTGCACGTTTACGGGAAAGCCCCTAAACACCGACGGCCGGACCCCCTCGGCGTAGGGCCTGTCCCCCTCGGCGTAGGTCTACGCCGACGGCCACCCTCGGCGTAGCCCCCTCGGCGTACACCCCTGTCGGCGTAGACAGTTTGGCCGTCGGCGTATAATACGCCCTCGGCGTACAGGTTGGTGGGCCCCACAACGCGTCAGAACGGCGTCCGTTACGCGCCCACGTACGCCGACGGCCAGCCCCTCGGCGTAGGAATCCACGTGGCGGCTATAGAGTGCCCGGTGCTGGGCTACGCCGACGGCATCCCCTCGGCGTAGGGGCACATACGCCGACGGCCCCCCCTCGGCGTAGGGGGATTAATAATTCAAATTTTTTTTTTTTTTGGAATTTTTTCTGAGTTTTTTTATTTCACTTATTTAACCACTTAATCACATTATAGCCACATTTATATTTCTCCTTAACCATTTTTATTTTTAATCTAAATTACACGTTTCTACTAACACTTCCCGATCGGTCACCCATCATGAGATTGCTCCAGCCCCAGCACGCTTAACTTCGTAGTTCCTTCCTTGTGAGATACCTAGAAACAATGGATGTGTTGTTGTCAATATTATCCAATCTATCCTGTTAACCTTAACTCTTGGACCATCAATGTCACACTATTTTATTTTGTGAATTCAAACAATTATTGAAGTAAAAAATAATAACTAGTAACAAATTTGAATTCAAATAATCTTTAATTTAAATAATAATTAACATTTTTATCTTTTCTATTTAATATTGAAAAATTCATATCTATAAATCCGTAAATCAAAATTTGACAAATAATATGTCTACATCGATTAGAAAAATGAGAGAAATTCAAATATGACGTCCATATAATATTTTCCATCATATATAATACTATTTTTTCCTTTTTATTTAAGAAAAAAACCATTTTCCATGTCCGGAGTGTAAAAAATAGGGTTTTTTGTGAAGGACCTACCGCAAATATGTTGCAAAACTTGAGAGCTATAATTTTTGAAAATTCTAGACCATGTTATATGCACAAATAACCAATTTGTTTCATATGAAAAGGTTTCCATCCACCTCTTTTGAAGAACAGAAGTTTCTGCCGATTCCGCTGGAAACTGGTCAAATTTGAACTACAGGTACCTCATCGTTTGCTCATGATTTTTGGCAAAAATCATTTTTAGGTACACAAGTACCTATTTCAACATAGATATACCAAGAGTTTCTCAATATTCAACCCCTAGCTACGAACGGTCATGCCCACCGTCTTAACTTTTTCCTCAAACGGGGTTAGAAAATTCCAAAAAATTCAGAACAAATCAAAATGATGCGAGACCTTCGCGTGGTGTCATTATATAGGTACTAGTATACACCAAACATAATAAACTTGGAATACGACAGTTGTGTTGAAAATGTGTTCACAAAAATTAGCTATCTCCTTCGAACATTCCTGGGTTTCGGGCCAAATGACGAGTGTTATGGTCATATCCATGGCATAGTTTGTTCAAATGTTCCCATATTACACACAAACATGCATCTTGGAAGCACGAACAATGTTGACGGAGGAAGTTTTCCTTTTCATCGAAGAAAAAAACCATTTTCCATGTCCGGAGTGTAAAAAATGGGGTTTTTTGTGAAGGACCTACCGCAAATATGTTGCAAAACTTGAGAGCTATAATTTTTGAAAATTCTAGACCATGTTATATGCACAAATAACCAATTTGTTTCATATTAAAAGGTTTCCATCCACCTCTTTTGAAGAACAGAAGTTTCTGCCGATTCCGCTGGAAACTGGTCAAATTTGAACTACAGGTACCTCATCGTTTGCTCATGATTTTTGGCAAAAATCATTTTTAGGTACACAAGTACCTATTTCAAAATAGATATACCAAGAGTTTCTCAATATTCAACCCCTAGCTACGAACGGTCATGCCCGCCGTCTTGACTTTTTCTCAAACGGGGTTAGAAAATTCCAAAAAATTCAGAAAAAATCAAAATGATGTGAGACCTTCGCGTGGTGTCATTATATAGGTACTAGTATACACCAAAAATAATAAACTTGGAATACGACAGTTGTGTTGAAAATGTGTTCACAAAAATTAGCTATCTCCTACGAACATTCCTGGGTTTCGGGCCAAATGACGAGTGTTATGGTCATATCCATGGCATAGTTTGTTCAAATGTTCCCATATTACACAAAAACATGCATCTTGGAAGCACGAACAATGTTGACAGAGGAAGTTTTCCTTTTCATCGAAGAAAAAAACCATTTTCCATGTCCGGAGTGTAAAAAATGGGGTTTTTTGTGAAGGACCTACCGCAAATATGTTGCAAAACTTGAGAGCTATAAATTTTGAAAATTCTAGACCATGTTATATGAACAAATAACCAATTTGTTTCATATGAAAAGGTTTCCATCCACCTCTTTTGAAGAACAGAAGTTTCTGCCGATTCCGCTGGAAACTGGTCAAATTTGAACTACAGGTACCTCATCGTTTGCTCATGATTTTTGGCAAAAATCATTTTTAGGTACAAAAGTACCTATTTCAACATAGATATACCAAGAGTTTCTCAATATTCAACACCTAGCTACGAACGGTCATGCCCGCCGTCTTGACTTTTTCCGCAAACGGGGTTAGAAATTCCAAAAAATTCAGAAAAAATCAAAATGATGCGAGACCTTCGCGTGGTGTCATTATATAGGTACTAGTATACACCAAAAATAATAAACTTGGAATACGACAGTTGTGTTGAAAATGTGTTCACAAAAATTAGCTATCTCCTACGAACATTCCTGGGTTTCGGGCCAAATGACGAGTGTTATGGTAATATCCATGGCATAGTTTGTTCAAATGTTCCCATATTACACACAAACATGCATATTGGAAGCACGAACAATGTTGACGGAGGAAGTTTTCCTTTTCATCGAAGAAAAAAACCATTTTCCATGTCCGGAGTGTAAAAAATGGGGTTTTTTGTGAAGGACCTACCGCAAATATGTTGCAAAACTTGAGAGCTATAATTTTTGAAAATTCTAGACCATGTTATATGCACAAATAACCAATTTGTTTCATATGAAAAGGTTTCCATCCACCTCTTTTGAAGAACAGAAGTTTCTGCCGATTCCGCTGGAAACTGGTCAAATTTGAACTACAGGTACCTCATCGTTTGCTCATGATTTTTGGCAAAAATCATTTTTAGGTACACAAGTACCTATTTCAACATAGATATACCAAGAGTTTCTCAATATTCAACCCCTAGCTACGAACGGTCATGCCCGCCGTCTTGACTTTTTCCTCAAACGGGGTTAGAAAATTCCAAAAAATTCAGAAAAAATCAAAATGATGCGAGACCTTCGCGTGGTGTCATTATATAGGTACTAGTATACACCAAAAATAATAAACTTGGAATACGACAGTTGTGTTGAAAATGTGTTCACAAAAATTAGCTATCTCCTACGAACATTCCTGGGTTTCGGGCCAAATGACGAGTGTTATGGTCATATCCATGGCATAGTTTGTTCAAATGTTCCCATATTACACAAAAACATGCATCTTGGAAGCACGAACAATGTTGACGGAGGAAGTTTTCCTTTTCATCGAAGAAAAAAACCATTCTCCATGTCCGGAGTGTAAAAAATGGGTTTTTTTGTGAAGGACCTACCGCAAATATGTTGCAAAACTTGAGAGCTATAATTTTTGAAAATTCTAGACCATGTTATATGCACAAATAACCAATTTGTTTCATATGAAAAGGTTTCCATCCACCTCTTTTGAAGAACAGAACTTTCTGCCGATTCCGCTGGAAACTGGTCAAATTTGAACTACAGGTACCTCATCGTTTGCTCATGATTTTTGGCAAAAATCATTTTTAGGTACAAAAGTACCTATTTCAACATAGATATACCAAGAGTTTCTCAATATTCAACACCTAGCTACGAACGGTCATGCCCGCCGTCTTGACTTTTTCCGCAAACGGGGTTAGAAAATTCCAAAAAATTCAGAAAAAATCAAAATGATGCGAGACCTTCGCGTGGTGTCATTATATAGGTACTAGTATACACCAAAAATAATAAACTTGGAATACGACAGTTGTGTTGAAAATGTGTTCACAAAAATTAGCTATCTCCTACGAACATTCCTGGGTTTCGGGCCAAATGACGAGTGTTATGGTCATATCCATGGCATAGTTTGTTCAAATGTTCCCATATTACACAAAAACATGCATCTTGGAAGCACGAACAATGTTGACGGAGGAAGTTTTCCTTTTCATCGAAGAAAAAAACCATTCTCCATGTCCGGAGTGTAAAAAATGGGTTTTTTTGTGAAGGACCTACCGCAAATATGTTGCAAAACTTGAGAGCTATAATTTTTGAAAATTCTAGACCATGTTATATGCACAAATAACCAATTTGTTTCATATGAAAAGGTTTCCATCCACCTCTTTTGAAGAACAGAAGTTTCTGCCGATTCCGCTGGAAACTGGTCAAATTTGAACTACAGGTACCTCATCGTTTGCTCATGATTTTTGGCAAAAATCATTTTTAGGTACAAAAGTACCTATTTCAACATAGATATACCAAGAGTTTCTCAATATTCAACACCTAGCTACGAACGGTCATGCCCGCCGTCTTGACTTTTTCCGCAAACGGGGTTAGAAAATTCCAAAAAATTCAGAAAAAATCAAAATGATGCGAGACCTTCGCGTGGTGTCATTATATAGGTACTAGTATACACCAAAAATAATAAACTTGGAATACGACAGTTGTGTTGAAAATGTGTTCACAAAAATTAGCTATCTCCTACGAACATTCTTGGGTTTCGGGCCAAATGACGAGTGTTATGGTCATATCCATGGCATAGTTTGTTCAAATGTTCCCATATTACACACAAACATTCATCTTGGAAGCACGAACAATGTTGACGGAGGAAGTTTTCCTTTTCATCGAAGAAAAAAACCATTTTCCATGTCCGGAGTGTAAAAAATGGGGTTTTTTGTGAAGGACCTACCGCAAATATGTTGCAAAACTTGAGAGCTATAATTTTTGAAAATTCTAGACCATGTTATATGCATAAATAACCAATTTGTTTCATATGAAAAGGTTTCCATCCACCTCTTTTGAAGAACAGAAGTTTCTGCCGATTCCGCTGGAAACTGGTCAAATTTGAACTACAGGTACCTCATCGTTTGCTCATGATTTTTGGCAAAAATCATTTTTAGGTACACAAGTACCTATTTCAACATAGATATACCAAGAGTTTCTCAATATTCAACCCCTAGCTACGAACGGTCATGCCCGCCGTCTTGACTTTTTCCTCAAACGGGGTTAGAAAATTCCAAAAAATTCAGAAAAAATCAAAATGATGCGAGACCTTCGCGTGGTGTCATTATATAGGTACTAGTATACACCAAAAATAATAAACTTGGAATACGACAGTTGTGTTCAAAAATGTGTTCACAAAAATTAGCTATCTCCTACGAACATTCCTGGGTTTCGGGCCAAATGACGAGTGTTATGGTCATATCCATGGCATAGTTTGTTCAAATGTTCCCATATTACACAAAAACATGCATCTTGGAAGCACGAACAATGTTGACGGAGGAAGTTTTCCTTTTCATCGAAGAAAAAAACCATTCTCCATGTCCGGAGTGTAAAAAATGGGTTTTTTTGTGAAGGACCTACCGCAAATATGTTGCAAAACTTGAGAGCTATAATTTTTGAAAATTCTAGACCATGTTATATGCACAAATAACCAATTTGTTTCATATGAAAAGGTTTCCATCCACCTCTTTTGAAGAACAGAACTTTCTGCCGATTCCGCTGGAAACTGGTCAAATTTGAACTACAGGTACATCATCGTTTGCTCATGATTTTTGGCAAAAATCATTTTTAGGTACACAAGTACCTATTTCAACATAGATATACCAAGAGTTTCTCAATATTCAACCCCTAGCTACGAACGGTCATGCCCGCCGTCTTGACTTTTTCCTCAAACGGGGTTAGAAAATTCCAAAAAATTCAGAAAAAATCAAAATGATGCAAGACCTTCGCGTGGTGTCATTATATAGGTACTAGTATACACCAAAAATAATAAACTTGGAATACGACAGTTGTGTTGAAAATGTGTTCACAAAAATTAGCTATCTCCTACGAACATATATTCCTGGGTTTCGGGCCAAATGACGAGTGTTATGGTCATATCCATGGCATAGTTTGTTCAAATGTTCCCATATTACACAAAAACATGCATCTTGGAAGCACGAACAATGTTGACGGAGGAAGTTTTCCTTTTCATCGAAGAAAAAAACCATTTTCCATGTCCGGAGTGTAAAAAATGGAGTTTTTTGTGAAGGACCTACCGCAAATATGTTGCAAAACTTGAGAGCTATAATTTTTGAAAATTCTAGACCATGTTATATGCACAAATAACCAATTTGTTTCATGAAAAGGTTTCCATCCACCTCTTTTGAAGAACAGAACTTTCTACCGATTCCGCTGGAAACTGGTCAAATTTGAACTACAGGTACCTCATCGTTTGCTCATGATTTTTGGCAAAAATCATTTTTAGGTACACAAGTACTTATTTCAACATAGATATACCAAGAGTTTCTCAATATTCAACCCCTAGCTACGAACGGTCATGCCCGCCGTCTTGACTTTTTCCTCAAACGGGGTTAGAAAATTCCAAAAAATTCAGAAAAAATCAAAATGATGCGAGACCTTCGCGTGGTGTCATTATATAGGTACTAGTATACACCAAAAATAATAAACTTGGAATACGATAGTTGTGTTGAAAATGTGTTCACAAAAATTAGCTATCTCCTACGAACATTCCTGGGTTTCGGGCCAAATGACGAGTGTTATGGTCATATCCATGGCATAGTTTGTTCAAATGTTCCCATATTACACACAAACATGCATCTTGGAAGCACGAACAATGTTGACGCAGGAAGTTTTCCTTTTCATCGAAGAAAAAAACCATTTTCCATGTCCGGAGTGTAAAAAATGGGGTTTTTTGTGAAGGACCTACCGCAAATATGTTGCAAAACTTGAGAGCTATAATTTTTGAAAATTCTAGACCATGTTATATGCACAAATAACCAATTTGTTTCATATGAAAAGGTTTCCATCCACCTCTTTGGAAGAACAGAAGTTTCTGCCGATTCCGCTGGAAACTGGTCAAATTTGAACTACAGGTACCTCATCGTTTGCTCATGATTTTTGGCAAAAATCATTTTTAGGTACACAAGTACCTATTTCAACATAGATATACCAAGAGTTTCTCAATATTCAACCCCTAGCTACGAACGGTCATGCCCGCCGTCTTGACTTTTTCCTCAAACGGGGTTAGAAAATTCCAAAAAATTCAGAAAAAATCAAAATGATGCGAGACCTTCGCGTGGTGTCATTATATAGGTACTAGTATACACCAAAAATAATAAACTTGGAATACGATAGTTGTGTTGAAAATGTGTTCACAAAAATTAGCTATCTCCTACGAACATTCTCGGGTTTCGGGCCAAATGACGAGTGTTATGGTCATATCCATGGCATAGTTTGTTCAAATGTTCCCATATTACACACAAACATGCATCTTGGAAGCACGAACAATGTTGACGGAGGAAGTTTTCCTTTTCATCGAAGAAAAAAACCATTTTCCATGTCCGGAGTGTAAAAAATGGGGTTTTTTGTGAAGGACCTACCGCAAATATGTTGCAAAACTTGAGAGCTATAATTTTTGAAAATTCTAGACCATGTTATATGCACAAATAACCAATTTTTTTCATATGAAAAGGTTTCCATCCACCTCTTTTGAAGAACAGAACTTTCTGCCAATTCCGCTGGAAACTGGTCAAATTTGAACTACAGGTACCACATCGTTTGCTCATGATTTTTGGCAAAAATCATTTTTAGGTACACAAGTACCTATTTCAACATAGATATACCAAGAGTTTCTCAATATTCAACCCCTAGCTACGAACGGTCATGCCCGCCGTCTTGACTTTTTCCTCAAACGGGGTTAGAAAATTCCAAAAAATTCAGAAAAAATCAAAATGATGCGAGACCTTCGCGTGGTGTCATTATATAGGTACTAGTATACACCAAAAATAATAAACTTGGAATATGACAGTTGTGTTGAAAATGTGTTCACAAAAATTAGCTATCTCCTACGAACATTCCTGGGTTTCGGGCCAAATGACGAGTGTTATGGTCATATCCATGGCATAGTTTGTTCAAATGTTCCCATATTACACAAAAACATGCATCTTGGAAGCACGAACAATGTTGACGGAGGAAGTTTTCCTTTTCATCGAAGAAAAAAACCATTTTCCATGTCCGGAGTGTAAAAAATGGGGTTTTTTGTGAAGGACCTACCGCAAATATGTTGCAAAACTTGAGAGCTATAATTTTTGAAAATTCTAGACCATGTTATATGCACAAATAACCAATTTGTTTCATGAAAAGGTTTCCATCCACCTCTTTTGAAGAACAGAACTTTCTGCCGATTCCGCTGGAAACTGGTCAAATTTGAACTACAGGTACCTCATCGTTTGCTCATGATTTTTGGCAAAAATCATTTTTAGGTACACAAGTACTTATTTCAACATAGATATACCAAGAGTTTCTCAATATTCAACCCCTAGCTACGAACGGTCATGCCCGCCGTCTTGACTTTTTCCTCAAACGGGGTTAGAAAATTCCAAAAAATTCAGAAAAAATCAAAATGATGCGAGACCTTCGCGTGGTGTCATTATATAGGTACTAGTATACACCAAAAATAATAAACTTGGAATACGATAGTTGTGTTGAAAATGTGTTCACAAAAATTAGCTATCTCCTACGAACATTCCTGGGTTTCGGGCCAAATGACGAGTGTTATGGTCATATCCATGGCATAGTTTGTTCACATGTTCCCATATTACACACAAACATGCATCTTGGAAGCACGAACAATGTTGACGCAGGAAGTTTTCCTTTTCATCGAAGAAAAAAACCATTTTCCATGTCCGGAGTGTAAAAAATGGGGTTTTTTGTGAAGGACCTACCGCAAATATGTTGCAAAACTTGAGAGCTATAATTTTTGAAAATTCTAGACCATGTTATATGCACAAATAACCAATTTGTTTCATATGAAAAGGTTTCCATCCACCTCTTTTGAAGAACAGAAGTTTCTGCCGATTCCGCTGGAAACTGGTCAAATTTGAACTACAGGTACCTCATCGTTTGCTCATGATTTTTGGCAAAAATCATTTTTAGGTACACAAGTACCTATTTCAACATAGATATACCAAGAGTTTCTCAATATTCAACCCCTAGCTACGAACGGTCATGCCCGCCGTCTTGACTTTTTCCTCAAACGGGGTTAGAAAATTCCAAAAAATTCAGAAAAAATCAAAATGATGCGAGACCTTCGCGTGGTGTCATTATATAGGTACTAGTATACACCAAAAATAATAAACTTGGAATACGATAGTTGTGTTGAAAATGTGTTCACAAAAATTAGCTATCTCCTACGAACATTCCTGGGTTTCGGGCCAAATGACGAGTGTTATGGTCATATCCATGGCATAGTTTGTTCAAATGTTCCCATATTACACACAAACATGCATCTTGGAAGCATGAACAATGTTGACGGAGGAAGTTTTCCTTTTCATCGAAGAAAAAAACCATTTTCCATGTCCGGAGTGTAAAAAATGGGGTTTTTTGTGAAGGACCTACCGCAAATATGTTGCAAAACTTGAGAGCTATAATTTTTGAAAATTCTAGACCATGTTATATGCACAAATAACCAATTTGTTTCATATGAAAAGGTTTCCATCCACCTCTTTTGAAGAACAGAAGTTTCTGCCGATTCCGCTGGAAACTGGTCAAATTTGAACTACAGGTACCTCATCGTTTGCTCATGATTTTTGGCAAAAATCATTTTTAGGTACACAAGTACCTATTTCAACATAGATATACCAAGAGTTTCTCAATATTCAACCCCTAGCTACGAACGGTCATGCCCGCCGTCTTGACTTTTTCCTCAAACGGGGTTAGAAAATTCCAAAAAATTCAGAAAAAATCAAAATGATGCGAGCCCTTCGCGTGGTGTCATTATATAGGTACTAGTATACACCAAAAATAATAAACTTGGAATACGATAGTTGTGTTGAAAATGTGTTCACAAAAATTAGCTATCTCCTACGAACATTCCTGTGTTTCGGGCCAAATGACGAGTGTTATGGTCATATCCATGGCATAGTTTGTTCAAATGTTCCCATATTACACACAAACATGCATCTTGGAAGCACGAACAATGTTGACGGAGGAAGTTTTCCTTTTCATCGAAGAAAAAAACCATTTTCCATGTCCGGAGTGTAAAAAATAGGGTTTTTTGTGAAGGACCTACCGCAAATATGTTGCAAAACTTGAGAGCTATAATTTTTGAAAATTCTAGACCATGTTATATGCACAAATAACCAATTTGTTTCATATGAAAAGGTTTCCATCCACCTCTTTTGAAGAACAGAAGTTTCTGCCGATTCCGCTGGAAACTGGTCAAATTTGAACTACAGGTACCTCATCGTTTGCTCATGATTTTTGGCAAAAATCATTTTTAGGTACACAAGTACCTATTTCAACATAGATATACCAAGAGTTTCTCAATATTCAACCCCTAGCTACGAACGGTCATGCCCGCCGTCTTGACTTTTTCCTCAAACGGGGTTAGAAAATTCCAAAAAATTCAGAAAAAATCAAAATGATGCGAGACCTTCGCGTGGTGTCATTATATAGGTACTAGTATACACCAAAAATAATAAACTTGGAATACGACAGTTGTGTTGAAAATGTGTTCACAAAAATTAGCTATCTCCTACGAACATTCCTGGGTTTCGGGCCAAATGACGAGTGTTATGGTCATATCCATGGCATAGTTTGTTCAAATGTTCCCATATTACACACAAACATGCATCTTGGAAGCACGAACAATGTTGATGGAGGAAGTTTTCCTTTTCATCGAAAAAAAAAACCATTTTCCATGTCCGGAGTGTAAAAAATGAGTTTTTTTGTGAAGGACCTACCGCAAATATTTTGCAAAACTTGAGAGCTATAATTTTTGAAAATTCTAGACCATGTTATATGCACAAATAACCAATTTGTTTCATATGAAAAGGTTTCCATCCACCTCTTTTGAAGAACAGAAGTTTCTGCCGATTTCGCTGGAAACTGATCAAATTTGAACTACAGGTACCTCATAGTTTGCTCATGATTTTTGGCAAAAATCATTTTTAGATACACAAGTACCTATTTCATCATAGATATACCAAGAGTTTCTCAATATTACTCTATCTTCACGACTATTTGTTGTTGTTGCGATGAGTATGTTGATAATGAGTCGATGACACAATCATATTAACTTGCAGTAAAAAAATTTATGAGAAAAGTGGTTCCTGAACAGAATATCAGAGAGCATTGACTTGCAAGAATATCGCGATCGATTAAAAAATAAAAAAAAACTACCTAAGCCGACGGCTTGCCGTCGGCGTAGGTATAGATATTTTTTTTAAAACAAACACGCGTGTGTACAGAACACGCAACGCGCAGGGAGGAAAAAAAAAACGAACTACCTAAGCCGACGGCTTGCCGTCGGCGTAGGTATTGAACTTTTTTTTTCAAAAACACGCAACGCGTGTATACACAGCACGCTACGCGCGGAGAGGAAAACAAAACTTTATCCTACGCCGACGGCAGCCCCTCGGGGTAGCCCATCACGTAACGGGCCTCGTCCGGATGGCGTAACGGCGTCACCTACGTCGAGGGGCATCACCTACGCCGAGGGCCACCGTCGGCGTAGCTTCTATACGCCGAGGGGCGAACTTACGCCGACGGGCACGCGCGCGCCGATCCTGTCGACCACCCTACGCCGAGGGGGCCGACCTTTGGCCGTCGGCGTAGTTGTGGGCCGTCGGCGTATTGTCTGTTTCCCGTAGCGCCGCGGACGACCTTGATGCTGAGCCAATCTCAAGTCTGGTAGGTAACCCTAGCCTGTTTTCAGCCTTTCCTTCCTTTTCATATTCCATGTAATTAAGCTCAAAGGATAATCCATGGTTTACCCGCAAAGATTATTGGCATCTCATTTGCTACATAGGATCATTGGACTTCCGTTCCTCTAATTGGGGCACATGTTGCGGTCTAAACGCATCTGGTTTGTACAACCAAGTATGACTTTGGATTTATTTTTGATATTTCCATGTTTACGTTTTTCAGATGTGGTCATGAATGGTCTATGAACTCACTGTCACCACTGAACGCCTATCAATTATTTGTCAGAATGTCTCAACGGATCATAATCGAAAATAGCACTTAACAGTTTGCTCTGCATTCTCTCATTTGTTTGGGCAGTGGTTTTGTTCTATACATCGCAGGTTTGTGTACTGTATTTTTCGAATTTAGTGCTATCAAGGTCAGTTTAACCTTTCTTTAGCATTGTTAGCGTGTGATAATTTTCTACATTTAGTACAATTTTGTTTAGGAGTATTCATAACATGATCCTATGAACTGTGGGCAAATCGGACTCTTTGCATAAATGAAAGGGAAGAGTTGTGACTACAAAGTTTACCTCCAAGTTGCATCCTAAATCTGAGAGGTGTGAGTTTGTCAGTTGGATGGTTTGTGACAGGCACCGGCCAATATTACGGGAGGAATCAACATCTTACGTACCTCCATTTTCTCATGTAATGTCAGGATTTGATCTGATTGCACGTTTTATCCTCATATTTGTATGAATATGGATTTTTTGAATTTACATTAGAAATACGTGGGTTACTGGATGGGTCACACATAAGGAGGCCTTTTTGATGAGTGATCAGGCGAGATACATCATTTTCCCAACCTGTTAGACCTCTGAACTATAGCAAAATAAACACTATGTCTGTAGCAATGTGCATATTTTTCTTTTACCAGTTGCACCAATACATATATATTAAGTATCTATTTTATCAAATGAAAAAATAAGATGAATCTGAGGTCATGGACAGAGACTAAAATTTCAATTTCAAGAATCCGCATATAAATGCCTAAAACGTTTTGTGTGGAATTTGGATATACCATAATACTTTTGTATCTTCTGCATGAAGAGTTTTGTATTTTTTTTTAACAATTTCATTATAAAATATATTTGTAATAACATGTTATAAATCTCAAATAAACTTTTGTCAATTTATATCATGTGTTTCCGCAGCAACGCGAGGGGTGTCATCTAGTATCTATAATTCCTGACAAAACAATCATTAAAATGTTCCCCATACAAATTAACTTGCACTGATATGTATGGTTCTTTCAAGTCAGAGATTATGAAAATTGGAGGTGTTATTAACGCTTGTTCACAATATTTGATCAGTTTCAGATGTATAATTAGCATAAGGCTTTTCAAGAGCCAATCGTCATTCTAATTTCATCACATCAAACAAGCAAAACCAATGTATAAAAAAATTGGACAGAGGATGAAAAGGGATAGAATAGAGCAATACCATACCCACATCGCTCGTGGGTAAAAAATTCTAAGTGTATCCGAATCCACGGGTTTAAAACTTTACCTGAACCCATACTCGAGGGTATCATCACCAACTGGTTACCCATTAGGTAGATGAATAGTACACAATAGTTCATAGAATGTCATTCACCGCCACAGAACAATCAGGTTCTGCTACTCTCTTTTGGCTCTTGTTTCCTAGGTGTCAGCCAAGTGCCAAGGACATGACCAAGAACAACAATTGTTTTTTAACAACCATGTAGACAATACACTGGAATTAAAAATTGTCAGCTAAAAATGCAAAGAATGAAATTGCACGATCATGATGTGTATTTGTTTATTTGATTTTTTTTGTGAATGTACGAAAGTTTAGTCCGGTTGCAGTGTGTTCTTAGTTAGGTGTATACTCAAACATTTCAACCATAAGAGTTGTGCATGACCACATGGCCTTCCGCCCTTAATAATTTGGCATTAGCATGATGTTGTATCCGCGAGAAATCGAGGGAAAGAAATCAAGTCCGGAACAAACAACAAAGAGGACAAAGAAAGAACGGAGCGGAAAAACCAATGTGTGGATCCGTACAACCTTGGCATTCGTCATAGAGTCCAGGAGACTGCCGTAGCGGCGGGAGCTGGTGAATCCTGAGCCTATTGTAGGACATGTAGCCTATGGGGTCCAGGTCCTCTTGAATCCGTGGGCTAGCATCCATCGGTGCAGGAGATCCTCTTACCGGCGTCAACTTGCCCGCCACACCGCGCGGAGGCCGCACACTCTCCCCATCCTGTAGCTGCATGACGCCAAGGGTAAGCCGCCGTGTTGCCCGTCTGATAAAAATCGCAAGAGGAAAGCTACGATTCGCAATGAGATTGAAGCGATATAGTCCATTTGACCGATCTGGTTTGACGGTTGAGATGCATTGTATCCCAAGATGATTGCTCTTTTGTAAGTAGTTTAGGTATTTGATCAGTTTTGGAATTATAATCAATATTTCATATGTTTTGGATGTTTAATCTTTTGTAAACTGCGTGTGTGATTGGCTTCTATCATCACATACACATGTTATTTTGGGGAAAAAAAATGTGATTTCCCCTTACCTCACATATCCTCTATTCCCTTAAAATTAAGATTTGGGCATCTTTTCTCAGAACATAAAACAATGAAGGTGCACTTTTATAAGAGCTACCTGCTTAGATACCATATTTTTGATTCATCACAGAGAACAAGAAAAAATATAAGTGACACTGTTGTGATTCCCCCGGGGTTGGTCACCAGCATGACATGTCTCCCCAAAAATGCTTTCAATATTCCTTTTGCCCCAAAACGTCATATTTTTCTACAATTCGTCCCTAATTTGCTCCTATGTAGCAAAAAATGTTTTGCCTAGGAAAAAAAAAAGACATGACTCGCCGGAGATATTAGAGCAAAAAAATTGTCTATTGTAGCAACAAATAATTTCTCTATGGACATTGCCGAGAGAGTCTTCGAGCAAACAATTTGTACTAATATCGCAAAAAATATAGAAAAATTGTTCTGTTTTGATGGAGGGGTTACCTCTTGGGTGGCCCGATCTTCACGAATCGTCCAAGAACACGAATAACGAACGATGAACATGGTGAACACGAGGGGGGAATCGAGGAGAAATCGGGGGAAATCGAGGGTAGATAACTCGCAAGAACTGAAGAACCCAAATCTCCTGTCAACTAAGCCGCGACGACCGCCTAAGGAACGATCGATCCAACTGAACTCAGCTTTTCGTAAACCACTTCGCACCCGTGGCCGGTTCACCACGCCAATAGAACCTCAAGAGTTAGTTGAGAAAGATTGGAAAGTCCCTAACTGAATCCCAACACTACCACATTCCGCGTGATCTATAACGTTTAAATAACATTGCGTATGAGTTTCAAATCGTCCCTGAGGGCAATCCGGTACGTTCTGTGCAACGGAATGAAACCATATCAGTTCGACTGTCAGCGACGATTCTGCGACATTTATATGAATCTAAAAACGTCAAGGCTATCCGGAACGTTCAGCAAATCGTCGTTACCAGTTGGGCCGTCCAGCCTAGGCCCAATAAGAATCAACGTTTTTAATTCGTCGCTATGAGGCGACACGTGGAAAACGAGGTTCCAACGGTCATTATCATAATCAGCTGACGTGGCAAACGTGGGAACATTTTTTTTACGTCACGAGTCTCGAACAATGAGGCAAAACCATGTGGACCAATCGAAATAGGACACATGGAAACAAAATGGGGCCGTGGCCTTCTACTAGGACAAAATTTGTTCGTCCCGTGCTACCCAACGATATTTTTTTTTCCATCAAGAGTCTCGACCAATCAAGCGAAACCATACGGACCAATCAAAATACGCCATATGGAAACAAAATGGTGCCATGTCGTCTTCTTATGGGACGAAATCTAGTCGTCGTGGGCTACCCAGCGACGTTTTTTCCATCGCTCCACTCGTGGCATGTGCACCAACCGAATGATGCCACACAACGTCTTTCCATGAAGTTTTTTTCGTCTCGGATTTGGGTGATGTCGTCACCGTGTCGGAGATGTTATATTTCCGTCGTCTAATCGCCAACTCATAGTACGACACGTGGGCTGGGCATGCATCGCCACGTGTATTTATTTAACTTGACGTACTTTTATGTTACGTTACTACGATGTCGGTTTTGGTACTATTTTGGTGGTTACATCATCGTTATAATTTCCAATTGCATACAGGCAGAAAAACAAACCTTTACTTGTCCCCGACAGCCAAGAGAAAAAGATCAAGAGAAAACAACCTTTACTTGTCCTCCTTCAAATGTTGTTAGGGAAAAAGATCAAGAGAAAACAACCTTACTTGTCCTTGTGGAACTTAAACTTATAGACGTATGCATTTTGGTTTATGCAATTCTCCTGCTACGTGTCAAAGATGCATGTATGCTAGTTTTCATGGCTTTTGTGAAGAAATTGTGGAAGTATTTATGGACGATTTGTCCGTCTATGGAACTTCTTTTGATAATTGTTTTCACAACCTTGATAAAGTTTTGCATGGATGTGATGAAACTAATCTTGTTCTTATTAGGCATTGAAAGAACTTAATAAAGAATTTAAATTTGCGGGTAAGAAAAGAATGCTTGATTTGAATCATCTAGATGAATGGAGATGTGAAGCTTATGAAAATGCTAAAATCTTTAAAGATAAAGTTAAAAAATGGCATGATAGAAGAATCCTTAAAAGAGAGTTTCATGTTGGTGAGAAAGTTCTATTGTATCGGCCTCGTCTCAGATTTTTTGCAGGAAAATTACTCTCCAGATGGGAAGGACCTTATACTATTGAAGAAGTTTATCGTTCGGGTGCAATCAAAATTGCTTCCCTCAAGGATAACACTACACAAGTGGTAAATAGGAAAAGACTCAAACATTATATTTCTAGGGATTCTGGTGATGGAGACGTTGGCACTACTAGGGAATGGCCTATAGCAGCATATTGTAGCACCGGCGCAACCACTACTGAATCCGCCGGCGGTAACTACCCCCGACACTCTGGAATGAGCAGCGCCGGTGCTACAATATTACCCCCGGCGCTCACTGTGTCCAGCGCGCCGGCGCTATATGTAGGTCAGGCCCCACCTCGTGGCAAATTTAGCCCCGGCGCGGCCCACCACCACTACAAGAAAACTGGGCCGTAGAGACACTTTCATAGAGGCAGTCCAAGCTTTGTCTCTAAAATCATAAATAAATTTCTTGTAGAGGCATTAAGAGAGACACTTTAGTGGATGCCTTAACAGTAGAGACATCTGGCTTGAGACATCCTCCACATTGTCTCTTATTTTTCATGTAAAGGCATTGTAAGAGGCATTCTTGAGAATGTCTTAACACTAGAGACACCTCACTAAAGACACGCACCATAATGTCTCTTAGTACCTCTGTAAAGGCATTAAGGGAGATAGGTTTGCGAGTGCCTCAAAGATAGAGACGTTCTCTAGAGACACCGTTTGTGTCTATTTTATTACGAAAGACAAATTAAATAATACCTTAAAAGTGACATCTATAACAGCAACACTATAAGAACATCACGAAATCTCCAAAAATACATCATGGTGCAAGTTTACGAAGGAACTTAAAACGTAGAAACTTATCTACGTAATCTAGAAACATTAGTGCTTACTAAAAATGTAAAAAAAATTAAGAACATTATATTTTACATATGACAAAAAAAAATAATATGCCTATAAAGTTTCTCTCACAAGGTTATGAGACTTGCTCCGCTAAACCACATTTTTGCAAAGTAAATTTCACATGCACACTCCACTCCTGCCGAACTAGCATCATAATTGCACGATCACCTCTCGGGCTACCCTTTCCAGCCACATCACTAGTGCCAATGTGTGTAACCTTTTGAAAAAAATACCATGTATTAGTTTTCCCTTTTTTTTGGGGCATTTCAAGATATCATTCATATCGTTGCATTTTTTGTAACCCTAAATATTATTCTCTTAAAAGTTAAAATCATAATTTTTGTTTTAAAATTCTTTAAGTTAAACGCAACTTTCCACTCATTCTAATTGAAAATAATACCTTATTTCAAATCAATTTTTCTATTCTAAAAATCAATTGGTAAAATGTTGTGTACAATGAAAAGGAAAAAAAAAATAACGGAGCTAGTGTTAGACCGAAGCCCACCTACACACAACGGTCCAGCTAGACCACCACCTGCCCCTGCCCCTGCCCTGCCCCAGCCCCATCACCACACAGCCACGCACACACCACGAATCCACGATCCATTCTCAAAAAATAAAAATAAAACGCACGCACCACGACCGCCACACCACACCTTTCTTTCCCCAACCTCCCAAGCGCTGCCGCACCATCCCTATGAGCACGTCGCCTCTCCCTCGCCTCCCAACTCTGCGCCTCCCTCCACCAGGCCCAAGCGACGCCCACCTCCTGCCTTGGTACCGGTCGTCCTCCGGTAGCCCCTCCATGGTCCTCCTCCTTCTGACCTGCGGAAGGGAGCTCTTCATTGTTAGTTCACGATCTCCGTCGATCCGCTGCCGGCAGGCTGGGGACTGGGGACCATGGCAAGGTACGTCCCTCAAGTTTTTGAGATACAACCCTTGGTCCATCCCTGTCCGCACTCGAACTGCACTCCACTGCGATCCCCCCCACATTGTCGTGCTCCCCTCGCCGTGCTCTGCCGCTACGCTGAGATCCTCTCGCCGCGGAGATTCCCTCGCCTCACCGCAGTGCTACCTCAACCTCGCCGCCGAGCTCCCTTCCACCAGAAATTCTGATTTTCGGCCCAAGCTTCGACCTTTGTCTTCCATGGCTGGCTGCGTCGTGGCAGTGGGTGGTGGTGAGGCAGCTCTGAGAACGGATGTCACTTTTCCTCGTTGTTACACATCTTCTGCCGGCGGCAGTCCGGAGGCCGGCACCGCCGTGCTTCTCTGCAACCGCGTCGCGTGCCACGACAAGCTGGGGCGGCACGAGAAGCCGTCAAGGACCGCAGGAGCTCCCTAGTTGTGTGGTCGGTGTACAACAAGGCCGGCTTCCGGAGAGCGTTCTGATGTTTCACGAGACTTTTGCTGCACTGCACGATCGATCTCGTTCTGTCCTAAGATTTCTTGACTATTTTTTGGTGTGTTGGTGATCAGTTGGGGAGGTGGGACACGTTGTTGAGATATCACTAGGTGCTGATCCAAGAACACTCGGAGAACGAGGACGTGAAGAAGGTTGTCACTGATGTCGAAGCCAAGCAGGAACTCATGCATATATATCTCACTACCCATTGACGGCTGACGCCAGGTAATGGCAAGCTACAACTACTATTTATTATTCATGCTTTAATCATCTACTAACTATGAGCTGATGTACATGGTACCAGGCATTGGTAGCGCTACAAGAATTCTCTCTGTTAAATGCCATAGCAGAGACTAACTGGGGTTTAGGACAATAAGCAAACCAATTTCCTCCTCTCTAGAAATCCCTACTTTCTTTTTTTCTCCCGTTCAACCCATGGGTACATGCTATAACATACATAATGTCAGGATCTTTTTTCTTGTACCATGGAGTATATATCGTTTATTCATTTTGAAAGATTATATGAAGTGTTGATCTATTTATATCATGTACTTGTTGGATAGAACATGCATAATCGAGAAAAATCATGGAAAAACTGTGCATATTTCAGGAGCTGCAGACTAAGAAATGGCTAGCTGCAGGATTATCTTGCTCAGGTTCTTCAGGTTCGTCATGGGCATCTTTCACAGGTTAGCCTAGTTCGTGCTGTACATGATGCTGATTTAGATCAGGTGGTAGGAGTACTTGCATTTGTTGATTTTGTCGTTGATCCATATGATTTATCTGTCAATGTTAATCCATGCTGTTATAATTTGGACCAGGTAGGAGTACTGTCAGGCAGACCATTATCTGTTGATTTCGCACAGCTTTGTCAGGTTCATTCGTCGGGAGCTGCGTCCAGAGCGGTGGCACAGACAAGGAAGAGACGTCACGTCGAGGACGCGTGAGCTAGAGCTCGTGGTGGCAGTGCGACCGTAGTGGGAACTCGGCACGATGTGGAGCAGGCCGACCGGCGACTGGAGTGGAAGATTCCGGCGAGGTCAAGCTCGGATGCGGTCGCGATGAGTTCCAGTCCGTATGAGGGGGCGTGATGAGTTCCCAGATCGATCTATTGCGTGTCCGCAGAGGACTGATGTATAAAATGTACCGTAGTACAAGTTTTCATTCCCTCGCTACACTTATTCTAGGGTGGAGGGAGTAATAGAATAGATGTATGCTATGCATGTGAGTGCGTTGTGATCTTGTTGTCTAATCTATTGTAGATAGCTAGAGGTTGACATAGTGCAACAATAATTTGAATTTTGGTTGTTTGAAATGACAAGTTGTAAATCTGCTATGATTTATGTTCTGAATAAAATGGCATAACCGAGGGGCTCTATATTATTGGAAGTGACAATGTGAATGTCTGTACACAGTGCATTTATGTTTCTTGAGACTGAATAAAATGCGTCACTAAAATGTCTCTACAATTTAAGAGGCAAGCTAAAATGTCGCATGAAAGTGTCTCTATTCAAATTCATACACATTCTAAGTGTATCTTTGAAGTGCCTCCAAATGTGTATATACACAACTCTATGTCTCAACAAAGTGACCTTATGTTGTATATAGGCATTTTGTAAAGTGACTCTACGGTTTGAGAGACACTGCCCGTAGTGGCACTTTTGTGACACGGTGGAAAATGCCTTTAGAAGTATGTAGAGACAGTATAAGTGTCTCTACATGACCAAAATAGTGTCTCTACGGGACAGTTCTCTTGTAGTGCACACACGCGCCGGTGGTAAATACTTACCCCCGGCGCGTTGGCCGCCTAGCGCGCCGGCGCTAAAGGACAGCCCAGGACCCCCATTTACCCCCGGCGCAGTGGTTTGAGGGCGCGCCGGCGCTACTGTTTACCCCCGGCGCAGTGGTTTGGGGGCGCGCCGGTGGAATGGTACACCTTATCCAGCCACCACCCACACCACTCATTCCACTCACTCCTCATCTCCAACTCGAAACTCCCCTCTTTCCAGCCCATTTTCTCACTCCTTTCTTCCAATTTTAGCATATTTATCCAACCAAATATGATATGTTTTGTCAAAACTTTCTCTTCCAAACATGCCCCTCCCTTCTACCTAGTTAGATCTAGATCTACTATGAAAAATCTCTCTCCCACACATGCACCATATTCATATATCTAGATCTATGTAGATCTGGATAGCTCTCTCCGGTCGACACGTGTCGTGTGTACGTTACGATCTTCCATATCTCGTGTCGGCGGAATATACTTATATCGATATATATATAATTATTGTGTTTGCAACCAAAATATGTGATGATGAACCATATTCATGGGAATTGTATTATGTTTGTTGCGACCGTGTAAATGAGTTGGCAATGTTTTGCCGAAATATCGATTCATTTCCGTTTCATGCCGAAATTTTCCGTGAAACCGGCCGGATGTGGATCTAATCAAAATCTACTATTGTCGACCGTGCAGGAGACAATGGTCATCTCGATGAGGGAAAGCGTCGTGGATAGATATGTTGAACGGGCAACGACCGACATGCATCGAAGGGACCGCATAGACATACTTTGTCCGTGTCGAAGATGCAAACTTGGCTCCCTGTTCAACCCATCTTCGGCGTAGTGAAGGACCACCTGCTTAGACATGGTTTCATGGATGGTTACACTCAGTGGACCATGAGTGATGAGGAAGATGATCATGGGGATGATCATGAGGATGATCATGAGGAGGGGGGTGCGACGGCAGCCGCTGAAAATGGGGAAGAAGGGCAGGAGGAGAACGACGATGATGAACAGGCTACCGCACACGGCTGTATTGGAGAGGAAAAAACAGTGGACAACAATACTCCGCTAACGTCAGTCGTGCGGGACCCTCATGTTCAAGAGTTACTTCTCAGCGATAGGTCGACGACTGATGCGAGAGCCGCCGGTAGATGGAAATCTAAGCTGTCGCAACTGGAGATAGACTCGAATACTCCGTTGTACGATGCAGCAGACCGCGATCCGGAGGAGTCCCGCTTAAGAGTAGCACTCGATATTATGCAGATGAAGGCAAAACACGGATATGGACCGACGCAAGCGTTGACGACCTACTGCAATACATGAAAAAGCGTCTTCCTAAAGACAACACGTGTCCTACTAGTCTAGATGAGGCGATGAAAGTCGTGTGCCCTCTCGATTTACCGCACACAAAGTATCATGCATGCATCCATGAATGTGTCATTTATCGGAACGAACACGCGGACAAGACCCAATGGACACAAGGCGTCTGTAAGGTGCATGGAACATATGCCACCTTTACAGCTTAAGGCACCAGGGTCTTGTAAGACTGTCTACATGAGGCATCGAAGGTGGGTAGACAAAAATGACCCGTGGAGGAAGCGTGGAGATCTATTCAACGGTAAAGATGAGCCCGAAGGACGTCCACCTCAGAGGAGCGGTGAAGAGATCAAGCAGTTATTGGACAATTGGAAAGAGTGCCCTGCGCCGGGAAAGGGAAAGGGAAAGGAAAAGAAGCGAAAGCGAGAAGAGAAGAAGAAAGAGAAGGCAGCAGGACCGCTCCAGGGGGTATGGAAAAGGAGGTCCGTATTTTGGGACTTGACGTACTGGCCAATCCTCGGTACGCCTCATTGCCTTGATTTCATGCATATCACGAAGAACATGTGCGAGAGCTTGTTGGGCACCCTGTTCAACATGCCGGATAGAACCAAAGACGGGCCGAAAGCAAGATACGACCTGGCGGCCCTAAACATCAGGAAAGACCTTCAAATACCACCACCGGCTGCTAGGACCAAAGATGACTAGTTGGACGAGGAGGAGGCGGACGGTTGCAAGTGCAAAATGGGTAAGCCGCAACACTGGGTATGCCCCCTCCTTCTTCAATCCAAGTCCCAACGAGTTCGATCAAATGTTCTGTTGCCTTCTAGGAGTCAAAGTGCTTACTCGGGGCTGATAAGGAGATACCTATACCCGAACAAGAAAATCTTTAGCGGGATGAAGTCTCATAACTGTCACATGATGATGACGCAGATACTTCCAGTTGCAATCCGAGGGATAATGGAACTCCACGTCCGTGAAACGCTGACTGTGTCGTGGGATAATCACGGCAGACGTTACCGGGGGTAACTTGTCTTGGGGAAAATCGACTCTGGTGTTTGGGAGAGGGTTTAGCTCAGAGGAAAACATGATGATACACGATCTGGTAGCCGGCAATCAAGTCGCCGAGTCTCCGATCTAGATATATTACTCCAACTCTCGTGTTACACTGGATACTCGATACCTAGCGATATTGCTCGAACTCTTGGATCTCTCTTAGTCTAACCCTAGGGGCCGGCTTATATAGTATCCGGACCCCCTGGCCTACTCTCCAAGGCGTACTCTGAATCCTACCCGGACACTGCTTACAAACCCTAAACTTCCTTATCGGAACCCACAATCCGGGTTACGAGGCCTACGATCTTGGGCCTTCTAGAAATTCCTTTACCCTAAGTCGGGTCTTGCGCAACGTCCTTTGGGCCGAGTTACTCCTTGGCGTTGGCCTACCGGGTTATTATCCCTCCATCAGACTGGTTTATGTAACTTTTTCGACGTCATCACTCGGAAGTCGATCACCGTGAAGAAACTCGGAAGGCTGCAGGAAGAGATCGTTACCACGGTTGCCTGCATGAAGCAGTTGCACCCACAGAGTGGGATGGACACCTGGTACACCATCCTTCATATAAGGGAGTTCGTGAAGGATGAAAACGACCTCTTGTTGCCATCTAGTCTCCAAAGACGGGGCATCGACATGGCGAACGCCCCTAGCGATACGGTGAGAAATGAGTTTCGTCACATCTAACGACAGATTGCCACAATAATCCATCACGATGTCGTCACTAAGGGTGGCCCCTTCTTCGCGGGTCACATACCACCGATGAATGACGAGATAGAAGCCCGCCTAGAGGCATACGGTGACAAGCAGCCATTCAACTCGCTAGACGGCATCCGCCACTTCCCGCCAAAGCCGAATATTTAGAGTAAGAAAACTTATTTCTGAATCAGCCCATATACTTGTTGTGGCAGCCGAATCCTTGTTGCATATACTTGTTTCATATTTGAATTTGCTACGTTGTTCCATATACTTGTTGCATATATGACTTGGCTACTAATGTCTAATTTGTATTGTCCAAATAATAGATGACGTTCTATGTCGTGTACCGGGGACATGTTCCCAGAGTATACGACGACTGGGAGGCTTGCTGGAGACAGGTGCACCGGTTCAGTGGCAATAGCTACAAGGGGTACACCACTATGGCGGAGGCACAAACTCGATATGCGAGCTATCTAGCGGGAGACACATATCTAGCAGGCGAGATGAGAAGGAAGCGGATGAAGACCATCTTCGTCACGATGATGCTCATCGTTTCCGCGTTTCTATTCTATCTTCTAGTTTAGATCGATCTCGATGTCTCTATCTTCCGACACTTTGTATCCATCACTTTGTATTCGCGGGTGATCGATGTCTTAGCTACTTCGTATTTGATACATTGCATTTATGTTCGAGACTTTGTATATTCGTGTTCGAATTATTTTATATTAGTCTTTTTTAGTATATATTCGTGTTCGATACCTTCTATATTATTTGCTTATTACTTTCTGCAATTAATATGGATAGAATAACTGTATGTGTACGTATTTCTGTAACATTATAAAACTGTATAAATATGTTCTGTATTATTTATTTTTTTGAACCAGCAAAACCTACCGCCGGCGCGCTGGGTGGACCTAACACCGGCGCAGTGTGGGCGCCGGGGCTAACCCAGCCATACGCCGATTCTAAACTTACCCCCGGAGCGTCAAACCAGGGCGCCGAAGCTAAGAGTTTTACCCCCGGCGCGTCAGACAGGAGCGTCAGCGGTAGTTTATTACCACCGGCGTGGTCATCGCTGGCGCGCGCCAAGGCGCCGGCGGTAAGCCAAACTAGAGCGACGGCGGTAGGGGTTTCCCTAGTAGTGTGATGTTATTCTAGTGATGTTTCTGGAGAAGTTTATTAGAGGGGAGATTCCAGAATCTGCAGAGTCCGTGTTCGAATATGTAACAGTTACGTTATATAAGAAAAATTTCCCGGATTAACTTTGAAGTTATAAATTATTGATTTTTGGAAAATATGAAAAGTATTGGACCGAAGAGGAGTTGGAGACGTTGCCCGTGGGCACCACACCACCTGGGGGCGCGGGCCTACTCCTCGCCGTGCCACCACTAGTAGGGAATGGCTTATAGCCACCAGCATACTGCTGGCCAACAATTATTACTATTGCCCAGCGCTAACAGCACTGGCGAACAGAAATATCTGTTCGCCAGCGCTATGAAGACTACCGCTGGCGAAGCACCCCCCTTGTTCGCCAGCGCTATGGCCGGGCCCCACCTGCGCGCGCTACAGCCGCTGCCCAATATTAGCGCTGGCGAACAGGGCAAAGAGTTCGCCAGCGCTACGCCCACCACCGCTGGCGAACAGGTGGTGCTGTTTGCCAGCGCTAATATGTGGGCCCAGCACGCATCTTAGCGCTGGCGAACAGAACCACATGTTCGCCAGCGGTATTCCGCAGATCTAGCCATAAGTGGCACCCCCACCCACCCACTTTCCCCTCCACTCTCTCTTCTTCACCTTGTCCCCTCTTCTCTCTCTAGCTCGAAATTATGCCAATTTCTCCACCCTCCTACTCTATTTTGAACCAACTAAATTTATTTTAGTTGGTATATATATGTTTATCTCCCTCCTAACATCATTTCTACCCCAAATTTTCCCTCCCTAGCCATCTAGATCTAGAATTACCCCCTTTCTCTCCAAAGCTCCAAAATTCTCCGGATATCATCGTGTAGCCATCTATTCATTTGAGGTGGGATGAATGATAATATATAATTAAATGAGTTTGTATATAAATTTTGTCCGGATACACGCGATATGCAATATGTGTGAAATTTCACCGGATTCAACAATGGTCGTGTGATGGAGACGATAAATGCATGTGTGTGCAATTTGTTGTGGAATGAAATTGAGTAGCCAACTATCGCCGGAATGTTGATTCATTTCCGTCTCGGCATAGTTTGGCACTCCCTAATAACCTCCTATTTGTAGGAAGGTCATGCCGAATTTTTTCGTGAATACGACATGAAGTGAAATTTTTTATATGAAAATGAGTTGCCACTTTGCCGGAATGTTGATTCATTTCCGTCTCGGCAAAGTTTGGCACTCCTCTAACCTCCAATTTGTAGGAAGGTCATGCCGATTTTTTTTCGTGAATATCGAAATATATATATATATTATGTTTGGTTCTAATATTAATTATATCGGCGCGCGCTCTCGTGCAGGCGACATATAATGGTGGTCGTTAAGAGTGAACATGTCGTGAATAGTTACTTGAGACACGCGACAGAAGACATGTTACAAAATGGCCGCAAGGAGATACGATGTCCATGTGGAAAGTGCAAACTAGGGGGCTTGCTCAATCCCTTTACCGGAGACTTGCTCAGTCACCTCCTAAGGTATGGTTTCATGGATGGGTATAACAGTCAGTGGGTAAGTGATGATGAAGATGATGAAGTCCATGGGGCGACGGCGGTAGGAAATGATGTGCAACAGGACAATAGCAACGATCGACTAGAACTACAGCAGGACCAACTACAGCAGGACCAAGATCAGCCTCATGACCCCGCACATGATCATGGAGAAGATGTTGAACAAGACGTGGAAGAAGATCACGAGGACACAGGGACACCCCTAACGGAAGTTGTGCGTGACCCTCACCTGAAAGAACTGCTTTTGAGAAAGATGACTAACTCGATATCTGCTGCTAGAGAGCAATCGAAGCTGGCGCAACTAGAGATAGACTCGAAGACACCGTTGTATGCAGGCTGCGGTCCGGGAGAGTCCCGCCTGAGAGTGGCCCTCGATGTTCTGCAGATGAAGGCGAGATACAAATGGAGCGACATAAGCGTCGATGCAAGCCTGCAATACTGGCACGATGTCCTTCCAGAGGGCAACACCTGTCCTAAAAGTTGCGACGAGGCCAAGAAAGTCGTGTGCCCCTTTGATTTACCTCACGAAAAATACCATGTGTGCATCAACGATTGCTACATTTATCGGAAAGAGGACGCGAACAAAACCATTTGTCCAGTTTGCAGCGCCGCTCGATACAAGAAAGGGAAGAAGAAAGCTCCTCGGAAAGTTGTGTGGTACTTTCCGCTCATTCCCCGTCTGCAACGGTATTTCGCGGACCGCAAGGAAGCAGAGCTCATGCGCTGGCACGCGAAAAGGAGGAATAAAGTTTTGAAAGATCCAAATCGGAGTGAAAAAGTAATTCTGACACATCCTTCAGATGCAAGTCAATGAAAAGCAATTGACTGTGAATATCCAACGTTCGGGGCGGAGGCAAGGAACATCAGGTTGGGTGTGAGCACCGACGGACTCAATCCGTTTGGCAACCAGAGCAGCACCCATAGCACCTGGCCCGTGTTTGTATGGATGTACAACATCCCTCCCTGGTTGTGCATGAAGAGGAAGTATATTCACATGAGTATGATAATTCAAGGGCCGAAACAACCAGGCAACGACATAAATCTATACCTGAAGTTGCTTAAAGATGAGCTGGAAACGCTATGGGCCGAGGAAGGGGTGAACACATGGGACGCCTTCGGTGAACAATATTTCCCAATGAGAGCTGTCTTACTCTGTACGGTTCACGACCTACTAGGCTACGGATATGTGGCGGGCCAGGTGTGCCACGGACATAACGGTTGCGTGAGGTGCATGGATGACCCCACGTTTATGCAACTTCCGAAAGATCCTGGGTCTTCGAAAACAATTTCGTTGCCATCGAAGGTGGCTACCCAACAAAGACCCGTGGAGAAGGCGAGGAGACCTTTTTAACGGTGAGGATGAGCTCCGTGGACCTCCACGTAAGAGGTGCGGCGAAGAAATCTACAATTTGCTGAATGATTGGAAGGAATGCCCAGAGCCGGGAAAGAAGCAAAAGGCGCCAAAACCGTTTCTGGATGTATGGAAGACGAGGTCGGTGTTTTGGGACTTGCCATATTGGCCCTTTCTCGATACGCCTCACTGCCTTGATCTGATGCATATCACGAAGAATGTGTTTGAAAGTTTGTTTGGCACGCTGCTCAACATGCCGGAGAGGACCAAAGACGGGGTGAAAGCAAGAAACGACCTGAAATATTTTGGTATTAGGGTAGATCTTCAGGGGGGACACCCGGATGATGACGACGGCGATCAATCGTGTGATGACGAGACGGATGGTCGCAAGGCCAAAAGGGTTAAGAGGAATGACTATTACTGCCCCCTCTCCTGCTTCACTCTTAGTCCGGACGAGATCACAAAATTGATGATGTGCCTTCTCGGAGTCAAAGTCCCTAGCGGTTACTCAGGGCTAATAAGCAGATTCCTCGACGCGCAGAAACAAAAGTTTAGCGGGATGAAGTCTCATGACTGTTACGTGATGATGACGCAGATACTTCCGGTTGCGATCCGCGGAATAATGGACAAACACGTCCGGGAAACCCTGTTTGGCCTCTGTAACTTCTTCGACGTTATATCTCGAAAGTCGATCACGGGGAAGCAGATCTCAAGGCTGCAGGAAGAGATTGTCGTGATACTATGCGAGCTTGAGATGTACTTTCCACCATCATTCTTTGACATATGTGTTCATCTGTTGGTCCATATCGTGGACGATATCATCCATCTCGGGCCGTTGTTCCTGCACAACATGATGCCGTTTGAAAGGATGAATGGGGTCATCAAAGGATATGTTCGCAACAGAGCTCGTCCGGACGGAAGCATCGTTCAGGGCTTTCTCACCGAAGAGTGCATCTCTTTCTGCACGAATCATATGGACGTGGAGGACCCAGTTGGTCTGCCCAGAAACAAGCACATTGGCAAGCTCGATGGAGTAGGTCACAAAAATGGACGTAGAGAAGTGCATGTGGATCGGGCTTGTCGACGCACCGACTTTAACAGGGCAAACTTAGTAGCTCTCCAACACATTGACATGGTCGATACTTGGGTGGAAAAACACAAGAGCTCGATTATGAAAAAGTACAGTGAACAAGGCAAGCGGAGGACCGAAGGAGAAATAATCAGAGAGCATAACTCCACTTTCTTGCGTTGGTTTAAAGATGTGATCGTCGCTAATCCACCGCCAAGGGATTGTGCGAAAAATAAACTATTGTACGCCTTGGCACATGGCCCAGCTCCCAACCTAGCGACGTTTCAAGCATATGATATCAACGGGTTCACTTTCTACACAGAGGAGAAAGACAAAACTTCCGATTATCAAAACTCAGGGGTAACGATGGAATCCTACACCGGTGACAAAAAGTTAAGATACTACGGAAGGATCGAGGAGATATGGGAGCTTAACTACTCTGGAGAGAAGGTGCCTATGTTCCGCGTCAGATGGGCTAGGATGTCGACCGTAAAAAAAGAAGACCAATACTTTACAACCATGGTTATTCCCGAAGCCGGAACCTCATCAAGCGCGAATGTCACAGCGCAAAATGAGCCATGGGTATTGGCTAAACATGTGTCCCAATGCTTCTTCATAACAGACCCCGCAAGGCCTAGCCGTGTTGTCGTGAGGAGAGGGAAAAGAAATATCATCGGAATGGATGGAGTCGTTGACGAGGACGAGTTCGACACGTTCGGCGACCCAAATATTGACGATGATCAAGAAGATGATGATGATAGTCATGCAACATACACAACAAGAAAAAGCAGAACTACGCTACCTAGGCATGGTCTTCCATTCAGAAGAAGAAGTCATAATGTGGGGTTAAATTATGCAACTGCGACCAAAAAAGGCAAAAAAATCAAACACTGATGAGAAACTATGTATATATTTTTCTGCCAATTGTATGCGACGAAACTATGTATATGCATGGATCAACTGGTCTGATGTGCACTTATTATAAATTTAATGTACCTTGTTCTTTATTTCAAATGTGTGGACTTATATTATTTGAAACATAAAGGAAACCAAATAGAAAAATGAAGGAAAATAATGGAAAACAACTAAAACCAAATTAATTTGTAATGTGTTTGAATTATTATAAATGAAATGTATTTGAATAATTTAATCAAATAAAGAAAACAAAATAAAACATTATTATTTGTAATTTGTTTGAAATTAATTTGTAATGTGTTTGAATTATTATAAATGAAATGTATTTGAATAATTTAAACAAATAAAGAAATCAAAATAAAACATTATTATTTGTAATTTGTTTGAAATTAATTTGTAATGTGTTTGAATTATTATAAATGAAATGTATTTGAATAATTTAAACAAATAAAGAAAACAAAATAAAACATTATTATTTGTAATTTGTTTGAAATTAATTTGTAATGTGTTTGAATTGTTATAAATGAAATGTATTTGAATAATTTAAATAAATAAAGAAAACAAAATAAACATTTCAAAATTAAAGAAATAAATAAAAATAACGCAGTAATGTTTCTCAAGAAAAATTAATAAAGTAAATCTTTCCAAATAAAAATAAAGAAAAATAAATAAAAAAGTAGCGCTGGCGAACTTGGCTGTTGGTTCGCCAGCGGTAACGTAGCGCTGGCGAACCAACAGCCAAGTTCGCCAGCGGTAAGCCCCACAGAGAGCTACACAGGGGCCAGCGCGGGACTTAGCCGTTTTTCACTTCCGGCCAGTACACACACACGCGCGCGCACGGTTCCCTTCGTCTCCGGCGAGCCCCTTCGTCTCCGGCGACCACCGCGCAGCAGCAGCGCCCTCTCCACTCTCGCTACCTCCCCTCCACTCCCTCCACACCGGCCCTCTCCCTCTCTGTGTTTGCGCCCAACCTCCCCTGCGGCTCCATCGACACCGGGCACTCTCCGGCGATCAACGCCACGCCTGCTGCCCTCGCCCTCGCCCGCGTCTCCCTCCTCCTCCTCCCCCGCGGCGACACGCCCCTACCCCTCCTCGGCCTCACTGCTGCGCCGAGGGGCCGTGCTCGCCCGTGATTCTCCTTCCTCCTCTCCTGCCTGCAACGTGTTCGACAGAATACCTGTGAGGTAATTGTTCGACAGAACCACTGCTATGTGATGGATATGATCCGATTCTGAATGGATGCAGTTTTTGCTTAATTTCTACTGATGCCATGATGCTTTTTCATATGCTCGATCTGTGTTCATTCATTTAATTCAGTTTGTGGAGTAACATCTCGGCATTGTTCTGCCATGGGATGCAGTTTACTCTCCTCTGCTCTGTGGGATGCAGTTTAGCCTAGTGCTGCTACATTGCTTCTGGTTTGTTAATTTTGCGGTATTGGTCTGTGCTAAGAAAACAGACTGTGCATGAACTTGTGCTGTCTAGTGCTGCTACAAATAGAGTTGCTTAGTTTAGCCTAGTGCTGCTTAGTTTAGCCTAGTTGTGCTGCCTAGTTTAGCCTAGTGCTGCTACAAATAGAGTTGCTTGCTGCTGGCTTATAAATCCCTTCAACACTTGATATAAGGAGAACTGGGAGGAATTCAAGGGCTGTCAGCTAGTGGGAATTTCCGAGTAAAACAGAGCCCTCTGGTGTTTTAAACTGCCATGACTGCCAACAGAGATAGATTCCTAACCTTCCATAGAAAAAAGTAATAACAACCCTGGAACAAAATCACATGTGTACTTTGCTGATTGATTTGCTTGCCACTACTAGTATTGAGCATGAGGAAAAGGATCCATGAGATATTTCCTCGAGTTGCACTGAACTGTGTTGGATAGGAATTTTATTGTGCCCTAAATTAATTCTGAGATGATATTGGTGATGGAGTGATGCTGTTGGTGGAAATGGAGTGATGCAGTGATGCTGTTGCTACTCCCCATGTGGTTTATGGTGTACTGATACACCTAGGGTTGGCTCCAAATTAATGATGGATTCCTGTTACTGGTTATTGGATAGCAATTCTTATTACCTAGTGGGGATTTCTGTGGATGTGCTAGATGATTGAGAGGTGTTACTCTGAATTTTATTCAGAGAATATGCCCTTAATACTTGCATCTATCTATTTGTTTTCACTTCATGATTCTCTTGGCTATTGCTTTATCTCAAAATTCCTAGCTGATAAGAATAGAGCACTACTTTTGATATTTTTTCCTTAATACCATGTGTGTGTGTGTGGCATAAACCTATTTCTTGGTATCAGCTGATAAGAACAGAGCACTACTTTTGATAATCCTATTTCTTGGTATCAGCTGATAAGAACAGAGCACTACTTTTGATATTTTTTCCTTCTTTGATACTACTGAATTAAGAACAGATATTTCCACTTGTTTCCTTTGCCCCAAGCCCATGATGCATAGCCTGAGGCCTTTCTTTAATTAAGAGCAGATACTTGACTTGATTTGCCCCTAAACAATTTTTATCTGATAAGAACAGTTGCTTCCCTGTTGCTAGCCAGTGATGCAAAGCCTGAGGCCCAAGTTTAAATAAGAACAGATGCTAGATATGATAATTTTACTTTCCAGTGATGAATTTTAGCATAGCACTTCTATGCCTATCTGAGGAGAATAACCCCAGCCTGCTTTCTGTGCTATTTGTGCTCTGTAATACCTATGTGGGCACAACTACTTGTTCAATTGCTTTTCCCATGTTGGTTAAAAACCTGACTATCTTGATAGTTAATAGTATGTGCTGTGTGCACAGAATGGAAGTAAACCTGCACAGAATGGAAGAAAATTTAAAACTACTCAACTATAACACAACAAAATATTTCTTAGAATTTTGAAGAAAATTAATCATAGCAGTAGTATTCTGTAGTATTCCTTGTGGTTTAGCCATATGTTTCTGTTATTTTCATTTCGGTATATCTAAGTTAGGTGTTGACGGTGGCAGTTCAATGATTTGCTAGTGCAAAGATAAGAACAGATGCTACTGGCCCCTAAACTGCTGTGGTGTGTGTGTGTATAATCTCCATTGTCGATTGCTGCTATATATTGTTCACTGTCTCCACAACATTTATTTTTTCTGAAATTTTCCGTAGTTATTTTTGGTGGTTGGTGATGGTTGGTGGTGATGGATGGTGGTGTATGGATGGTGGTGATGGATGGTTGTGATGGATATGGCGTGGTGATGATGGATGGTGGTGTATGGATGGTGGAGATGGTGTGTGGTCGTATTGATATGTGCCCACCTTCGTGTGGATGACGATGATAATATGAGGGGTGGGATTATATGAGGGGTGGGTTTTTATGTGCAGGTACCCCACGTGAGTCCTTATTTGCCGGAATGTTGATTAATTTCCGTTCCGGCAAATTTGGGTACTCCATATGGGGTACATCGTCTAAATTGTAGGATTTGTTGAACTTATTTCGGGTTTTCTCTCCTTCATTAGATATGGCTCACAACGACGAGGCGGGTGGTTCTGGTCTCGGACACGGCGGAGACAACAACGATGCGTGGCTTTCTATGCTAAGCGCGGGAGGCGGACCCGTAGATCCGCACCCGGATCTAGAGATGGAGGGAGACGATGCAGACGACGAGATGGACGAAACCGTTCGCCAGAAGCTAGAGCCACACAACGATACATCGGGCGCATAAGGTGATCAAACTAGTAGTGGCACCGGGGATACCGCCTCCGGTAGCGAGGCGGCGGCTAAGCGCAAAGAGAGGCGGCACAACTTGCTCGCCACCATGCGGGAAGAGTTCACGGAAGTGTGCCCCAAGAGCGGTGCTCCCATCGAGCCAGAGAGTTATGCCAAGGGCTATGGAAACCAGATAGGCTGCATAGCTCGAGACTTCGGCAACGTTAATATGGAGCACCTCAGAGCTAAAGAAAACAAGGCTAATGCCGCCCTGCTGATTGAGAAGCTGCACACAAGGTACAAATTCCCGGATCCTTACGACAACTAGGACCTGAAGAAGAATCTGGTCAACTCCTTAGCACTGGGAAAGTTCGCCAAGGCGTTTACGACTTGGAGATCCAGTTTGCGGGAGATGCTTGCGAAGGGTAAGGATTTTGATGAGATCCATAAGATGTGGCCCTCCATTTCCGAGGAAGACTTGGCCCAATTCAAGATCGACGAACTCAAACCGGAAAGGGTGGCGCTGAGTAAATGGGGAAAAGAACAGCGAAAAAAGAACATTGGCCCTCACAATCTCGGAAGCCGGGGTTACCTTGGGAAGCAGAAAGTATGGGAAAAGGAGGATTCGAAGAGAGAAGGGCCGAACCCGTTTGACAAGATCACCGACCCGCAGGTGAGAAATTTTGTCAGGGCCCATTATAGGGAAGATCCCAAAAAGCCCGGCGATCTTGTGTTGAACGAGAAGGTCAAGCTGCTCGACAATAAGTATCTCGAGGAAGAAGAAAAAGAACGCCTATCTCAATCTGACGGGGGTCCTCGGCGACGACGAACAAGGACCCGTATGACACCCCTTTCATTAGGGCGCTTAACGCGATGAAGGGAGTGCCCCTTGACAAGAAGCCGCATCGTGGCCATGTGCATGGCCTCGGAAAGGGTCATCGACATGCGCACTACTACCCCGACACCAAGGAAAAGCGTAAGGAGCGGAACAAGGGCCCGGAGAAGACGGTCGACGAGCTTGTGAACGAGAGGCTCAATGAGCTCCTCCCTACCATCTGTTCGAACGTTGCTCAGTCCTTAGCGCCGTGGATGCTAGGTGGAGGACAAGGGCCGCTCCCGCAGATAAACATAGCCCAAATGGTGCAGCCAGCGCCGCAGAACGTGGCCCCCGTCGTGGCGCCGCAGAACGCGGCCCCCGTCGTGGCGTCTGCTGCGCGGAACGAGCCGGCCCCCAACCCTCAGCCGGAAGGTCGCAAAGATCCGTCGCCGCCCCGCCACATCTCTTCAACGCCGCCGCCGACACTTAGCGGTCCATCCCCCTTGTCCGAGCTCAATGCCCTCACGGTAATTCAACGTGCACTGCTTAATTATATATTATGACTTGATTCGTGACGGCACCAGTCTCTAACAACGATCGCGCGACGTTTCGCAGGCCGACGAGACGGGATGCACATTGCTCCTTAATGTGAACGGCGAGTTAAAGGACGCCGCCAAAGGAAAAATCATCACACCTCTGAACCGCGTATCCCACGGCGTTCGTATGCCCGAGGACGTGTTCAGAGTGACATTAAGTCGGGTGCTCCCTGGTTGTGGTGCTCTCGATCCTCCGAACCAACCACCCGCAGCCGACAGCGAGTTGAACCTGGAGCAATGCTTGGTTTGGCCATTGACCTGGCCGAAATCACTAATTCGTTTGGAAAGTACTCCTGCCAACACTCCAACACCGGTCCAGGGGTCGGGGCACCCGAGCCAACACAAGGATTTCTCACCTGCAAAGTCCGTGCAGCACGACGACGACGATGCTGAAGATGAGAACCCGAATGACTACCTCGTCGACGATCCTTACGAGGGGGCGCCCGGCCTGGATGATCTTGATCAACTTCTCTTGCCAGCGGAGGAAGCTGATAAATATCGATGCAGAAAGCGTCTTTTCTCTCCTCAAGAGCCGGCAGTCCCCGAGCAAGAAGTCATCAGCCAGGATGCCCTCAAAGAGGCGGTAGCGGATGTATTTCATAAGAGTCAGCCTAAGAAGACGGCACGGAAAAGAACTAAGAAGAGTTCTGCCGTTGCATCGATGAGCCAACCGGTGGAGGGGACCAAGTCTAAGCCGCGGACAGGACGTGTATTGGACAGGATACCCATAACCGACTGGCATCAGATCCATGAGTTGGGCAAACCGATGCTTCCGCCGAGGTTGGTCGCCTTGCTGACAGGTGATATGCGTAGCGTCCATGACGGTGTACTATATACGGAGGAGATGCTTCTCAAAGAGAAAAATCCAACGCTGCCGGTTTTGGTCGCAAAGGTGCCATCTACGGCGGGATTTGTCACTGAAGGCAACGCAAACAAGATCATCATTAGATTTGATGACATTTTCCGGATGTTCCACATGAAATCACTCCACTCGTCAATCGTCCGTCTGTTTACGCTCAGCTTGGCGCATCAGCTATCCGTAGAGAATGTCAGAAACACCGGGCTAGCAGACCCCTACTACATGCACGACATGTACTTGAACAACCCCAGGGGTAGGGCAAAAGCGACAAAGTACCTCGAACAAGTGTTGCTCACTAACCAAATGAACAAGAGGATCACCCTCGTGCCCTACTTTCCTGAGTAAGTTATATTTCCCATCTTTACATAAGTTTGCGCATATATAGTTAGTGAACAAGTGTTGCTCACTAACCGTATGGACTCTCCTGTTTTGCGCAGAAACAAATACGACACCCTCATCATGCTCTACCCGAGAGACGCGCACGCAGTATATCTCGACTCCGGGAGTACGATGAAGGAGAAGAACTACTCCCTCATCAAGTCTGTTCTCAATGATGCTATGGATGGCTACATCAGGGCGGAAGGATACTGCGACAGAATAAAACAAATTGAAGGCAAATATGTGTTCAGACATAGAACAGAGTTTCCCTGCCCCAAGCAGGCGCCAGGCGGCCAAATGGAGGCATGGTACCTCATCCAACACATGACGGAGATCGTGAAGGAACAACATAGTCTGCAATACATGTCTGCTGTGGACAAATGGTCTCGCAGCATCGTGGAATGGTCTGATGCTGAGTACAGACAAAACTTTGGTCGCATCCAGCGCAAGATCTGCACAATCATCTAGAAGGATGTAGTAACTGCAGGATCTACCTTCCACTGGAACCCCCCACCATCTAACAATGAGTTGCGACAATGTGTGCTAGAGCAGACTGACGAGAGACCATTCAACTCGTTAGAAGGTGCTCTTCCGTTCCCGCCGGAGAAGAAACAGAAGATCACAACATCGAGGAAGAAATGATCGACGGTATGTATTCGATTCGTTGCGAATTGCTCCTAATAAGAACTTGTGATTTCCTTTGCCGGTCTAATGCTTTTATCTTGGTCTACAGAGAGATGAAGAAGTGGACGGCGCGCTGGCCCTAGCGAAAGATCGCAAGCGGAGGCGGAAGCTAAAGCGGAGGCGGACCGTATATCTAGTCTTCTTTGCGATTGATCTCTATATCGGCGTACGTTGCATAGATGTAGTAGTCATACCTTTGTAATCGTTGAACTAATTAGATGGCTATATTTTGGGTTCGAAATCTTCCGTCATAAACGTGTTATTGAGATCAATGTGTTGTATTCCTACATATGAGAATTGGATATGGATGCATATGTATAGATGTGTTAATTTCGTTATCGACGTGTTAAATTCGTTATGGATGGATGCATATGTATCTATGATTTATCGATGTGCTATCAGTGATTTATATGTGTGAAGTTTATAAATTATAGAATTTGAATGTATTTGGACCTGGGAATATACAGAATCAGAATATACAAACTGTTATACAAAAAAAAGAAAAAATACAAACCTGTGAAACTTACCACTGGCGAACAAAGTACCTACCGCTGGCGAACAGTACCACTGGCGAACAGGATGACTACCGCTGGCGAACCAATACCGCTGGCGAACAGAGGAGCTACCGCTGGCGAACATAGCGCTGGCGAACAAGGCTTTGTTCGCCAGCGGTAACATGCACTACCGCTGGCGAAGCAGTGTTCGCCAGCAGTAACCTGCTACCACTAGCGTGGTACCGCTGGCGAACACATGTTCGCCAGCGGTAGCTGAAATTTGTTCGTCACTGGTAGCCCTTTTCCTACTAGTGCACCCTATGGTGTGGGCGTCCCATAGCCACTCTCCGACTCGTTTTCGACCTCGACTTTCCTTTCGTTACGCATATTTTTGCTATATAACCCCCCGGACCGCTCGAGGCCGTATATCGTTTTCTCTTTGTGTTTCTGTTTTGACCTGTTTCTCCCAGATCTCATCTTCAGATTTAGAGCCACTATATCGTCTTCTGGACGACCGAAAGACAATTTCTTTGGGAACGTCGTCAACCACTACATGAATGAGTTGAAGATGCATCCAAAAGAGTTGCTTCTCAAGGATGGGCTGCTGTAGATAGAAGATGTTCGGGGCCCCAAAGGATAAGACAGTCTGGAAGCTAGAATGGAAGAGCTGGAGCAAGAAGTCTTTAGGTACAAGAAGATGGCGGAGCGTGAATTTGACATCATCCACAGGACAAAGACAGAACTAATCGCTAAGCACAAGAAGGAGATTTCAGATCCTCGGGAGGATATTTTCTCACTCACCAAGACTACCAACAACTTACAAGCCCCACTCTACTATGTGCAAAACCAGAACTGTGAGTATGAGAACAGGTTTAAACATATAAGTTGTGCTGCTAGTTTCAGGATATTGGAGACCAAGACATCATTTGTTCATGGAGAGCTTCTACCTTGGAAGTATGATGATGAAAAGGACTCACCACCACCTTCGAAGAATTAATTCATCATGGGTATTGGCATCCCCTTCGCTTGTTCCAAGCTTGGTGGAGTGTCGCGGTATCACACATTTATCTTTCACCTTTTTACCTTTTAGTAGAGTCATATGATGAGTAGAAAAAATATCATATAGTATGGTTTACAGTATGGAAGTATCACTCTTTAGTTGGTTATCGTTGTATCCTTTGGTTTGAGTTACCATAATGGAGTATTAATGAGAAGTTTCATCATCTTCTACACTTAATTTTAGCGTTTTTTTTATGTTGTTGATCTTGGTATTAGTATTGGTATCAATATTGGAGTATCAAGTTAATCTAGTTGGTATTGGCAAACTTAGCATTGGTCAGTAGCAACAATACTTTGAGACTTGAGTAGAAAACAAGGAGTTTCATGTAGATATAATGTTCCATGATCCTTCTTTCTTGTTAGCCAATAAGATTAGTATTCTTAAGTAATATTGTTTATAATTCTGACGGAAGATTGCATGATTAGTTTTCATATATATGGTTGTTTGTTTTCCCTCAACTCTTATACTTCCTACCCAACCTTGCTAGCCAAAAACCTGTACTGAGAGGGAATGCTTCTTGTGCATCCAAACCTTGAGCCCCAAAACCATACCATTTGGGCCTATCATACCTACTTATATGTGGTATTAGCCGCCACTCCAACTAAATTGTTTGTGTGATAACTTTAAAACCTTCAAAATTACACCTCTTTTGTGTTCCTGTTTTAGCTCATTAGGACACAAATAGAGAATCTTGTTGATTAAACTTTACACACCTCATCTAGTGGTTTCATCCGCTTATCCAAATGCTAGAAGAGCTGGTAGCGGGGCCCCAGCCCTAAATTAATACAACAAATTTTCTTCACTATTTTAATCCATGATTTTTTCAGTGAGAGCATAATTTTGTAAAAAAAGAGGGGAAAATGGATGACCTTCTACACCAGTTGCGTCCTTCAATGGGAACCGTTCTTAAACTCTAGTTGACTTCCAACGTACTGTATTTTCTGTTTTCCATTCGTTGACATAGACATACACACCTCTCTAAAATTAGACACTCCTCCATGGTTTGTGATTGTTGCCAGGCACCCGAGGATTCTGCTAGCCTGGTTTGTGCAAGAAGGTTGGGATGAGTATCAAACATTTTATACCTCTGTTTAATAAAATAAAAGCTCTAGCACATGAGTTTATCCATGTTTCTCTTTGCTAAGGACATATCTTTTACCTTTATGTTGAGTCAATAAACCTGCTTTATTCTGTCTTAAGCAAGCATTTTAGTTGTTGCGACCCATCCATCTATATGTTGATTTACTCAATCATGTCCATTCTTCTTCCTTGTTTAGTACAAATGTTTTATCTGTTTGAATATCACTTTGAAGTTTATCAATGATTGCAAAGAAATTGTTATGATTGAGGATGTTTAACTTTGCAAATATAAGCTGTAATATAAAGACTCTGATTTAAAGATGAGTACAATGTTAATTGTTCTCTAACCAAGAACAAAGTTTGCCTTCACCAATTTTGATCTCCTTCTTGCACCTATACTGTGACTCCATTTACTTGTTTCTAGTTAAATCATATGAGAGGAAGTTACTTGCTAGAATGAATAGTGTATTGATAGTTGTGATGCTTCTTTTCCATATTTTATTTATCGACACCTCACTCCATAAACCTATGGTCATCTTTACCGAGTTTCAGTTTTTCTTGGGGACAAGCGAGGTCTAAGATTGTGTGTGTGTGTGTGGGTGTGGGGGGGTGGGAGGGGGGTTGATACATCCATTTTGCATCACTATTTTATAACGTTATTTTTTGTTATTAATCAATATATTTCATGTTATGATACATTACTTATGTTATTTCATCTTATTTTCATGTTTAATAATTATGGGAGAAGAAACACTAGAACTAGAAATCTGATTGAAAAAGCACCGTAAGGACACCCTATTTCAGAAGATCATAAGGAGAGGGGGAACACAAGAGAGAGAAAAGCTCACCGACAGGGAGAATCTGCCAAAGAAATTCCTCCCCGGAGAGGGGAGATCGTCGCCATCGTCACCGTCATCACTTCGGGCTTCATCGGGATCATCATCATCATCATCCTCATCACAAGCACCATCACCGCCACCGACCACCTTCGTCCCGCTGTAACAATTAGGGTTATTTATTGTTGTTCTTCATTAGATTTCTCTCCAATTCTGGATTTCTTATTAGTAGTTGATGCTTGTGAGATTTATCGGTGTTTACACTTTATGACCAGATTTTTAACATTCATTATATCAACTCTGATTATGATCCATATGATGTCTCGTGAGTAGTTTGTTTAATTCTTGAGGAAATGGGAGAGGTGATGATGTTAGTAGTGAAGTTACGTTGAAGAAATATCGTGCGGTTTGGTATTTAACTTGTGGTGCTATTCTTCTAGTGGTGTCATGTGAACGTCGACTACATAATACTTTACCTTTATGGGCCTAGGAGGATGTATTGTGTATTTGACTACTAATTGTGGGGTTGCCGGAGTGACAGAAATCTAAGTCCTCGTTAGCAAACCAATGCACGAGGGAGTATTGGGTCCCGGAGTTTTAAGGCTGTGGTTAGATTTATGTTAGTTACTTTCTTATATTTGCGGATTCTTACGAGGGGTATAATCACAAGTATGTATTAGTCCTAGTTGAGCAGTACATTAGCATATGTTTACCCACACAACACTTAACGAACTAATAAATATTAATAAACTATATGAAGTGAAAGCACTTGTCGAAATTCCCATCTGTCATCGAGAATGTTTGGTAATCATAAGTAGAACAACCGGCCTGTCCTTTTATCTCAAAAGAATTGGGCCACTCGCGGCAATTATATTTACTGATATTTATTTACTCGCACTTTATTTATCTCCTATATCTAATACCTCCAAAACCGCGTTTTCTCGTGTTTGCAGTCAATTCTCTATCCAATCTGCTTGTCAACACCTGCTTTTTCTCGTTGGGTTCGACACTCCTATTTATCGAAAGTACTGCGATACACCCCCTATACTTGTGGGTCATCACTATGTCATGAATATGTCTTATTTAAAATTATGTTTATTGTACTTCTTATGTGAATATGCTATTACGTTATACATCTCTAAATAATGATAATATTACGATTATACACTACTACCTCGCTTTTGCAAAAGAAGGCGTATTTTGTTTGTTTTGACCAATAATTAGTCTATCTATATGTTATCTTTTGACGTATAATTAATATCATTGTATTCCTATTCAAAAGTACATTACTATGATTATGAGTTCTATCACATATTTCCCATGTTAAATCTGTAATCCTTGGTCAAAACCTCGGCCAAACATGTGAAATACACATTATTTTTTTAGAACGGAGGTAATAGTAGGAAACAACCAATTAGTGGAGCGGTATTTTTGTGATTGTGTCATGTATTGCCCATGCGACTGCTATCACATATGTGGTAAATCTATGCAACTTCTATTTTTTGTCAAGTGGTGTGTGTACCAACGTATACTAGCAATATATACACATCTGTCGTGTACCGGTTGTGTCACGTCACTAGGAAAAATTCGGTTAAAAAACAGTAATAACATTATTAATTATTGACTTGAATCATAGTTCATCATGTAACTTCGATAGAATTTTAACAAGAGCGGTATATTCTGGATGAACTCTATGTACGAAGTTCTAGTCCAGCCGGGTTTGCCAGTTGATAATAACAAAATGATTTGGACGATGAAGACACCACTAAAACAAAATCTTTGCAAGGTATCTTTGTCGAGGTGTAATTCTTGTAAGGCTAACTCTCAGGGCCGGTCCTAGGGTGGGGCGAGAGGGGCGGCCGCCCCGGGCCCAAAAAATTCTGGGGCCCATTTTATGTATGTTTAACTAGGCTTAGTTTATATAAAAAAATATATCAATTACTAGCTTAATAGGAAATTGAAAAGGCCTTCACGTGACCAATTGGGCCCATAAGCTAGCTGCCTCACTCGCAGGACCTGCTCGCTCATAACGGAGCTACGTGAGTCGTACCTGATCGACTCTGAACCTGCAATGCAACAAATAGAAGGTATACGCACTTACTTTCAAAACTATAGAAATGAAGGTTTTCATCAAGTTTGAGTAGTGCGAAGGAAATAGCATCTGTACTGAACTTGGAGCCATATTTTGCACTAAAGCGTCGTGCTTCTAGGATAAAGTTTTTTTTATGAAACTGAATGCGAGGAAGTAATCTTGCAAGACGGAGGAGGATTTTAAAGTTAACTACTTTTTTTTTGTTATGGATGATATGGCAATTACATCACTGAAGAGTAGAGTTGAAAAACTCGTCGTTGAGAAGTATATTTGGATTTTTAATGAGTTCAAAAGATTTGAGGTCAATGGATGGTTCTCAAATTAAAGACAATTGCACCAAATTTGCAAAAACTTTTCTCTAAATAAGAATTGTGATATCGAGTTAGACGATCTAGTTTCCGCGTTAAGCGTTCTGCACCTTGACAGATAGAACAATGTCTGCTATGGAGATGTTTCAGTTTGTCATAGAAACATATTGTTATCCTAATATATATATGGTTTATCAGATCTTATTTACTATGCCAGTGACAGTTGCATAAACTGAAAGAAGCTTTTCAATGGTGAAAATATTGAAAAACTATTTAGGATCTGCAATGTCACAAGACATGACATTGATTCCATCGTTGATGACTTCGCATCTAGAAACATGAGGAGAAAATTTTAGGGTATATTGAAATTATAGTACTACTCCGTCATAATAAATTACGCCTCCGTGCGTTAGTGGTTTTTTTCCCTCAAGGGTTTCCACATAAAAATTTATGCGTCATTTCTTTTATTTGTTTTGATTTCACCAACGTGTGTATATATATATATGCCTACTTGTACTAAGGGACCCCAAATTTTAGTCTCGCCCCGGGCCCCCGAAATCTCAGGACCGGCCCTGCTAACTCTCCGAAATGCAATGTGCATGGAAGCAAAAAGTGTGTCTTCTATCACAAGGCGAGACGGAAAAACACTTATTTTTCTAGTGTAAATTTCCTAATTCTATATGGTCAATCATCTAAATAGGTTCTATATTTTACCAACCACGAATATTTGAGAATGCTTTAGGAAAATGGCAGAATGTTATGGATTGACTTATTCGTATGGGAGCGCTTGCCGTTACATGTACAATATTGCTGTGGAGAAATGACAAGATTTTGAACGATAAAAAATCAACTCTTATGCATGCTACCTTCAAGAGAAGAGTACATGTACGCTCAGGCCTTGGTCACCGTTGCAAAGCGTGGAGAATCAAGACCTCTTTTTCGTACTCTAGGTAGACCAATGTTGGTTGTGTGCATCTTGGCTATGCACGTGTCGGGTGTAATCCTTAAAACTATCTAAGTAAAAAAAAAATCTTTGTAAAAAATAAAGTCTCAGATAGGGTAAAATCACGCAAGGGGTCTCATCTTCACTCTGATAACGTCCTTAAGTATTCAACACAATAAACCTAAGAACGCCACAGCTACGGCAATGCAAAATCGCTGATTCTCCGTACGCCCCGCATCCACTAGCAAAAGAGAGTAACCTACGCGGTCACCAGCTGCTGCCTCGGCTAAAAAACGACGCTACAACTCGTGCACTCGGGACAATTACTATTCCGCATGAATCGTGTCCTCCTGCAAATCGCGGCTACGTATGGGTTCCAGCTAAGAAAAGCACACTAAATTGCCTGAGACCTCCCATCCTTAGATCTTATCCTAATCTTACGGCAAAGAAATCCCCTTATGCTTAATTAGCAGCCGCCCATGCCCATAGAGTCTCCTGACATGATATTTAGTAGAACCGGCGATGTTGATGTAGATTGAATTCCCATCCAACCCACTTCTCCCTTATATTTATCTTATCCAACAAGCATGGTAGGAGAGGATATCTTGTTCTCGTAACTAGGGATCTATATATGGTGCTTATGGTGACCTACCATATTTTTTAACACTGGAACCCACGGTGTTGTACAACCATGAATAATTAATGTCACCTTCTTTACATCATAACCAACGTATTTAGCAATGTTTATAGAAAGAAAAACATTTTCTTACAACCATGAACAATCAATGTTTGCCTTGATGGATACCAAAGATGAGCAAAAATAATTAAGCATTTGGGGTTCAATTCTTGAATGTCAAATCAGTTAAACCAATATTGTCCAAAAAAAATTTGTGGAATCGGACCATGGGATTAGCCAACGAGAATATACAAAACCCACACCTCCCAAAGTCCAAGGGTCCCATGAGAGATCACCGGGAGAGCCTTATGGAACCCGACACTCCGGCCAGAACAATGAGGAAAGGTGTGACGCAGTTCTTCGTCTTAGCTCAAGAGGAACCCTACAACCACCGCCGTTATTTTTAAGCCTCACAGAACCCGACGTTGTGAGGCCATTCACAGCATGACCACAACAACACCGAGAGCAAAGCCGTGCACAGCTTAACTCCGCCATAACCAAGGCTACGGCCGATCTGCCTCGCTGGACCTAGCTGGATCAATCTGACCCAGATCTCACCCGTAGGGCCAAGATCCAGCCAAAGAGCTCCAGGAATGCCTGATCCGAGCCGCCAGGAATGCCTGATCCGCGCCGCCAGGATGGCCGGCACCTTCGGTGCCCCACCCTCCCCACGGCACCACTCCGTCAAGACTTTAGGTGTCGGCCATCGACCGCGCTTCCCTATATCCAGCCGCCCCCGTGAGGCGCCACCAGGGACACCTCTCCTGCCCATTGTTTGTTGTCGACGTGGGCACCGTTACCACCGCCATCACCGGCAGCAGCGGCCGCAGGGATCAGAGGGAGTGAGACTTCTATGGTTTGGGGAAAGTGGCACCTCCAAATCCATCATAGGGGAAGGCGACTCGGGAGGGAGACGGGGTCGTATAAGCCGGAAAAATACACCTTGTTCCAGAGAGCCTTGTGGATTGTTACACGCGGTAGCAAAACAACGATGAAATTAAACAAGATCGAACTAACGGGGAAACGAGATTTTAACGTTGCAAACCCTTCCAACAAGGAAGAGAAAAACCACGGGGGCCAGACAACAATACTTCACTATTTCGGGTGAGGTTATAAACGCGTCGGGATTAACAATTTGTGGCTTATCCCGTGTGGCATCTTACACGAGCTATATAAATGCGGTCCTGACCTAACTAGACCGGTAACGGTGAATCCAATTCTCCGCTCCGTCCGAACATTCCTTTACCTCTATATGAATTTGGATCACCACAATATAACATGGATTGTCACCTGCTCAACGTCCAAGGCCCACGAATTTGACTATGTCAGTCGTGAGCATCGGGTTCTTGTTTGCGAACCAATAGTGTGCCTCCGTCGACGATATCCCATCAATATGGTGACTAATCTGTCAAACCAAGTCCAGCAGTAACATAAGCTTGTAATCGAGAGATGGAGGTACAAAATAGCACCTTAAGATATTAGAAACAGTGTGGAAGTGAGTTGTGCACTAGGATCTGACGGTAAGAAAACATTTTATAAACCAGAATATTGACGTTGATGAACTCTATCAGTATGTTACCTAGGAGTAGCAATTTGAAGCAGCGTCGTAACAATATACTTCATCATTAGCATCTTCAATTCTTCATCACTAATATTATGTCTGTGTTCTCTGTGAAATGCTTTCATGCACGGACTATGGAGGTTGCACGACTTGGATTGCTTTCAAGGTACATAGCACTCGTAGCATGTACCCATACAAATCACATATATCCAAGAGTCGTCCAAGCTACGAGAAAACCATCAAGCATTCATGTGCATCGTAGAATTCCTGCATTTTGATTGCATAAAAAATTGAATTCTAATATGATAAACGTAATATTTTAGGCGTTATTACCTATTTATCACGTTTTGAAATTTAAATCATTTTTCAAAAGCAAGAATTTTATTTTGGGAAATTATAGTACCAAAATGTTCCTTATGTCCTAAGCTTTTCGAAACATATTTTTATGTATTTTTTCGAATTGTTTTGGTTGGGTTTTGAATTGTATTTGAATTAAATGATTAAAAAATACAGAAAAGGTATTCTCAAAATAACGTGAAAAGGAAAAATAGCCAGCACACTGGCCCTGCCCGCCCCTCGATCTATTTCCCTCTCTCCTCTTCCATGCAACTAGGGCCCAGCCCAACTCCTCTCAGCACTCTCTCTCGCGTGCGCGCGCAGCCCCAGCTGATCGACCCAGCAACAAGCCCACCCGCACCCGTCTCGCCTCCTCTCCCTGACGACTGGACCCCGCCAACGAAGCCACACCGACGTCACGGTGACGTCACCTCCCTTGACGTATGAACCGTACTCGAGCAAGATTCCGCCGCCGTGCCCGATCGGGACACCTCCACCGCCTTCCCGGAACCCTACCCCTCTCCCACGACTTCCCCCACTATATATGTGGGCCCCCTCGACGTCTGTGCCCCTTCACCCCCGAAACCCTATAACGAATCACGCCGCCACCGCTACGAATCACGGGAGACGCCACCAAGGACGAGAAGCATCCGCCGTCGTCCCCATCGCCGGAGAAGCATGGAACCGCCACCGCCATCCATGCCCAGAGCCTCCTTCCTTGACATCGTCTTCCTTTTCGGCGGAAAACTCCGGTGAGCCCCTTCCCTCTCACGTCTGTCGCATCTCAGCTAACGGTTCAGATTAGAACCTGAACTGGTACGCCTCGTCAGCAGCCGCGTGAACCCACGTGATCCCCGCACCAATCGCAACGCACCACGTAACGTCGGGTCAGCGCATAGTCAGCTAGCCCGGTCAACACGATTTAATTTGATTTAAAATTGAATAAAACCCACTAAAACATGTAAAATTTGTAACCTTTGCTCTATAACTCCATGATTTTGGACATTTTGAAATCAGCACACTTTGTAGAGTAACTTAGTCAAGTAAAATTTCAATTTTGTAACGTGCACTCACATGTTATTTGTAAATCTATATAAATCACTGAATTAAGCATAACTTTTAATCTAGAAATCATTTTTAGGTGATTCAAATTGCTATAGTTTTGTTTTGATTTTCTATATCCAGTAGAAGCAATAGAAAATTCATTGATGCAACTTTTTAACAGAAACTCTAGTTATGTTCATATTAGCCTATATTAAAGCCCTAGTAATCTTATATTTACTAATTGGAGACTCCCTACGAGACACCACGTTAATTCTAGAAAGTCACAAAATAATTACCGTCGGATTTTAATTGCACGGGTCAGATTCCGATGGAAGAGTCCTATTTATTCACGATAGGAGTCCCACGTGCCATGCTACTATTAGTCATAAACCGAAAAATAAAAAGATATCATGTTTTAAACATATCTTATTCGTGGTTATGAGATTGATGGCATCTTAATTCGTTACATCGCGTGGGTTGTTACGTTTCCTAACAACAAGAGGCATGTCACCGATGCCAGAGATTGTCTGCCGGCCGATGTCTCCGATTTCCGGCTATGCCTCATCACCTGCAACCAAATCAAGATCGACACATTGGCCTCTCCGCTGCGACGGTCTGCCGGCCGACCGCAACGACTATTCTGGTGTGGTAATCGCACGGGCGGCGAGCGGCTGCGTTCCTGGTAGTCGGCCGCGACGGCGAGATAGCTGCACCGAGCGTTACAGATGGGACGGTTTGCCGGACGGCCGACGACCAGTAGGCTATGGTAATGGCACGGGTGGCGAGTGGGTGGGGTCGCGGTAGTCGGCCGCGACGGCGAGGTAGCTGTACCGGGAGTCTAGCAACGACGTCGAGTTGGGCGGCCGCACTGGCGAGTATTTTGATGCACATAGCGGGCTGTGCCGCTGATATGAAAACAGACCGCGTCACCTTCATGCACAAGCTATCAATGAAGCAGGCTGATTGATTTCTTCTTACTTTTGCAGTGCATTTCCGTGAAACTCCGGCCAGCGGCCGGCAAGGTAGGACGTACCTACCATGCTGTCTCTTCACCAAACATGGATGCCCAATACCTACATAATGAGGTTTGACTGATGGCGCTGAGATGGTCTCGGCAGCATTGTCTCGGCACACGCGTCTGCTGTCGCCGGCGGCCGACGTTCACAGTACTTCACCATCAAGCATGTCTGATGCCAATCAAGTAAAATAAATGATAGATCCAACGGATGAAGATTAGTTATAGGCTTCAGCGGAAGGCTCAGGTTAAACAGCAAATTACCATGCGAGCTGCCGCAACATGCATGGACCTCGCGCGCCGTAACTATATATCCTTTCTGCCATTTTTGGTTCTTTCCTTTCCGCTTGCTCCTCCTTTTACCAAGAATATTTAAACTAGCTACACTAATCAGTAGTATGTCTATCCAGCCAAAACAAAACCACGTACTCCCTCCGATCCATATTAATAGGTGCTAAAGTGGATGTATCTAGCAATAAAACATGTCTAAATACATCCACTTCAGCACCTATTAATATGGATCGGAGGGAGTACAATTTTTTTCTCCACCATGATTAAATATTTCCTTATTATTAATGGTTGTTTGGCAATACTTCAGTGCTAGCAGATGGAAATTTTCACCAACATTATTGAACTATCGCTTATGTTAATAATCTTTAATTAATACCCTAATATTAGAACATAATATAACTAAGTGTTTCGAGATACATGCAATGCACCACTACGAACTTTGTTGGCCAATAAAATACATAGATATTCTACAATTTTTAGCATATTATTTTTCTGATGTCACAATTGCACTGGGGAGGTATAGTATAGCTAGACCCATCTTAGTAACTAATAACAATATGTTCATCTGATTGACACATTATTTGAACATTGACTTTGTCTATCATATTGTAGGTCTCTATTTTTCTATTGATTTTTTCTTTGTTATCCAGAGTTTACATTAGGTGGATGCAAAGCCTTTGTATTTTTCGATTGCTCCTCTTATTTTGTTCTCCGCCAGGTAGAGTCTCCATGAGGTGGCTGCTACATCTTTGTTCTATGATCCAACATTGTAGTTGACTGTAGGATATTTTTTTCCTTTGTGTTCATAGCAATGACAATTTAGTGAATAGTACTAAAATAATGTATAGTTGTGTGGACCAGACAGAGTTCAAGCCATAGATACATTATTCCATCCATACTATGGTAAGTATTATGATGTAGCAAAATTTGCACATATTGTTCTTTGAAATTCTACATGCAAAGAAACACGGTCTATGTTAATGCTAATAGTGCATGTTTTGACATTGTAGTTTTGTTACAATTTATTGGCACAAGAAATATAATAGAGTATACTGCAAATTTAATTTGTTCTGCGATGAGTGCTTATAATTTAGGTATAGTCTCTATATTGGTTATATACTTTTATAATTATTTCAATATTGACACACAATGGTTATTTTTGCAAGTATTTTCACCGATTTATATGATACATCTCACAACTTTTCTACATGCAAGGTGATTGTCACCATATTTAGAAAACTAATGCATCCGAGATAATTTCTAGAAGTAACTTATGTGTTGTCAACATCCTATTGAATTACCACTTTGTAAACTAAAATAGCTAACCCGTGCAGTTGCACGGGTGGATGACTAGAAAATAATTATACTCCAAAAAGAGAAGATTTCAGCTAAGAAGAGAGCTGAGAATTATTATATCACCTGAAAGGAGATTACCAAGTGGGTAGTTCTCTAGCTTATTTTGAAGTCATACAAAATTTCCAATTCGGGATAAGACATTGAACTCAAATATGCAAGCCAAAATTTCCAGATCGGGATAATACTTTGAATGTCTAGAATAGCTCATTTATATATATCCAGTTAGTTATTTTGATAAAGAAAAAATCGAAGTGGTCCGATGGTTGAATCCTTTAGCGTTTTTTTTTTGTACAAACTTTTTTTTGTCTGTCACTTCTCTATGAGATCCCAATACGGGAAATTATCTATATTTCTCCAGCATTCTTGCCAAATTTTTTTTCACCACAATGATTCTCTTCAAGTTTTTAGTCCTGGGAACTGCACGGTGTTTAATAAGGAGCTTGCGCTCAAATACAAAATTGAAATATCAGGTACAATGTCGTGGCTCTGTCCATCTATGCAAAATTGGAATAGACCTCAGAAAATAAATTCACCTCCTCATCTATCACCTAGCTTTTAATATGCATCATCTATGGAGCCGGCAGGGCGTGCATCACTGTCACTTGGTTCGGCGGCATTGGTTGATACATCCGCTGGCAGTCCCATTCTCATGCGTATATCTGCCAGACATTCGTGCCAATTTTCGTAAAGAGAAGACATTATGGGTGTCATGTGAAAAAAATACAAATCACTTACATGTTTTCCAATGATTTTTTTCGTAATATTTTTTAAGTGCTTTTCTATTTTTTCTGAATTTTCCGAACCTTCCAGGAGCATGTATGCTTGGGTTCAAATTGAATTTCCGCATATGTATTAGCATTTGATGCTTACCAGGAGTTCACTTTTTCTAAAGTTTACTCAACATTCCTTAATCTAACTTTTGTAATAAAAAATTATATTTCAAAGAAACTAGCCCACGCAGTCGCGTGGGTTGATGACTAGTGTTAATAATTAAAATTTGATAATTAATTTGGTTTGCATGCATCATAACCATGCTATTACATTAGAGAACATCATTATTAGTAATTATTGCTAGTTGTGAATTTGTGCATCTTGTGCATTGCATCTCATGCATACATGTTTTTGTTTTGCTATTTTGTTTTCCATGTTATGTTTGTTTTGTACGTTTATGTGTGGCTTGTCTTGATTGTATTAGATTGTGAAGAAGAGCTAGTCTACTCTTGCTGTTATTCTTGTTGTTGTTGTTCCTCCTATTTCTAAGGCAAGTGACACACCATCAAATCTCCCCTATTTTACTATGCGTTACTAGAATTTGAGTAGTAGATAGGGAATTTTACTATGTTATTATTATTATGCTCCTATGCAATGAAAAATCCTAGTAGTGTGTAGCCATCCCTTAGACTTGTTATTTGAAGCCTTGGTACTTAGTAGATTCTTAGCCTTGCTACAAAAATTGTTTTATTGATGTTGTGGAAAAATACTAAGTATAAACTTCAATGAACCACCTTAGTGAGTTTGGTATGCCGTGGTTGTCGAAAGTTGAATGCCTCCTTAGGGTCTTTAATCTTCTAAGGTGTTCACTTGAGGAATGCCACCCAGGAAACAGAGATATTACCAAGTCCTCTAAGTTTAGTAGTTTTCCGTGCAGCCCTTTGACAATATGGGCTCTGTCTTGATCAACTAAGGTGTGAGAGTTCAACCCGTGCTTGAGAAGCAGATGTAGAATAATTATATGTGGAACGGGTCTTGCTATATGGGTTGAATCTCTTCTTCTAAAAGATCTCGTCTTAATTCTCTTCTTTCCATGACCCACTCGGTGTGTATACGATTATTGCGATAATTGAACCTCTGCAGAGTTAGAAACTATTATCATAGCCCTGTCGCCGCTAATGGACGATGTCGAGACATCCTAGTAGAGTTCATAGACGGGTGTTCCATGAGACTACTGGTAGAGACGTGGGGGGGACGTGGTAGTACGACAACCAGGAACACCAAATTTACCCAGGTTCGGTACGTTGTAACTAGGCGGCGTTCCTGCTCCTGCAATCTCACTAAATCAGGGCTGAAGCATGAAGTATACAAAGTACAACATGAGTAGGATTTCGATAACTCGGCGAGTATCAACTTCTCGGGGAGTTGGCTTTGAGCTAATTGTCCGTATTTTTCTTCTCTGCCGTCCAGCTTTATATAGATAGCAGGAAACCTAGAAGGCTACGGTAACTATCTAACTTGGAAAGCAGGAATCCGCCTTCTACTCCAAGCTGCACAACTTGGGCCGTGGTCCGAGTTCTCCTAGAATCCGGCTTCTGCGCGTCAGATTACTGGGCAGCCTAATGGACTGTGATCCATTACCAATCAGGCCACCCTGGTAATCCGTCTCTTTAGGACAATGTCGGATATACCCCTAATCGGTATATATCCGATAGTAGCCCCCAAGAAGGATTGAGACTTCATTCTGCCACCTTTCGTCAATTTGCATTCCTTTCCGAGAAATGTTGGCGCTTCGTCTTGATTCTTATTTTTCCCAAATCATTCTTAACGCGAAACTCGGATTTTGTCAAAATCCGGATTCTTCCTTTCACGAGCCTTTGTGGAGAAGGAACTTCGTGACGTCAGCGATGAAAAAGTGCTGACATCATGGACGTTTGGTTCAGTGTGAAACCCTGAAACGTATCTCTGACAGATTCCCGCGGTAAACGAGGTGATAGTCATTATCATCCCGTCCCCTCATTTCCCGGATTTTCTGGGAGTGACACGCGTCAAAACTCCAACGGTCACAATAGCCATTGTGGCGCATCTTAACGCAATTCCGGCTATAAATAGCCGCCTCGGGCCCTCCGGTTTAACCTTCCGCTCTTTCATCTCCCTCAAGCCCCCTGCGCCATTGCAACAAAGCTCAAGTTCGTGAGAGTGAGCAGAGTTCGTGCGACCGCACCTTCCCGAGAAAACGCCATCGAAGGATCCGGATCCTCGTCACGCCGCCCAAACATGAGCACCGGAGAATCACCCCGCGCTACGGAGGAGAGCTCCGTCGCCCTCGACATCGATAATATCATCAATGACATAGACCCGTAGCTGGACTCTCCCGGCCGCGCCACCGCGAGCGCGCCGGAGGGAAACGCCGGCAACTTGGCCCGCGGGGATCTTCCTCCCGCGACCGAGAACGCGCCGTCGTCATCTGCCGCGCCAAATCCTCCTCTCGCCACCGATCCAGCGGAAGAAAAACTCGCTCGCGGTGGTAAGGAGCTTGCGGCCGCGGGCGCCGCCGGAGTGGAAGAAGACACGGAGGAGAACTCCGGGAACTGGAGCCACTTCAATGTGGTTCTGTCTGTTCTTCCGACAATGGAGAAGGAAGGGCTCATACAGAAGGGAAAATGGCGGTACGAGGAGGACGTCTCCGAGCCATCGCCGAAAGACGGAAAAAGGGTTCTCCTCACTTCTCACATTAGTAGAGTTATGGGATTTCCGCCTTCTGCCTTCTTCCTCCAAGTCCTGAACCACTACAACATCCAACCTCATAACCTTCCTCCCAACGCTTTTCTTTATCTAGTCGGGTTTCAGGCCCTCTTTGAAGGGTATCTCGGAATAGAACCTAGGTTAGATTTCTTCCAGTATTGCTTCGGGGTGAAGCACAACCCCTCTGAGGGCGCTCTCCCCACCCGCGAAACCATCTCCTTCACCCTGCGTAGGTTTAGGGACGATTGGTTTCCGAAAATCAAAACCTCGGAATCCGTCAAATTTTGACGGTTCCTTCTTCTATCACAAAGATGTCCCGTATCCTGGAAAGGATACGGGAATTCCACCTTTCGTCAAATCTTCTGCCACTCCCCAAGATAATTGGGCAGTGGACGCAGTCCAAACCCTGCTGCCGGATCTGCTAAGGATCAAACACTAGTAGGAAAATGCTTATAGCCACCAGTCTACCGCTGGCTAACAGCCACATATGTGTGCCAGCGGTAATTACCGCTGGGCAACATGTTCGTTGTTCGCCAGCGGTAAGATGACTATCGCTGGCGAACCCGCAAATTTTTGTTGCCAGTGTTAAGTATGCACGGATGCAGTTATAAGTTGCTGGGCTAGGGACACTTGCCACTAGCGAAGACATTCTCCTGTTCGCCAGCAGTAAACACCACCGTGCACCGTGTTTCTCTCTCCTCCTTATCTTCTCCTCGCTCGTGTCACCCTCAAAGAGAAAAAAAAAACGCCCGCCCCATCTGCTCAGGATCCCTTCTCCCCGCCTCCATTGCCGGCCCATTCCGGCCGTCACCGGCGATTTCTCGCGCCGGCGACCATCTTTCTGTCCCTTCCTCCACCTTCCCTACTGATTCCACGGCGTGGATACACCGATTCACATCCGCACCAGAAACCCTAGAAGACAAGATATTGGGGCGTCATTGGCAACGTCGGCGGGTGGCTGTGGCGCTGCGAGGCGACCGGCTTCGCCGACCGCGTCGGATGGAGGCGAGGGCCTTCAGCGGCAGATCGTGGAGGCGGCGGCGGCGGGTGGGAAGAAGAAGACCACGCCGGCTGGTGGCGGCGGGAGGAGGGGCCGGCGGGAGATGCGGCGGATCGAGGACGCGACGAGCCGGCAGGTGACGTTCTCGAAGCGCCGGAGCGGGCTTCTGAAGAAGGCGTTCGAGCTGGGCGTGCTCTGCGACGCCGAGGTCGGCCTCATCGTCTTCTCCCCGCGCGGCCGCCTCTACGAGTACGCCTCCGCGCTAGAGTACGTACCAACTCTCCATCCCCGATTGGTTTCATCCTTCCTCTTCTGCTGCGAGATCCGTCCGTACGCACGTACAGTACGCATGAACCCTCGCTCGCTCGGCATCGATCCTACTATACGTTGCCGCTGCAGTGGTGGCCGGCCGTACACATGAAATATCTCCGGCCCGGTAGCACCGTCCATCCGCGCGCCTTCATTGGCTGTTCTTGGATTTGTTTCGAGTTCGCGGCAGATGGGATCCGTCTTGGTGGATTAATCAGATTACTACTGGGATCTTATCTTAATTAGGGTCAAGTAGAATACCGGCCATAACAATAACACACCTATATCTTCCATCTGGGAGACCCATGGGAGGCACAAGTTCCTTTTATTTCTGTTAAATCCTGTATATGATGCTCCTGTCGTTCTGAATTTATACAGTTAACGTCATTGTGATGCCTTAAAGATTCAAGGAGTCTGTTCTTTATATGGAAAATAATGTGTAGTCAACCGCATGGTCTAGGTGTGTATGCTTAACTTTATGTTTTGGTCCAGTAATTATCGTTTTAAGTTTTTCAAGTAACTTTAAAGTAGAATTTGGTATCTCTGTTCAAAGATTTCACCACCTGAACAAATGCTAAACACATCAATTGTATGACTGTACTTATAAATTTTCATGTAGTTTACCTTGCACTTGGTTACTTCTGAAATTCTTTTGCAGGATTCTAAAATGTGCCAGCTACTTAATTAGATGTTTTCCAATGCTCAATATTGCCAATAACCTTATTTCAGATGTGACACTAAGTCGGTAGCAATTGGTATGTAGCCACCCATATGGGGCTACAATTTAGATTTCCTATAAGTTTTACCTTGGTTCCTCTAGAATGAGAGTTATTTCCGTTGAAGGAGGATTTAAAGGATTTTCCGGTTTACCAGAGCGCATCGTACTCGGATTGTTTTGGCTTTCCACTTTACTTGATTTTCCGGTTTACCATAGTGCGGGATATCTTCTATTTTCAACAAGTAGAGTATCCAAACTCTTGGCCAGACTTGTCACAGTAGCAATTCCAAGTTGGTAGTCAGAACTTATACAATTCTTTAATTTTGGTAATTTTTTTGGCGGAAATGTATTTTCCTGTGGTAATATTTACCCAATTCATAGTACTTATACTAGTCTTCCTTTGCTTGTTGTTTCACAGAAATGCCATGTGAAGGAGGATATCAGGAGGTTCTTGGATGGTATCTATGGGCTGCAACAATGACGACAACATCGTCAAGGACTGCTGTGGCCATATCTACACGGGGCTGCGCAAGCGACGACGACATCGACACGAGGCTGCGGCAGCAATAACATGGACACGCGGCTGCAGTTCTCTATGAGGAGGACATCCTTCTGCTCATTTCCTGCATCGCCAATGACATGTCCTGCTCCGGTGCTGCGGTCTCTGGAGTAGATGCACAGGGGAAGGGACGACCGGCCGCCAGCCACCCTGTTCGCCAACGTGCCGGTAAAAGACCAAGAACACTCAGCGGTCAGCTGGCTGCAACATCGTGGTAAGCTTTCATCATTTGGGAGAATGTTGTGACATCCATCCTAGCTAGTTTATCTGCCAGAACAACTATACATGCCATAACTAGTTAGTATTATCTGCCACATAGGTGTGATCGCTAGTGCCATTAATTGTATGTATTCCCACCTTCTCTTCAAACTTTCCAACACCAACTTTTAGACTGTTATTGCCTAATCTCTATTATGAGAAGCATACACATGTTTTTGTTCTTGTAAAATGATGTCATTAGTTCAGTAGAGGACAAGTCTAGAAATATTGATGTTGCTTACCATGTAGCTGAACACTTGATAAACTAGATGGTGCCCCACGTGTGGCCGCGGCAATATTTGATATATCCAGAATATAATTTTAGCCAAAGTAAAGGAACACCCTCAAAAGAGTTCATGGGGTTGGAACATCCATAGAGATCGAGCCCTGGCATGCATAACATCGTGTGAACATATAGCCTCAGTTGCAGTAATTCATAGCATTTTCTCAAAGAACTATTAATAACTAATGACTATTGTGGTATGAAAAAAGAATCTGATCAAGTTGCTCCGCTACAATAGGTAATCCAGTATTCAGTCATATTCTAAGGAAGACACATACTGGAGCAGGCAACGACAGAGGCTGCTGTGGCGACATCGACACGAGGATGCAGCAGCGATGATGGCATCGACACGAGGCTGTGGCAGCGACGCCATCAAGACACGAGGCTGCGGCAACGACCCCATCGAGACGCGGCTGCGGCGACATCACGATGGCTAATCATTTGGACTAATTGTGTATATGGACTATTGAATAATGCCATGTAAATATTGGTTGATCTAACGTTGTATTTGAATTACTTGATAATGACGTGTCTGGATGTATTAGATAAATAAATTTACTAATATGGTTTTGATTTTTTTAATTGGTATCTTCGCTGGTGAACAAAATATGAATATATGGTATTCCTAAAATCTGAAAACAAATTGGAATACAAATATACTGGAAAATATAAATTTCAGAATATATACCGCTGGCGAACAGATTATAATATTGCTGGCGAACAGCTGCTATCCTAGAAAATCTACCGCTGGCGAACACGTCTCGCTACCGCTGGCGAACGGGCGTGTTGGCCAGCGGTAGTTGTGGTACTGCTGGCGAACGGGCATGTTGGTCAGCGGTAGCTGTTACCGCTGGCGAGGTAGCGCTGGCGAAGCCATGTTGGCCAGCGGTAACAAACTTTTGTTCGTCACTAGTAGGCTTTCTCCTACTAGTGAAACGGCGCATCGCCAAGCTCGTTTCCGCATCTCCTCCACTTACCGGCATGGACACGGTCCTATGCTGGCTAGAAAGGCGGATTCAGCCTCTGTCCCACCGCGGTCCCCGGCTCATGTGCGAGTACACGGGACAGAAAGATGCGATGAGGGTAACGAACAAATCTTTGACGATAAAAGATTTGAGGAAACGTGTCAACCAGTTGGTCGCAACGCGTGACCAATATGAGGAAAGACGGCCGATGTACGCGGCGACAAACCCAGATCCAAAGGTATGGTTCTTCATTTTGGTATTTGGTTTTGCGTTTCTCCTTTCTCGGATATTCTTTCTAACTCGGAGTTTGTCTTTTTTGACAGCTTGTCGATCTTCCTGAGAAGGATCTTGCGACCAATGCCGAGTTAGACGCTATGCGTGCTAACTTTGCAGGTGGGCGCAAGCGCAAGAAGCCTTCTGCTACTCAAGAAATAATTGATCTTGACAGAGTTCGCATCGCTACTCCTAGGTAAATCCACCGGTTTTCTCTTTTCTCTGCTTTTGGTCACAGGAATTTCTTTTCATTTCTCGGAATTCTAACTTTTCAGATTTTCTCTTTCTAGCTTGGCTCCGACAACATGGAAGCCAAAAAGCCGGAAGAAACATAAGTCTGTTGCCCGAAGGGGGGCACAGCCTTGTCCTGCTGCTGCTCCCGACACTCAGGACACAACTGCAGAGGAAAACGTGGCTGCCAGGGAGGAGGAACCCCTGCAGACCAGCCAGCCCATTGCGTCCGAGTCGGACGCGAGGGAAAGGGCGGTGGAGCCGGAAGCTAGGGGTCCTTCCAATGTTCCATTGGAAGAGCCAATGCCCAACTATTGTCCGCAATTCAAGGTAAAAGAAGAACACTTTGACGAACATGGATGTATTCATCCATGGGCGACAAAGTACTTCGCCCCAGCTCCATTAATCCGTCCTTGGGCGCAAGGCGGACTTATTGTTAGGAATAACTTCGTATTCTCGCCTTGGCAGATAATCCAAGATGGCCTTTGCCACACTGGATTTCTTTTTGCTGAGTATGCAAAAGAATTCACGGAAAATCTGTCGGATCTTTAACGGATGAGCAAGGTAATATCTCTAGCCCCCAAGCAATTTTCCAAATGTATACTTTTGACTTAGTGCTTTTATTATGACCTTGCTTGTTTTTAACTTAAGAGATTTGTCTCTTTTCCATGTTTCAGCAAAAAGCTGAAAACATTAACATGGGATTTTTCAGTAAGCTTACCATCAAGAATAAGGTGGTAAAAACTCTCCTTAATATTCTTGAGGATAAGGACTCGGAGCTGGCCTCCGTTCAGCAAAAGCTAGCTGAATTAGCAGGTAAAATTTTCACTGCTTTTCTTTAGAATTTTTTCTAACTAATTTTCCGAGTTTTTAACTCTTCCTCTTACTTGCTTTTCAGCTTCTTTGGCGAAAGCCAAACAAATTGTGAAGATTCCGGCAATGCCGAGAAACTTCGCCGGGAAAACCTGGAACTTCACAAGCTCAGTGTGAAGCTCCAGAAAGATCTGGAGGCCAGCCAACTAGTTGTTGGCATTGCCGAGTCTAAGGATACAACCAGGACGAGAAATACAAAGCCACCATCAGGGACCTGGAGAATATCTTAAACCAGCGCCAAAAGGAAGGCACGGAGATGGATCGGATTCTCGGTAAGTTTTTTAACTTTTACCGGAATTTCCCTTTTTCCCTTATTCTGTTTTTCCTAACTTTTTATTGTTTGATTGAAACAGAAGGTAGCCCCAACTTACCCCAATCGAAAGAATCCGGGCTTTCGAGAAGGTCTTCGCCGCGCTTAAGGCTGCGGGGATGTTACTTATTAATAAGTACATTCCCGACAAATCAGGAGAGTTCTCGAAAGTCAGTAAGCTTCAGGAGAAGATCGTGGAGGTGGCGAACCGCAAAGAATCGTGGTTTTTCTTCGTGGCTCGCGGTGGTGCGCGCATGGCCCTTGGGCTCATGCGTATGCATTATATCACCGCCAAGTCTTGGCGCGTGGCGGCAGATATCCCTCAAGGACACATAGACGCTCAACGGGCCAGCATCTTTGATGCTATCAAAGGCCATGCCACCAAGATTGCCAACATGGTGAACATCTCCACCTTCTATCCCGAGAAGGAAATTCCGACAACTCTAGAGGTTTCCAGCTGCGAGGACGAATACTGGGATCCCGAAGAAGATGCTTAAGTCCTGGGTAGAAGGCAGGCAAAAATAGAAGCATTACCATTCTTACAATGTAATATTCATTGTAATGCTATCTATCATTTGTATAAACAAGTGCTCCGCTTTTGCAGTTTTAATTTATAAGTTTTTGCAAGTTTTCCGGGCTTTAATTCCTTTATCTTCTAAATTCTCTAATTTATATGTCTTGAATGTCCTTAGTGTTTGAAATGGCTCGATAGTAATCTTCACGCCAAGTGACCGGGTATAACCGATCGGTCGAAACTCGGAAACATGGATCGTACTAAAGGAATTTTTACTTACTAATTGCAGTGACCCAACATAAAAACAATAAGATAATACTTAGAGAAAAAGTAAGGAATTTTGAATTTTTTATGAAACTATGGCGCGCAGGCACAATTTGGGTTTCCTTAAGCCTCCTTAGGCCGAAAATCATTCAGTTTTTTTAACTCCGACCACGCAGGCACAATTCGGGTTAACATTGAGTATTTTTAAAGATCATTGGGAAATAGATAAGACGGATTTATGCTTTTTAGTATAATAAACATGTGAAAACAGAAATGCATGAATTCCGACAACTTTATTTCATCATCTCAAATATGTTTACATAGAAATTGAACTAAATGTAGAGGGGACGTAACTGCTGGATGCTCCAGGGTCTCTTTGTCTCTCCTAGTTCGACATATATCTTTCTCTTTCTTTTGCGATTCGGTCTTTTGGGATCATCCTCCGTATCTCGAATATCTACAAGATAGTAAGATCCATTTTTCATATCTTTGCTAATGACAAATGATCCCTCCCATGTTGGGCCTAACTTGTGCTTCCTTTCTTTCACCAATCTTAGCACTAAGTCACCTTTTTGAAAGAACGGTGTCTGATTTTCCGACTATGGTAGCATCGTAATCCTTGCTGATAAATGGCGGGTCCTTGAAGCACAAGGTATCGTTCTTATTCTAAAAGATCGACGACATCCTGTCGTGCGTTTTCGGCATCCGAGTCATCGTAAGCCTGCACTCTTGGGCTATCATGGAGCATGTCCGTTGGAAGTACTGCTTCTAACCCATAGACCAGAAAAAACAGGGTTTTCCCAGTTGATCTATTTGGCGTCGTTTGAATACTCCAAAGCACAGAAGGTACATCCTCTACCCATGGTACATCTGCTCTATGAAGAAGAGATTCGAGTCTTGGGCGTATTCCCTGCAGGATTGAGCTATTCATTCTTTCAACCTGCCCATTGGATTGTGGGTGTGCCACAGATGCAAGATCTACGCGTATTCCCGTTATTCGGCAATATTTTTCCAACTCTCCAATTGAGAAATTTGTCCCGTTGTCCGTAATTATGCTGTGTGGAACGCCGTATCTCATGACTACATCAATGATGAAATTTGTGGCTGTCACACCGTCAAGTTTTTTTTATGGTTTTCGCCTCCACCCACTTGGTATACTTATCTACCGCAACGAGTAGATGTGTGAGTCCACCTCTAGGAGTTTATCTAGCCCCAAGACCGAAAATTTCCATGTAATAGGGATAGTTTTGAGTGCTTGGGCTGGCATATTCGTCTGCTTGGCGTAATACTCACATCCGGCACATATATTTACGATGTGTTCGGCGTCTGTCTTGGTTGTTAGCCAGAAAAATCCTGCACGTATTAATTTTTTAACTATTCTTTTATATTTAGCATGATGTCCGCAATCTCCTGCGTGGATTTCTTGCAGGATTTCTCGGCCTTCTTCTGGCGAAATACATCACCGAAAAAATCCGACAGTGCTACGTTTATACATGCAACCATTAATTACCATGTATCCTTTGCATTGACGTTGTATCTATCTTCGCAAGACCTCGTCTACTCCATCCGGGAACTTCTGATCAACTAAGAAGTTTAAAATAGAATTGTACAATCTGGGTTAACAAGCAGGACCTCAATTGACTCGGAAACAAGAGGTTAATAAAAATCTCCACCTTTGATCGATGGTTCATGCAAATGTTGGACAAACACATCTGGTGGTAGGTTTTTTACCCTTTCCGAGCCCATGCGTGCTAATGCATCCGCATTCCAATTTTGTTCCCTTCTGATATGAAGTACTTCAAATCTCAGGAAGAAAATGGCAAACTCGTCCACCGTTCTCCGATATTCGGCCATGATGGGGCTTTTGGCGTCCCATGTTTGGTTTAGCTGATGTTATACCAAATCTGAGTCACCATAGCATAGTATGCGTTTGACACCTATTTCTTTTGCTATGGGCAATCCATGAAGCAAAGCTTCGTATTCTGCCACGTTATTACTGGCGTTGAAGTGTATTAGTAATACACACTCCATAGTATGACCTTTTGGGGATTTTAGCACTACACCAGCTCCAGCGCCTTCCTTCATCTTGGATCCATCAAAGTGCATGACCCCGTATTCCGACTCCGGCATTGGTGTATTTTCCATTGCTTCTGTCCAATCAGCGACGAAATCTGCCAACGCATGAGATTTTATTGTCGTCCGGGGTTGGTACGTAATGCCCCATTTTCCTACTCGACCTGTTGCGTCCGCATTGTTAATAATATTCCCTGGTGGTGCTTTGCATACCATTGTTATGGAATGTCCTTTGAAATAATGGCGGAGTTTTCGCGATGAAAAAAACACGCCATATGCCAGCTTTTTATAGTGTGGATACCTTTGTTCTGACTCGGAAAATACTTCACTGACATAATACACTGGATATTGATCTGGTATGCTTTGCTCTTCCTTCCGCCTTTCCACAACTATCACCGCGCTAATAACCCTTTTTCTTGCTGTAAGATATAGTAACATGGGTTCTTCGTCTTTTGGTGATGCCAAAATCGGAGCTTTCATTAAGGTTTCTTTTAACTGGGTTAATGCTTTGTCCGCCTCTTCTGTCCACTGAAATTTGTTGGATTTCTTCAACATTTTGTATAATGGAAGAGATTTGTATCCTAGCCAGCTTACAAACCTGCTGACTGCGGCTGTAGAACCCGTCAATCTTTGTACATCTTTTAAGCAGGTAGGCTTTGAAATGTTTAAGTTTGCCTTGATCTTTTCCGGGTTTACTTCTATTCCTCTCTGAGAAACAATAAAACACAGAAGTTTTCCTGAGGAAACCCCGAATACACACTTTAATGGATTCAACTTAATTTTATAAGTGCGCAAATTTTTGAAAGTTTCTCGTAGATCTTCAAGGAGTGTATGCTTTTCCTTGGAAACGACTGTGATATCGTCCACGTAAACTTGTATGTTTTTGCCAATCTGACTATGCAAGCAACGTTGCATGCAACGCTGGTAAGTTGCACCTGCGTTCTTCAGGCCAAAAGGCATGGTTATTTAATAGTATGTTCCATACGGGGTTATGAAGGAAGTTTTTAATTGACCTTCCTCCTTCATACGTATTTGATGGTGCCCGGAATAAGCATCCAAAAAGCATAAAAGCTCAGAGCCAGCAGTGGCATCAATTATTTGATGGATTCCCGGTAACGCGAACCTATATTTTGGACACAATTTCTTCAGGCCAGTGTTATCTATATACATCCTAAGAACAGTACTATCTTTCTTCGGTACTAATACTGGGTTCGCAGACAAATCAGTATGTATAACTTCACGGATAAAATCTGCTGCTAAAAGTCGGATAATCTCCTTAGCAATAGCCTTCAGTCTTCTTCCATCAAATCAACGGAGACCTTGTTTGACGGGTTTTGATCCTAGAATCACCTTGAGTTGATGCTCATTAAGTTCCCTGGGTACACCAGGCATGTCCGTAGGACACCAGGAGAAAATATCCCAGTTCTCACGGAGGAACTTGATGAGCGCACTTTCCTATTTGTCGGTCATCACGATCCCCACTACGACAAATTTAGTCGGATCCTTGGGATGTAGGATAACCTTTCTTGTATTCTCGGAAGCTTTGAAACTATCTGCCGGCTTCCGGCTTTCTTTTCCTGCCAGCGATACTTCTTTCGCCATCTTTTTCAATTCCTCGTTTTCTTTCTCTTTCTCGGTGCAAAGGGTGTTTACTTTTTCCAGCTCGTTTGCCAAACTGAAGTGTCCCGATATGGTGATTACTCCTCCTTTTGGCCCTGGCATCTTTAGCTTGTTATAAATATAACATGATCTTGCCATGAATTTGGCGAAAGCTGGCATTCCGAGTATTGCATGGTATACACTTTCGAACGGCACCACCTCGAAAGAGATTTTTTCCTGTCGGAAATGCTCTTTTTCTCCAAAGGTTACATCTAGGGAAATTTCTCCGAGGGAATGTGCTTGCCTGCCCGGAACGATGTTGTGGAAACGTATGTTTCTATGATTGAGCTGGGTCTCGGATATTCCCAGATGCTTCAGTGCATCCAAGTACATGATATTTGGGGGTTGGTGGAACAACCGCGTTTATTTCTCGAAGCGTTGTCTTTTCCCCTTTTATAGAGGGGGTTGCCAGGAAAGTTAGGTTGCATTTTCCATCAACTCTCGGCAACTTTGGTTTGCTTTTTCGCTGTTGTTCCTGGATTTTTTCATCAGTGTCTGATTCATTGTCTTGTTTTTCAACTTCTGGCTTTTGCTTGGAGAACTTCCTCTTGGAGCTTTTCCCCTTGTTCCCGGATCCTGCAGTGTCTTTCATGTGTTTATTAAGCCGGCATTTCGCATTGGTATGGGTGGGTTTCCCAAATTGCGAATGGTGGACACAGTTTTCTGACTTAATCTTTTCCCACTCTTCCTTTGAGTAGGATATAGGTTCGGTGCTTCTTCTTTTCCATTTGCTGCCATTATCCTTTCCAAAGGCTAGATTAACTTCCTTGGGATTTGCACCAAAGCATAAATATTTCCACCTCTCGCCCTAAAGTCGTCTTCGGCCGCTGCATGCTCATTGGCGGTAGTAAGCATAGATCCGAGATCTTTGTGCTCCTTTGACCAACCATTAATGGTACGAGGCCGGGTTTTAAGCCATTGATGAATGCATGCATTTCTTGTACATCACTTACTCCAGAGCAACTGTTTTTCATTGCAGTCCATATTGAGATAAAGTCGACATACGACTCATCTTCAAACTGGATGAAGTGATTTAGCTGGTTGATGCTCTTGGGGCGTTTGTATGTTCCCCGAAAATGCTGAGTGAATACTCTAGCCATATCATACCAACTATCGACGGTTCTTAACGGAAGCCCGTTGATCCAATCTCTGGCTCCATCCAGCAACATTAGGGGGATGAATTCTACTCCAACTAGATCTGTCCCTTTGTTAATCTGGACGGCTGTATAGTAGTCTGAGAGCCAGGTATCCGGGTTTGGACTGACAGTATATTTTTGATATGTTGGACCAACTTTGGCAAAGCCACAATGTAGAGTTATTCTCCGGATCCTCACAGTTAAACACTTAGTTCCAAAGTATAGATCATCTCTTTCCGCTTTATCAACGTGAGCGGAATATCTATCGGCTGAATGGACAGAAGGGTATCTGCTCCTTTCTTTACCATTGTTGCGCGAGTGCGCTTTTCCGGGATTATCCCTATTTCGTCCGTTGTCATTCCCTTTGGAATAAGGTGGAGTTCTACTCCTTGGCCTTTCTGCCAGCGATACTTCTTTTGCCATCTTTTTCAATTCCTCTTTTTCTTTCTCTTTCTCGGTGCAAAGGGTGTTTACTTTTTCCAGCTCGTTTGCCAAACTGAAGTGTCCCGATATGGTGATTACTCCTCCTTTTCCTGCCAGCGATACTTCTTTCGCCATCTTTTTCAATTCCTCCTTTTCTTTCTCTTTCTCGGTGCAAAGGGTGTTTACTTTTTCCAGCTCGTTTGCCAAACTGAAGTGTCCCGATATGGTGATTACTCCTCCTTTTGGCCCTGGCATCTTTAGCTTGTTATAAATATAACATGATCTTGCCATGAATTTGGCGAAAGCTGGCATTCCGAGTATTGCATGGTATACACTTTCGAACGGCACCACCTCGAAAGAGATTTTTTCCTGTCGGAAATGCTCTTTTTCTCCAAAGGTTACATCTAGGGAAATTTCTCCGAGGGAATGTGCTTGCCTGCCCGGAACGATGTTGTGGAAACGTATGTTTCTATGATTGAGCTGGGTCTTGGATATTCCCAGATGCTTCAGTGTATCCAAGTACATGATATTTGGGGGTTGGTGGAACAACCGCGTTTATTTCTCGAAGCGTTGTCTTTGCCCCTTTTATAGAGGGGGTTGGCAGGAAAGTTAGGTTGCATTTTCCATCAACTCTCGGCAACTTTGGTTTGCTTTTTCGCTGTTGTTCCTGGATTTTTTCATCAGTGTCTGATTCATTGTCTTGTTTTTCAACTTCTGGCTTTTGCTTGGAGAACTTCCTCTTGGAGCTTTTCCCCTTGTTCCCGGATCCTGCAGTGTCTTTCATGTGTTTATTAAGCCGGCATTTCGCATTGGTATGGGTGGGTTTCCCAAATTGCGAATGGTGGACACAGTTTTCTGACTTAATCTTTTCCCACTCTTCCTTTGAGTAGGATATAGGTTCGGTGCTTCTTCTTTTCCATTTGCTGCCATTATCCTTTCCAAAGGCTAGATTAACTTCTTTGGGATTTGCACCAAAGCATAAATATTTCCACCTCTCGCTCTAAAGTCGTCTTCGGCCGCTGCATGCTCATTGGCGGTAGTAAGCATAGATCCGAGATCTTTGTGCTCCTTTGACCAACCATTAATGGTACGAGGCCGGGTTTTAAGCCATTGATGAATGCATGCATTTCTTGTACATCACTTACTCCAGAGCAACTGTTTTTCACTGCAGTCCATATTGAGATAAAGTCGACATACGACTCATCTTCAAACTGGATGAAGTGATTTAGCTGGTTGATGCTCTTGGGGCGTTTCTATGTTCCCCGAAAATGCTGAGTGAATACTCTAGCCATATCATACCAACTATCGACGGTTCTTAACGGAAGCCCGTTGATCCAATCTCTGGCTCCATCCAGCAACATTAGGGGGATGAATTCTACTCCAACTAGATCTGTCCCTTTGTTAATCTGGACGGCTGTATAGTAGTCCGAGAGCCAGGTATCCGGGTTTGGACTGACAGTATATTTTTGATATGTTGGACCAACTTTGGCAAAGCCACAATCTAGAGTTATTCTCCGGATCCTCACAGTTAAACACTTAGTTCCAAAGTATAGATCATCTCTTTCCGCTTTATCAACGTGAGCGGAATATCTATCGGCTGAATGGACAGAAGGGTATCTGCTCCTTTCTTTACCATTGTTGCGCGAGTGCGCTTTTCCGGGATTATCCCTATTTCATCCGTTGTCATGCCCTTTGGAATAAGGTGGAGTTCTACTCCTTGACCTTTCTGCCAGCGATACTTCTTTCGCCATCTTTTTCAATTCCTCTTTTTCTTTCTCTTTCTCGGTGCAAAGGGTGTTTACTTTTTCCAGCTCGTTTGCCAAACTGAAGTGTCCCGATATGGTGATTACTCCTCCTTTTCCTGCCAGCGATACTTCTTTCGCCATCTTTTTCAATTCCTCTTTTTCTTTCTCTTTCTCGGTGCAAAGGGTGTTTACTTTTTCCAGCTCGTTTGCCAAACTGAAGTGTCCCGATATGGTGATTACTCCTCCTTTTGGCCCTGGCATCTTTAGCTTGTTATAAATATAAAATGATCTTGCCATGAATTTGGCGAAAGTTGGCATTCCGAGTATTGCATGGTATACACTGGTATACACTTTCGAACGGCACCACCTAGAAAGAGATTTTTTCCTGTCGGAAATGCTCTTTTTCTCCAAAGGTTACATCTAGGGAAATTTCTCCGAGGGAATGTGCTTGCCTGCCCGGAACGATGTTGTGGAAACGTATGTTTCTATGATTGAGCTGGGTCTCGGATATTCCCAGATGCTTCAGTGTATCCAAGTACATGATATTTGGGGGTTGGTGGAACAACCGCGTTTATTTCTCGAAGCGTTGTCTTTTCCCCTTTTATAGAGGGGGTTGCCAGGAAAGTTAGGTTGCATTTTCCATCAACTCTCGGCAACTTTGGATTGCTTTTTCGCTGTTGTTCCTGGATTTTTTTCATCAGTGTCTGATTCATTGTCTTGTTTTTCAACTTCTGGCTTTTGCTTGGAGAACTTCCTCTTGGAGCTTTTCCCCTTGTTCCCGGATCCTGCAGTGTCTTTCATGTGTTTATTAAACCGGCATTTCGCATTGGTATGGGTGGGTTTCCCAAATTGCGAATGGTGGACACAGTTTTCTGACTTAATCTTTTCCCACTCTTCCTTTGAGTAGGATATAGGTTCGGTGCTTCTTCTTTTCCATTTGCTGCCATTATCCTTTCCAAAGGCTAGATTAACTTCTTTGGGATTTGCACCAAAGCATAAATATTTCCACCTCTCGCCCTAAAGTCGTCTTCGGCCGCTGCATGCTCATTGGCGGTAGTAAGCATAGATCCGAGATCTTTGTGCTCCTTTGACCAACCATTAATGGTACGAGGCCGGGTTTTAAGCCATTGATGAATGCATGCATTTCTTGTACATCACTTACTCCAGAGCAACTGTTTTTCATTGCAGTCCATATTGAGATAAAGTCGACATACGACTCATCTTCAAACTGGATGACGTGATTTAGCTGGTTGATGCTCTTGGGGCGTTTGTATGTTCCCCGAAAATGCTGAGTGAATACTCTAGCCATATCATACCAACTATCGACGGTTCTTAACGGAAGCCCGTTGATCCAATCTCTGGCTCCATCCAGCAACATTAGGGGGATGAATTCTACTGCCACTAGATCTGTCCCTTTGTTAATCTGGACGGCTGTATAGTAGTCTGAGAGCCAGGTATCCGGGTTTGGACTGACAGTATATTTTTGATATGTTGGACCAACTTTGGCAAAGCCACGATGTAGAGTTATTCTCCGGATCCTGATAGTTAAACACTTAGTTACAAAGTATAGATCATCTCTTTCCGCTTTATCAACGTGAGCGGAATATCTATCGGCTGAATGGACAGAAGGGTATCTGCTCCTTTCTTTACCATTGTTGCGCGAGTGCGCTTTTCCGGGATTATCCCTATTTCGTCCGTTGTCATGCCCTTTGGAATAAGGTGGAGTTCTACTCCTTGGCCTTTCTTTGTTCCTAGGAGGAGTACGGGATCTCTGACGTCTGTGAGGAATGTTGTATCTTCGGGCTTTTTCAGCTGGCCGTCTCGGAGGCGGCATTGCTTTTCCGTCTTTCCGGTTTTGTTCCTCCCGATCTCGAGGATTAATTCCAGCTTTCGGCATATGGGATCCTGTCCTGGACGCTGCATCCTTATGATCTAGAATTTTATTGTCCTTTCTTAGATCTCCTTTCTTCTCTTTTGAATTGCCTGAATCTCCAGGTTCGCCAGGTCCAGGTACTCCAGCGGCGCATGTAGTGGTTTTGCATAGGGCCTAGTCGTCATGCAACTTCCCTAATCTTGCTTGCCCTTGCTGTTGCTGTTGCAATGGCTTTACTAAGAAAGCATACGCCCCTTGCAATTTTTCTTCATTGGAGTACAGATCATCATTGAGGATGGGGAATGCGGCTTCCTCGTTTTCTGTTGCGGCATGTATACATGTTCTCCCTTGGCATCAATGTCGTTTACTTGCTTTTGTCACGAAGGGTTTTGGAACCATTCTTTTGGCGGCAATACTTCCGGTCTTGCAATTCCGGGTAACTGTGTAGAGTTTATGCAAGATCTATTCCTTCTTTCGTACTCCTCTATTTCTTCCTGCTGCAACTTGATGCCAGCCTGGGTTTTAGGAGGTTTTCCCGAGTTCTGAATAGATGTTGCTGCTACCGTTGGAGAGCTTGTCTCCTAGCTTCCACCACTTCAGGGGGTTCGTCAAGTCCCACTGGAGTTTAAATTAAATCACGTTCGTCCTATTCTAACATTAGTGGAAGAGGGATCTCCTTCGTTTTCTTCGCCGCTGGCTTCAATCCGCTTCCTCCTCCTACTTCCAGGTTTTCATTAGCAGTGTCCGCCAATTTTTTCTTCCGGAGTTTGTATCGGAGTTTCTTGGCAGTCTTTTTTCTTTTCTTGGAAGAGGGAGGTTTTTTACCAGGTTCATCTTCTATCAATTCCTTGACATCAAATTGGACTGGTTGCACTGTCCTCTCTTTCCTCATCTGGCAGAGGTGTTTTGGGGTCTTCTAGGCTTTATTCATCCGTGTGCTCAACTGGTTTTGCCATAAACACTTCACGGAAACCCCCTTGCATAGATTTGACCTTTCTTTTGAAAGCGTCTTCATCTTCGTCCTCGGAATCTAACTCTTCAGATCCGGGTTCCGACTCCAATCTCGCCTCAATGGCGGTTAGCACATTATCGGCTTCCGAGTTCGCCGTCATATTGACGGGTGTCGGATCTTCCACTTCTACTGTGGGATTGTTTTCATCTGCCTCTTCCACGAGATTGCTTTCATCTATGTTTTCAGCAACCTCGGATTGCACCATACAAATAAAGTGAGATATGACTGCAGGCATCTCCGAAGAGGCAGCAATTTTAGCGGGGTATTTGCGATCTGAGCAAAATCCGGCATCATAGTTTTCTTCAACTGGGTATAGGGCGGGTGGGATAAATTTGCTTCCACCACAGAATCCGGCATGTACGATACATTGTCGAGGAAGCGCGTGACGTTGTTATCGAATTCCAAGCTTCCAACAGTTATGGTACTACCGAGTATTCCCGATCGAAACATAATGTCTGACGTCGCTGGCCCCACAGTGGGCGTCAACTGTCGAGACATCGTAGTAGAGTTCATAGACGGGGTGCCATGAGACTAATGGTAGAGACGTGGGGGGACGTGGTAGTACAAAAACCAGGAACACCAAATTTACCCAGGTCCTGTACGTCGCAACGAGGCGGCGCTGCTACTCCTGCAATCTCACTAAATCAGGGCTGAAGCCTGAAGTATACAAAGTATAACGTGAGTAGGATTTTCTAACTCGGCGAGGATCAACTTCTCGGAGAGTTGGCTTCTAGCTAATTTTCCGTATTTTTCTTCTCTCCCGTACAGCTTTATTTAGATAGCTGGGTTAGGGCTTATAGAAAGGAAAACTAGAAGACTACGTTAAGTATCTAACTTGGAAAGCAGGAATCCGCCTTCTACTCCAAGCCGCACCACTTGGGCCGTGGTCCGGGTTCTTCTAGAATCCGGCTTTTGCATGTCAGCTTACTGGCCCGCCTAATGGACTATGATACATTACCAATCAGGCCACCCTGGTAATCCGGGTCTTTAGGACAATGCCGGATATACCCATAATCGGTATATATCCGACAGACGACTTCGAGCAGATGGACAAGTATGGACAGAAGAATCTCAACACCATTTTGAAGAGGTAAAATATGGCGAAGGAAATATTAGTTATGGTGGACATGGCATTTATCCCATGGTGCCAATCTTTGAAAAGGAAACTCTTTTTTGCAAAGTTCTACGGAAAAACTTGCTATTTGCAAATAGCACAAACTCCACAAAGACAAATATGCATATAGTTTAGGCTTGTGATTGTATATCCACCTTAGTGTCATTTGCCAGTACATTAAATTGTACTGAAGTCCTTCGGGGCTGCATATTCCAACGTGCAGAAAATTCGGATAATAAACTTTGATCAAGTGCTTGGACTCGAGTCTACACCCAATATGTATTGTCTGTGGCGCATGGTTGAAGTTGAAAGCTCATTGCTACCTTTTTTTCTATTGTTTTACCCTTAGCTTTGCTAGTCGTTGAAGACTATGCACTCTGTAATAAAGATATACTTGGCTATTCTAGATCTTTTGTAATAGATTTGATACTTCTGCAATGATATCTTTAAGTTTTCTTCTATGGTGCTAGAATTGATCCAGGGACTAGCACTTAACACAATAGTTTTTGAATTACTAAATGTGAGGCCGCTACAAAATGATATCAGAGCAAAGTGTTGTCTGTAGGTTCGAGCCCTTAGGTTTGGACACCCTTTTTTATCATGTTATTATCTCCTTAGAGTATTTTGGATCCTAGCGGCATAGTGAGATGAAGCGGCCCGGACAAACATTACATGTCCACGGACATGAGGCATGTTCTTTGATTAGTTTGCGGGTGTTTGTCCTTCTCACTATAGTGAATATATAATTTACAATAAGTTGTTAATATTCTGTTGATCACCCTAGAATAGAAACTCATTTTTTTAAAGTATTTTTGTCTAGTATCTTCTCACCTTTGTTTTCAAAACAAATGACATCTTTTACCCTTTGAACTTCAAGATGAACATGCTTCAACTTTGCAACCGCCAAGAACTTCCGAGTTAAAGATGAAGAGTTGTAACTTCACCGCCACCGGACATCAAGGACCCTAGGATTTAATATCTATTCTACTCTAACATAGCTAGAATAACTTTTATTCTAGTAATTCTACCTATTGTTCAATCGTATAACATCTTATCTAATTTATAGATGACCAACTTTTTTGAATCATTCAAGAAGGGCCCATTAATTGATGACCATGACTTTGGATTGTGAGATGGATTTCACGAAAGAATTGAAACCTAATGATAAGATTAGGATTTGAAGGAGTAGCAATCTACAAAGGTTTTCACTTCAATGAAGATGGCCAAGAGTATTGATGGGTGCAACTTCACCTATACATAAGAAAGTAGTACGAACACAAGACAGAAGGGGACTGCATCTTCACTAACCCACAACAATACACATCATTCTTTGAATCAGCTAGATGAGCTGCATGGGAGGCTATCACCGAACTTGGAGAAATACGTACGGGGAGACTTTACCACACTCAGAAGGATCTCCAGGAAGCTGCAGAAGATATTGTCGACCTTGAAAAGGAGTTAAAGATGTATAGGATAATAAAGATCATATGATCGATCCTACTAGTTGGCCACCAATGACAGAGTGCATTAGCTACAATTTATGTTTGAGTATTGACCTATCAACTTGTGATGTGGTAATGCTAGAGTGTTTTGGACTGCAACTAAGCTGTTTTGCTTGACTTCATAAAAAAATTAAGTACCAATTTGGAAATTAGAGTAAGGAAGAAAAGTTTTAAGTTGTTTTTATTTTGTTGTTTGACTTGGATTGTGTATGGGTAGGAAATTTTTCTGCTCATAGTTCTATCTATCTTTACTCACGTATGCTGAAAATCCACATATGCCTCCATGTCGTGACCCCGACAACAACGATGCTATGCAGTAGATGCTCACTTCCCAAGCCCAACTTTTACAAACGAGGACTCAGTTTGTAGTAGAAATGAACGACAACAAGAACAACAAAAATGCGCCACCACCACCCCAAGTGGACATACTTGCTAGATTTCTGAGGCTTATGCCTACCAAGTTCTCATATGCTACTGATCCTATTAAGGCAGATGACTGGCTTCGCTCAATCAACAAGGACTTAGTGACTTGTGAGTGCACTGATGAGGAGAAGGTGAGATTCACCACACATCTGTTAGAAGGACCCACTGCAATGTGGCGGGATACTTATCAAGTGACTCATACGCTGGAAGGCATGACTTGGGATGATTTCAAGGAGGGATTCCGCAATGCTCATATCTCATATGCGACAATGAACCTCAAGAAGGAGGAGTTCCGTAGTTTGAAGCAGGGAAGTAGGACCCTGAAGGAGTATATGGATGAATTCTATTCTTTGTCAAGGTATGCACCAGAGGACATTGACACAAATTCTAAGAGGAAGTATAGGTTCCTCAATGGACTTAAAAGGAGCTAAAGATACCTTTGTTAGTAGCATATGCCCCAAATTATCAATTTCTATTGGATCAAGCCATTACCTTGGACAACAACATGAGGAAGGAGGAAAACAGGAAGAGGAAGTACAGTAATGGTGGAAAATACCAATCTGGACGTTCGTCACACATCATATGGAGGACACAATGCTCACAAACATGAGAGCCATCACAGTGTTGGGAATGGACACACTCAAGGTGGTCATGATGACATTGAAGGACTCAAAGAAACCAATGGTAGCACCAATGGTCACCCGAATGGTAATGGACAACACAATCACAACCACGAGATAAAGACGGATCTTAATAAGGTGACATGCTTCAAGTGCAGAGACAAGGGACATTATGAAACTGATTGCCATGAGAAGAAGCCTAGAAAAGCTGCCAAGCCCAACCCATTCAATAAGAGACATGTGAATCAGGTCAACATGGAGGTTGTGAATGGTAAGCCCTAACTCAAATTCTTCAATCACATGTTCCATTATACCAATTTCACGATGGAAGTACAATCTCAAGGATATTCTTTTAAGGATGGTATCCCACTTGATAACATTTTTCCAACCTAATTTCTAGCCTTCTCAAATCTCGTGACGAGATTCCTTTTAAGGGGGTAGTCTATAACATCCCAGGTTTTTGAAAAAAATTGAAAATTTTAAAACCATCATGCATTTATGTGCATCATAGCATTCCTGCATTTTGATTACATAAAATATTGGATTCTAATTTGATAAACATAAAATTTTAGGTGTTAATACCTATTTATCACCTTTTGAAATTTAAATCATTTTTCAAAAGTAAGTATTTTATTTTAGGAAATTGTAGTACTAAAATGTTCCTTATGTCCTAAGCTTTTGAAAAGATACTTTTATGGATTTTTCTAAATTGTTTTGGTTAGGTTTTGAATTGTATTTGAATCAAATGGTTAAAAAACAGAAATGGTATTCTACAAAAAGGTAAAAAGAAAAAACAGCCAACGCACTAGCCCGGCCCGCCCCTCTATTTCCCTCTCTTCTCTCCCCTCCGCCCAGGGCCCAGCCCAACTAATCTCAGCACTCTCTCTCGCGCGCAGCCCTAGCAGGCCGGCCCAGCAACAAGCCCACCCGCACCCGTCTCGCCCCCTCTCCCTGACGACAAGCCCACCCGCACCCGTCCAAAAATATGAGAAACTTGAGAAGGAACTTTTTCAATGGATCCTTACTCTGATACCATCCTTGTAGATTCTTCGCAGTAATAGGTAGTTGCGTTGTTTTTTTTGAAGATAAATAACATGGAAAGATATAGGGATCTACTCTAAAAGCGCTATCAACTGCTTTTTATTTTAAAACTCAACATGTTTTATCATAAAATATGATAAGTTTTTGAAGTGTAAACAAGGAAAGTGACCTTATTCAATACATTCTTATGATGCTTTAGACACTAAATAAAATAACTTAGATAATCAATGGACGCAAGAAAATTTAGAACTTCAAGGAGAAATTAACAAGGAATATAACATAGGTCCCGTTGGGTTTAACTTAAGTAAAACATTATAGGTTCGCTCTGGTGACAAACTTAGATTGAATATAGTCGTGCGAGGCGATGATCTGTCACTTAGTTCATATCCTCTTATAATCACCAACACATGCATAGTATGTTTTTAATCCTTTGTGTACATCCATTCGAACCAGAATCGTTCGCACAAGACGGCAAGATACCAGCTAAATCTTCACTGCAAACTATTCTTACTAAGGAGAACACACTGTAAATCCGTTTCTAACGTGGGATAGTACGTCGTAAACTAGCTCGTACAACACATTCTAACATGAACAAAACAAGCAACATGGTAACGAGCGCTTCGTATGGTACCAACATAGGATAAATCGAACAAATGACACCTTGTGCAGGTGTGCACATTAGATAAGAGTATATTCGAGTAGTTGAGTAGAGGTTAGAGACGATAATTGGTGTCAAGGATAGGTGGCAGATGGGACATAAGAGAAATCTCAGATGTGGCATCCTACTCTTATGGCAATGCATATGTTGGTTCTTTGTATCCCATATTTCCCATAGCGCGTCCTAGGACCTTCATAGTATTACATAGCGTTGGTTCTCTGGCAATGTTGAATGTGGCTTTAAATCCCATCCAATAGTATTGGTTCCATATATATCCCAGTCCCTTCCTTTTTTAGTTGCGTTGCGATTGCGACCGGTCAAATTTTCTTGGAAGCACTACAACACGAAAGTCTTACTCTCATGGAAAGTAACTCTAAAGTGGTTTGAACCTGTTGATCGAACTTGATATATATTATATAAGTAGCGTCTGTTGGCATGGCAAAGTTCTTGGTGTCGCTCTAAAGCAAAATAAATCCTAGCTTTCCATATTTCCCCAAGCAACAAGCTTGGGAAGACTTACTAAATGATCGCACATGTGCAATAATACATAGTTTTTCTGTTATTTGGAGCATACATATATACGAATTAATAATGCATAGCAAAAATGAGTTAGTGTATCGCGAAGAACCAATCAAAGGTAAGGAATTGTTTGATTGTAGAAAGAATATTTGTGGTTCCGGCCATCAGATAGGAGCGGAAGACTATTTTTTCAAGTAATCATAGTTTGATCATCTAAACTAGGCACCTGCAATCATCATTCGGATTAGACAAACCGATTGCTCGAAACAAAAATGACCAAGTTTAGGCAACAAATTATTATTATTTCAAGTTGAACAACATGTTTATAAACTAGCAGGAATATTCCTAGATCCTGGCAAACATATTTTAGCTGCTCATTACAAGTTGCACATGTTTTCTCAAAATATATGATTAGTTTGGATGTATAATCAGAGAAGAACGCACTAGTAGAAAACAGGGCATTGAGCCAACCACATTGGAACCGGATTGGATATAAACCGGTTCTAAAGGGTCTGTCCGCTGGGCCCCCACCCTGCAGCAAATGGCCGCAAGGCCTTTAGGACCGGTTTGTAACACAAACCGGTCCTAAAGGTTTTTCGACCGTTTGCTGCAGGGAGGGGGGTCCAGTGGACAGAACCTTCACAAACCGGTTCTAATGGTTTTCTCATTTTTTGCAGCAACTGCGGGGCCCGCTGTTAGACCCTTTAGCAACGGTTTGTAACACAAACCGGTCCTAAAGCCCTCCCCTAAACCCTATACTCCACCCCGAGCTCAGCTCCATTTTTTCCAGCTCGAGCTCAACTCCATTTTTGCTCTCTCCTTCCTCTTGTGAGCTCTAATCCATCCCCATTTTCTCCACCATTTGTCAAGATTGTTGGTACCCATCGGTTCTACGGTTAGCATCAACATTCCCTCTTCCGGCATTGCAAGTTTTTCTTATTTTCTTGCTCATTTCATTTTTGTTGTGCTAGCTAGGTGTTTGATGAAATGCCTAAGCTAGAGAGAGTTCATCATTTGTTATGTATACATATGCAATTTGAGCTCAAATTTAATTATGATTTGTGGTTTTTTTAGTGTCGCGCGCCTTGTCCCCTTCCTCATCGCCGTCGATCGCCCCGTCACCGACACAACCTTGGTGAGCCTATTGTTTTTATTTACCAAAAGAAATTTTTATTTGTATGATTTACATATTTACTTGCATATAATTTTCTTATTGTGTAAGATTTTATATATATATATATATAGCGCCATGGTTTTGATATCCGTCCCCGTTGGCCCTCGTCCAGTCTATGATTCAGATGTGGTATATTATCTTTTATAACTATATATTTTCATTTCCTGATTATATGACAATTAATTACGCCGACCAACTTGACATAGATATTTTTATCTAGGAGGTAGTGGAACCGGAAATGCCAATCGACCCTATTGTTGAGAAGTTACACTTAATTGAACAAGAAAATGTTGGCTTGAAAGAAAGATTGAAAAAGCTGAAGAAAGGTTGGAAAAAACTGAAAGAGAGAAGATGACCTTGGAAAAGGTTCTTGCAGGTGTCTTCGATGGTCACAAGAGCGAGATGGACGCAATGCGTCTGAAGATTAGAAAGATTAGAAAATATGTAATTAGTAAAGAGGCTTGGTATCATTATACCGTCGGGTCAATTGTTACCTTTGTTTCGATTTTGATCGCATTTGTTGTTGTTTTTAAATGCATTAATTAGAGAGAGTTTTTATGGATGGTTTCAGTGTGTATTTTTATGAGAACTATATATGTATGGTCACTACGCTACTTTGGTTTTAACGTGTGATGAACTTTTTGTATTAATTAATTAATTTAGTCATGATGATTTAGCATAATGGTTTTTGATAAATTTATATAATGCAGATGACCCGGCAATGGATGTACAGTGATCGACGTCGTCCCGAATTTCTTAATGGCATGCATAGTTTTCTCAATGTGGCTGAGAAAAACAGGCAGAATGGATTTATTTTTTGTCCATGTAAAAAATGCCAGAATAAGAGGAATTTCCCTAACTCAAGAACCATACACACCCACCTGTTGCAAGAAGGCTTCATGCCCAGTTATTTTTGTTGGACCAAGCACGGAGAAAGAGGGGTTGTAATGGAAGAAAATGAAGAAGAAGAGGATAATGATAATTATCCTATGTTCGGTGAACACGGTGATACTGAAATGGGGGAAGACGAGCCTGAACTTGAGGACATTGTTGATGAGTCTGATGATGATCATAGTCAGGTCATTCGTGAAGAACAGATAAACTGCGCAAATGAAAATGAGAGGTTGAAGTTGGAGCGCATGTTAGAAGACCACAAAAAATTGTTGTACCCAAATTGCGAAGATGGCCAGAAAAAGCTGGGCACCGCCCTGGAATTACTGCAATTGAAGGCAGAGAATGGAGTATCTGACAAGGGATTTGGAAAACTGCTGAAAATAATGAAGAAGATGCTTCCAAGAGATAACATGCTGCCCTGCAGTACATACGAAGCAAAGAAGGTTGGCTGCCCTCTAGGATTGGAAGTGCATAAGATACATGCATGCATCAATGACTGCATCCTCTGCCGCGGTCAGGACGAGAATTTAAATGCCTGCCCCGTATGCGATGCATTTCGGTATAAGATCAGGCGAGATGACCCTGGTGATGTTAGGGTGACGATCGCCCCAGGAAGAGGGTTCCTGCCAAGGTGATGTGGCATGCTCCTATAATACCACAGTTGAAACGTTTGTTCCGAAACAAAGAGCATGCCAAGTTGCTGCGATGGCACAAAGAAGACCGTAAGGAAGACGATATGCTGAGACACCCCGCTGATGGGTCGCAGTGGAGAAACATCGACGATAAGTACGAGGACTTTGCACGTGACGCAAGAAACTTAAGGTTTGGTCTAAGTACAGATGGCCTGAATCCATTTGGGGAGCAGAGTAGCAGTCATAGCACCTGGCCCGTGACTCTATGTATCTATAACCTTCCTCCTTGGTTATGCATGAAGCGTAAGTTCATTATGATTCCAGTGCTTATCCCAGGCCCGTCGCAACCCGGCAACAACATTGATGTGTACCTGAGGCCACTAGTTGATGAACTTTTAGAGTTGTGGGCTCACGAAGGTGTACGTGTGTGGGACGAGTACAAACAAGAAGAATTTGACCTACAAGGGTTGTTGTTTGTAACCATCAATGAATTGCCCGCTCTTAGTAACATCTCAGGACAGTAAAACATGGGATACAGCGCATGCACACACTGTTTAGGCGAGACTGAAAGTATACATATAGGCAAGAATGTGTACCCGGGGAATCGTCGATTTCTTATAGACAGGCATCCCGTAAGAAAGAAAGGAAAGCATTTCAAAGGCAAGGCAGATACACGGAGGAAGCCAACCCTCCCTAAAGGTACTGATATATATGACATGGTCAAAGATATAAAAGTAATCTTTGGTAAGGGTCCTGGCGCACAATCTGTTCCGAATGACGCCGACAACCACGTAGCCATGTGGAAGAAGAAATCTATATTCTGGGAACTACCCTATTGGAAATTCCAAGAGGTTCGCTCTACGATCAACGTGATGCACGTGACGAAAAATATTTGCGTGAACCTGCTAAACTTATTGGGCGTGCATGGGAAGAAGTCGAGAGATACACCAAAAGCACGGCTGCACCACCAACGTATGCATTAACGAGACGACCTGATAAATCTAGAGAATTTCAAAGGTCCTGCCAGCTACACTCTTACCAAGGAAGAGAAGGAGATCTTTTTTCAAGTCCTGAGCAGTAGCAAGGTCCCGTCTAGTTACTCGTCGAACATAAAAGGAATACTAAACCTGGAAGAGAAAAAGTTCCAAAACCTAAAGTCTCATGACTTCCACGTGATCATGACCCAGTTACTTCCGATTACATTAAGGGGGCTTCTGCCAGAAAACGTGCGAGTACCCATTGTGAAGCTATGTGCATTCCTCAACGCAATTTTTCAGAAGGCAATCGATCCAGCAACTCTACCAACTTTACAGAAGGACGTGGTCCAATGTCTTGTCAGCTTCGAGTTGGTGTTCCCACCAACCTTCTTCAATATTATGACGCACCTCATAGTTCACCTAGTCCAAGAGATTTCAGTTCTCGGTCATGTATTCTTACACAATATGTTCCCCTTTGAGAGGTTCATGGGAGTCTTGAAGAATTATGTTAAAAACCGTGCTAGGCCATAAGGAAGCATGGTCAAGGGCTATGGAACAGAGGAGGTCATTGAGTTTTGTATTGACTTTATTCCTGACCTGAACCCGATCGGTGTTCCTCAGTCGCGCCATGAGGGGAGACTGCGTGGAAAAGGCACGCTGGGAAAGAAATCAACAACATGTATGGACGAGCAATCTTTCACTCAAGCACACTACACAGTTCTAGTTAATTCCAGCTTGGCGGCTGCATATATCCAGGAACACAAGGATATTTTACGCTCGGAATACCCGGAGCAACCTGAAGATTTCATTGCTAAAGAACACCAGAAGACTTTTGGCGGTTGGTTGCAAAGACGTCTCATTAATGACAACATTGTTGAAGATGAGCTATACTTGTTGGCCAAGCAACCATCTTTGACTGTATTGACCTTTAAAGGGTACGAGATAAATGGTAACTTATTTTACACGGCAGACCAAGATAAAAAGAGCACCAACCAAAACAGTGGCGTCCGGTTTGATGCAAAAGACGACAACGGGCAAAGGGTCACATACTATGGTTACATAGAGCAGATATGGGAACTTGACTACAGACCTTCCTTTAAGGTCCCTTTGTTCTGGTGCAAATGGTTCAACCTGTCAGGCGTGAAGGTAGACCAGAAGTACGGAATGACAAAAAAGTGGATCAGAAGAATCTTGGGTACGGCAATGATCAATTCGTCCTAGCCAATGATGTGGCTCAGGTTTTCTATGTGAAGGACATGTCTAGCAGACCGAGAAAAAGAAAAGATAAGGAAGCGAATCATCAGACGATGAGCCAAGGCGCCACATAATTCTTTCAGGAAAAAGAAACATCGTGGGAGTTGAGGACAAGAAAGACATGTTAGAAGATTACGATAAATTTGATGAAATTCCTCCCTTCAAAGTCAAAGATGATCCAAGTATCCCTTTAAATGATGAAGATACTCCATGGTTACGACGCAATCAGAAGAAAGGCAAGAAGAAAAATAGATAAATGATTAAACCTTTTATGTAATTGTGTTGACCATTTTGATAAATATCAAAAATTTGACCAGCTTCCACTAAATTTGACCATTTTGATAAATATCATTTTTATTTTTTAAGTGTTAAAATGACACCAACCTTTAGTACCGGTTTCGTTGGGAAACGGATCATCCCGGTTGGGGACACCAACCGGGACTAAATGGGTTAGGGTTTCGTTTGGACCAATCAGATAGAATCACACGGATCGTGTGTTTCTTTCAAGCGCTTGTGAGTCGTTGGATCCGGGCTGTGTTTCTTTCGAGCTGTTGTCAGCCATTCGACCAGGGCTACGGTGTGTTTCTTTCGAGCAGTTGTGAGCCGTTTGATGAGGGTGTTTCTTAACCGTTGGATCAAAACCCTAGCACAACACTTTGTGAGCCCGAGGACCCTATATATAGCCCACCTTCATACACCGGTCAGTTCATCGAGCAAATACAAAACATCCGGATTCGCCATCATACGTCCTGCCGTGCATTTGGTATGAATATATGCACCCAGTAGCCACGGTAGGGCTGTATGATGGCGAATCCGGATGTTTTGTATTTTCTCGATGAACTGAATATATGATGTATCAAACCTTAAAGGGGGGTGTAGAACAAAGGGGGGTGTAGAACAAAACAATCGGTATCGCCATCATACGTCTTGCCGTGCATTTGGTATGCATATATGCACCCAGTAGCCACGGTAGGACTGTATGATGGGGATACCGATTGTTTTGTTCTACACCCCCTTTTATGGTTTGATACATCATATATTCAGTTCATCGAGCAAATACAAAACATCCGAATTCGCCATCATACGTCCTGCCGTGCATTTGGTATGCATATATGCACCGAGTAGCCACGCTAGGGCTGTATGATGGCGATACCGATTGTTTTGTTCTACACCCCCGTTTAAGGTTTGATACATCATATATTCAGTTCATCGAGCAAATACAAAACATCCGGATTCGCCATCATATGTCCTGTCGTGCATTTGGTATGCATATATGCACCAAGTAGCCACGGTAGGGCTGTATGATGGCGATACCGATTGTTTTGTTCTACACCCCCTTTAAGGTTTGATACATCATATATTCAGTTCATCTGTTTCCTTTGATTTTACAATTTTTTGAGTCTACGTTGATTTTATAAATAAATGTCAAAGAAAACAGAAAAGGGAAACAAAAAAGAAAAAAAAAGAAGAAAAAAAAGAAGAAACTCGAAATAGAAAAAGGAAACAAAAAATATTTTTATATTTTCAAATTAGTTTGATAAATATCTTATTTTTTACACTTTTACTGTTTTAAATGACATTTAGACAATTTTTACACAAAATATGAGAAAATATAAATATGTTTTTGTAAATATTTGATTTTACAATTTTTTTAGTCTAATTTGATTTTATAAATATATGTAAAAGAAAACAGAAAAGAAAAATAAAAGAAAAAAAATAAAAGAAGAAACAGGAAAAAGAAAAAGGAAACAAAAAAATGTCTTTATATTTTCAAATTAGTTTGATAAATATCTTATTTTTTACTTTTTTATTGTTTTAAATGACATTTAGACAATTCTTACACAAAATATGAGAAAGTATAAATATGCTTTTATAAATATTTGATTTTACAACTTTTTGAGTCTACTTTGATTTTATAAATAAATGTAAAAGAAAACAGAAAAGGGAAACAAAAAAGAAAAATAAAAGAAGAAACAGGAAAAAGAAAAAGGAAACAGAAAAAAGAAAACATGAAACAGAAAAAAGGAAAAAAGAAAAAGGAAAAAACCCTTTAGGACCGGTTGTTAGCAACAACCGGTCCTAAAGGTGGGTTCGCGCGCGCGGTCTGAACGTGGCCCCGGTTTTGGACATTTAGTACCGGTTGTTGTTAACAACCGGTACTAAAGGCATGTACAGGGGGTCTTCACTCTATCAGTCCTTAGCGAAATTTTTCAGTTTCAGTCAGTCGCACGTCTTCTTCATCCCGGGCGAAGCCCTGCCTTGCCGTACGCCTCCTCGTCGCCATCGCCTCCTCGCCGCCTTCGCCCCGCCGCGCGCTCTCGACGCCGCTTCGTCGCCGCCACCCTCTGCCCCTGACGCCGTACGCCTCGCCCACACCCCCGACGCCACGCCCACGCCCTCGACGCGACGCCGCCGCCCCGACGCCACGCCGCCGCCCGACGTCGCGCGCCTCCCTCTGCCCCGACGCCACGCCCACGCTGCCGCCCGACGCCGCCAGCTCCCTCTGTCTCGACGCCGCCAGCTCCCTTTGTGACGTAGGCGTGACGTCACAGAGGCAGAGGCAGAGGCAGAGGCGTGACGTCACAGAGGCACCCTCTTTGAGTTTTTTGTTTTGTTTTTTTTCTATTTGTAAAATAGATTTATAATTGAAATTAGAATTTATAGTAATTAGAGTAATTATAAGTAGCTAGTATTTTTCTATTTCTATTTGTTTTCATCGGACACTTAGCTAGAATTTTGTATTATAATTAGCTAGTAATTATAATTAGCTAATAATTATAATTAGCTAGAACTAGCTAGTAATTATAATTGGCTAGAATTAGAGTAATTATTATAATTAGAGTAATTATAATTAGCTAGTAATTATAATTAGCTAGAGTTAGAGTAATTATTATAATTAGAGTAATTATAATTAGCTAGTAATTATAATTAGCTAGAATTGGAGTAATTATTATAATTAGCTAGTAATTATAATTAGCTAGTAATTATAATTAGCTAGAATTAGCTAGAATTTTTTAGTAATTATAATTTGTAGTAATTGTAATTAGCTACAATTAGAATTTTACTTTGATATCGTAGTTGTAAATTAGAGTTCTTCATTTTATAAATTAGAGTTTTGCATTTTAGAGTATTGCATTTTATAAATTATTATACAACATTCTCTATATAAATAACCAATGAAATAATTTTGCTAAGTGTCCGATGAAATAATTTTGCTAAGTGTCCGATGAAATAATTTTGCTAAGTGTCCGATGAAATAATTTTGCTAAGTGTCCCATCAAATAATTTTGCTAAGTGTCCGATCAAATAATCTTTCTAAGTGTTCGATGAAATAATCTTGCTAAGTGTGCGATGAAATAATCTTGCTAAGTGTCCGATGAAATAATCTTGCTAAGTGTCCGATGAAATAATTTTTCTAAGTGTCTGAGTTTAAAAAATGAAAATTTTATTTTGATATCATAGTTGTAAATTAGAGTTCTTCATTTTATAAATTTTACAAGCAGGTGTTGAGCTATGGATCCCCAAGAACCACATGATCCGCACGTTGATCAGGTCGCGGGAATGGGTGACGCGGAGAAGGAAATATACATGTGCCAGATGATTTTTGAAGATGCAACAGCCATATATCATGATCACGACGGTGGACATGCGTTTAGCAATCAATTTTTTGAACGACTCCGGTGACGGAGCTGAGAATATAGAAGATGTAGTAGATGATGACGACGACAACGTCGACGATGCAGAAGTGCCCTCTAGAACAAACTCTGCCAATGTATATCTCAAGTCACTGTTGACGCAACAATTAATTTGTATTGCACTTACTAACGAATCATTATTTTTCCCGTTTAGGCGCCCTCCGGAACAGCTAGCGCAAGTACTGAGAACAAAGTCGAAACGAGGCCCGGCCGCAAGGTTGAAAGATACCGCAAGGTACTCGATCGATAAAGTTGCTGCTGATGGCAAACTACTGGAACCCCAAGAAACTTATCGCAAATTCGTAAATGAGTGCGGAGTTGTTGTAAGAGACCTGGTCCCGATCAACTTAATAGAATGGAATAAGCCGAAGACCGGCGCCAACATTGGAGCTACTTATGTCGATGACAGATTGAAAAGATTGCTTTGCGACACGGTCTGGCTAAATTTCAGCGTAGCGGAAGATAAGAAGAAGAAAGTAGAGGAGTGGGCTTTGAAAAAGATGGCCACACAATTCCAGAGGTGGAAGAAAGACTTGTGGAAGAAATATAAGGACGGAGATCCAGTTTTCACTGGGCACCTAGTGAAGATAAGAGAGCTTGGCCTGATTTTAAGGCGTACAAGAAATCGGGTGTCTTTACATCCCGATCAGCCACAAATAAGGAGAATGCGAAGAAGAAGAAATATCACCATATTTTGGGGTCAGGTGGCTACATGACTGCCCTGCCTAGGTGGCGACGCTACGAAGATGCGCTTCTGAAAAGAGGTATCATTCCACAGACACATGACTGGCCCGATAGGTCCATGTTCTGGTTGTTCGCGCATGGGGCAACGTTGGACGCTGAGACTGTGATGATTGTTGCGGAGGGACCATGGTCGGAAAAAATAACAAAAGTCGTATCAGAACTAGAGAAGGCAATAGAAGTTGTTCGAAAAGGAACTTTTGTTCCCGATAGAGAGAACGACGAGCTCACGAAGGCACTCGGGAACCCCGAAAAGTGGGGACGAACACAAGGCTTTGGAGCCACTACCCCGTGGAGCCAAGGGTTTCCAGCGGACCTTGGCACTTACAAAAGTCGTGGTAGAAGCAAGAAGAAGGCGCTGGAACGGATATCGACATTAGAAGAAAAGGTGGCGTTTCTCTTGAAGAAAGTGGGACACCACACTGAAGAGGAGGTAGAACATCCTGCACCTGACGCTGATCAGCAGCAAATAGAAGACGATCATGTAGCAGATGCCGTCCCATCTCAGCATACAAGCAGCATGGGTTCCACGCAGCTGCAGCTAGAAGACGGTCGTGCAGTCGAACCGTCGGCTCCTCACTACCCCATGGATGATATCACGGAAAAGACAAACTGTGAGATACATATGCCAATGGGGAACATATCCTTCATGGTGGCGTCAGGCTATGCTTTACCGAATCAACCTGGAGCAACCTACCATGGTTGTCAGATTCCAGCATCCAATGCTCGTGTCGGGTTGTCAACAATTAGTCCGGGATGCCATTCAATTGAGCTTCATATTTCCGGAGGTGAAGGCGAGAGGACACTGGGGTATCATCTTGTGGAATAAGAAACACATCGTGTTTCCTAACGCGGCGCCAAGGCCACCGACTCCTCGAGGTACAAATGCACCACCTCCAACAATTACTGAATGTTGCACCACATGTAAGCCTATTTTTAATAGTTTTTTCACTTTCGTACAGAGAATGCACGACCTCCAAGTCCCCCCCCCCAACTCACCTCCAAGTCCACCCCACAACGAAGATTGGGAGCCCGAGGCCGAGAGTCCATCGCCCGTGCACTCCCGTGAGCCGACGGATGCGCCCACTATGGGTACGGCAAAGCGGAAGCTGTAGTTCAGAAGAAATGGGACTCCTGCCAAGAAGAGAGAAAGTAAACCCAAGAAAGTCAAGGCTCCCCCGAAGTTACCAGGCCCGATGACTCCGGAGGAACTAGACGAGGTCGTGAAAGCCAAAAACAAAGCATGGTTCGCACGGTTTCCCCTGAAGCCCCCTCCAGACGTCTGGAAGGAAACTCTGAAGAACATACCAAAGTGGCAAATTGAGCGCACCATCGACAACTTATATTATCCTGCACCGCCGCCGCCCCTTTCAGACTATGAACGGTACATTGAAAAGATGCACACCGCACAGATGAAGCAGGCGGAGCAGACGAAATGCGGGAAACAAGTTCCCCAGCTCGGACAACAAGAAGCAAAGTCAATTGCCCCGCTCAACGTGTTAGCTGACCAGGCTTCAGTGTCCGGTCCACGCATGGGCGACGTAGGTTACGCTATTGCTGATGTGGTATATAAATATAAGCCCGAGACCCTCTGGTCGAAAATCCTAGTGCTCTAACAACCCAACTATGGAATTTACATGTTTGGTATTTGGAGGCCGCAAGGCAAAAGAGAGAATGTATCATGGCGGCAGTTCAGGATCAACACTACTTCAGAGAGTACGGTGTGGAGGTTGGGTTCGATGAATTTTTCCAGATGTACAATCAACGTGCCCTCGACAAATCTATCCTCAGCTGCTACTGTTTGTAAGTGATTTATTAGTGTAATTTAATTATTTAGTTAAGCTCGCGTTTATTGCCCGTATAATTATCACTCACGACATTCTTTTTGTACGCTACTATGCAGAATGAAGATTCGTGAATGCAGGCTGCCAGGAATCTGGGACTTTGTGTTCATTGACCCGTATTCGTTTCATCAAGAGACAATAGAAAAGTTCAACAAGGATACACCGGATGATTTGCTGAGGTTTTTGAAGCGAAAAAAGTACCAAAAAAAAAATACTTTGGCCCTACACATTCAAGTGAGTGTTACTGTCTTTACACATTCCATTTTGCTTACCAGATGTTAAGTGTAATTGATGAGTATGCATGACTGTGTGTGTACACCTGCGCAGGTCCCACTTCATATTGTTCATCATTAGAATCGATCAAGGACAAGTTTAAGTATGGGACCCGTTAACCTGGGACGCTGACACATGGAAGAGCGCGCGTCAGATGCTTCAAAGTTATATATATATATCCGTCTCTTTCGTTCATCGGCCTCTTTTTCGTTCATTTACTGATATCAAGTAAATAATAATTAACTCTTGTATTCATTTTTCTTTGTCGACCAAGGTTTGGCAAATGTTCATCAAGGAAGAACCCGGTACATGGGCAGACAAGCTCCACTTTCAGATTAACAAAGTAAATAGTACTACGTACCCTGGTTTCAATACCATTACCATTCTATTGATTATTATTAATTTGACTGAATTATGATCTCGTATATAGAGCGTCCCGCAACAACCACAGGGCACTGATTATTGTGGATACTACGTTTGCGAGTACATTCACAGGATTATCAATGAGAAATCCTGTACTTCCAGAAATCTAGAGGTACGTAACCGGATGTTCACAATTTTTTTATGTTTGCCATCAATTATGTTTAGTTTTGTTGATAACTTAATTGTTTTCATCTACTTCTTTTAAAGCTGCAACGAAAGCGGGCGATGCTCAAACCAATCCAACGTTGCAAGACAGTTGCAGAGCAATTGGCAGGATTTCTCCTCACGCAAGTCATAGATGAAGGCGGAGAATTTTTCCATCCTATGAACCAATAGCCAGCTCCCTTCTCTGTGCAAGTATACAGCTATTGGAAATTAATTTCAGATTATGTAATGATAATCGGTCGAGTACTTCGTGTTACATGTATATATGTACTTTTATTTGGTGCATCAACATTTAACCGCAAACATGGAATCGGAAACACTTAACCGCAAACACGGAATCGGTGTTTCCGGATACGTATTTCCGATTACGTGTTTCCGATTCCGTGTTCGTAAAAAACGAAACACGGACACACGGAATCGGAAAGACGTAAACAGAAATACGGAACCGGAATCACGTAAACGGAAACCTTTAAAATACGGAACACACCTTAAACCCTAAACCCTAAATACGGAATCGGAAACACTGAAAAGAAAAGGAAAAAAAAAGAAAAAAAAAGGCATTAGGACCGGTTGGTGTTACGAACCGGTTCTAAAGGTCCTCCGCCTGCGCGCACTCTTCGGTGCCCACGTGGAGGCCTTTAACCCCGGTTTGCGACAGACCGGTTCTAAGGGGGGGGGGGGGGGGGGCCTTTAGTCCCGGATACGTAGCACCGGATGTGTATCCGGGTCCAAAGGCCCTTACAAACCTTTTTAAATGGAGTCTTACTCTGATACCATTCTTGTAGATTTGTCGTCATAAATAGGTAGGTGTACTAATATTTTGAAGATAAATAACAAGAAAAGATATAACGGCTTGCCCTAAAAGCACTATCAACCGTGAACTGCTTTTTATTTTAGAATTGAACATGTTATCTCGGAAAATATGATCAGTTTTTGAAGTGTAAACAAGGAAAGTGACCTTCTTCTGGTCATTCTTAGGATGCATTGGACACTAAAAACTTAACTTACAGAATCAATAGACGCAAGACAATTTAGAACTTCAAGGAAAAATAAATAAGGCATATAACAGTGGCCGCGTTGCGATTAACTTAAGTAAAAAATTGTGGGTTCGCTCTGGTGACAGACTCGGATTGAGCATAGTTACGCGAGACGATGGCACGTCACTGAGTTCTTGCCATTTTATAATCACCAACGCATGCATACTCCACTTCTGTTCCTATGTGTACATCCATTAGAACCAGAATCGTTTGCACAAGACGGCATGCTACGAACTGAATCTTCGCTGCAAACCATTCCTAGTAAGAAGAACACACTACATCGCCTGATACCTCTGATGCCTAAAATCCGTGTATAACACGGGCAAATCCGCCGTAAACTAGCTCGTACAACACATTCTAACAGGATAAAAAAAAGCAACAGGGTAACGAGCGCTTCGTATGGTACCAACATAGGATAAATCAAACAAATGACACCTTGTGCAGTTGTGTGTACATTGGATAAGAGGAGATTCGAGTAGTTGAGGAGAGGGTAGAGACGATATTTGGTGGCAAGGGTAGGTGGAAGATGGGAGATAAGAGTAATCCTAGATGTGGCATCGATCGCCCAAGGATGGCGCATGATAGTGGAGGCGGGACTAGGGTTTGGGTTCTTCCAAAGGGAATTAATCCCATAGCGCTTTCTCATGGCAATGAATATGGTGGTCCTTTGCATCCCCTTTTTCCCATAGCGCTTCCTAGGACCGTCATAGTATTACATAGCGCTGGTTCTCTGGCAATGTTGAATGTGGCTTTAAATCCCATCTAATAGTATTTGTTCCATTTATATCCCCAATGACTACCTTTTTTAGTTGGTTGCGATTGCGAGTTATAAAAAAAAATTAGAAGCACTGCAACACGAAAGTTTACTATTATGGAAAGTAACTCTCAAGTGGGTTCAACCCGTTGATTAAATTTGATATATATTATATAAGTAGCGTCAGTTCGCATGGCGACGGTGTTGCTGTGGCTCTAAAGCAAAATAAATCTCCGCATTCCATATTTCCGCAAGCTTTGTATTTCGTGTTCATATTGCCTATCCTAACAAAACCAAGAACCTAGTTCCTCTTTGCTACCCCCTTCCGAGCTTGTTACCGCGTGTCTTCGTATAAGTCCGTTTTTTCTCCAGCGGGTCTACGGTTTCACCGGAGGGGGGTTCGGAGAGTCTGGATCCCAACACAAGCTAGGGATTGTCATACCAAGTTATTAAATGTGTGTTGTGGATTTTGGATGCCAAAGATTGCACTCTGGTGTGTGACCCGTTTCATCGGCATCCATTTCCCCTAGAAGGTTTACATGTGCTTGTAGTGTGAATGTCCCAAATCGGACGAAACATCGGGAATCTTCTTAACAATCGGATGAAACATTGGGAATCAGGAATACGAAAGATGTCATTGTTTATTGTACTAAAGTGTAACATTGAAAGTTGGCTAAGGATACCAACTGATATTGAGTATCTTTACGCTTGGAAAATGCCCGTCGCTCGAGACAAATCCTGATACCATCACCACACCAAGCTACATCACCGAGCAAGTGTATATCCCCATTAAAACCGCAAGTGTCTATGCAAGATGGTACTCTACGAGGAAAAGCAGGACTTGCAACGATTCATATTAAGAAATCACATTAACTCTCCCAAGACCTCACATGCCTATTAATATCCGAATCCACCACAACCAAATTTGCTGAAAACGAGTTGGGCAACACATTTGCACAAGATCAACACGTACATGGTACCACCGCACTTCTTGTAGGTGCACTAGTGGGGAACAGGGCATTAGCCCCGGTTGGGATGGGCCTTATGGCCCGGCTGTCCAACCGGGTTTGCCAAACCCGCGCTAAAAGCCCCCGTTATGCCCCGGTGATCTTACCAACCGGGGTAAAAGGGGTGCCCACGTGGGCTCTGCTCAGCGAGCATGCTGACACCCTTTTACCCCGGTTGGTAACTCCAACCGGGGCAAAAGGTTCTCTGTTTTTTTTTCTGTTTTTCTTTTCTCTGCAGTAGATTAGAAATTCTATTTTTCTTCAAGTGCATTACTTCAATTGCACTAATACTTCAAGTGCATTACTTCAAGTGCAGTAAAAATTCAATGGTACTTCAAATAATAAACATTTGTAGTAAGAAAGATGAAAAATTATCGAACAAAACACACAGATGAAAACCAACAATAACATAAACATATAGTCTGCCACGAATACAAATATTGTTCGATACGATGACATAATTAAACATAGTACGACACAAAAATAGTACGACATAAGCATAGAGCGACATAATCATAGAGCGACACAAACATACTACGCCTCTACGTCGCAGGCAGCCTTGCCCAAGGTAGACTCGCCGGAGTTAGACTCGTCAGCCTCGGAAGCGGAGGTGTTGTCAGACGAGCTATCATGGCAGCAACTGGGGCGGAGTAGGGTGTCATCGAAGATCTTTTCCTCCAGCATGTCGTCCACCGTGTCGTCGTTGATGTATCTGAATGTGAGCATGTTGCCCACATCCAGGTTGTACGTGCGCTGGAACTGACCCCGCCCATGGCGCAGGTAGAGTTCATCGTCACGTTGCTCCAGGAACACATGAACATGCCCGTTGTGGAAGCCCTCCAACTGAAAGATCTCCGATATTTTATGTGGCAGACGAAGCCTGTTCCGCAGTGGGTGGAACATGTGGACGTAAAACTCCGGTAGCCGGAGATCGTCATCCTCCTCCTCCTCCTCTACCGCAGCAATAGCACCGCGCCATGCACTGCGTGTTGCCCCCCATGCACCGCGTGCTGCCCCCGTGCTCCGCGTCCACTTCCACGAGATGGAGGTGCCGCTTCCTCCTCCTTTATGGCTACGCCGCCACCACATTCACGCGCTGCACGCGATCCACCTGGACGTCCACCATGGTATACGACTGTGTTTTCTTCGACAGGGACGAGGACGGTACCGCGCCCACCGGCAACACGCGCACTGCGTCGCACGGGAGCTCTCGCCATGGCTACAAAAATGAACAACACCATAAGTTTGTCATAGTCGCACTAACTAATAGCATTAATTTCATCAATTTGCAACAATTCCATAAAATCTATTCAAAATATAGCTAATAGCTAATAGCATACAATTGCATAAAACTAATTTTTTCTCTAATGTGTAAAACCTAAAATTCTCTTTATGTCCAAAAACCTAAAAACAAAAATCTCTAAGTCTAAAACCTAAATTTTTTCTAAGTCCAAGACCTAAATTTTGAAATGAACTAACTAAATCTTTAAGTCTAAAACCTAAATCTCTAAGTGAACTAATTAACTAACACTATTTAATACTAAACTAACAATATAATTAAACTAATTAAAAAATACAAGTGTGCATGGATGAGGCCACGGCGGCGAGGTGGGGCGACCTCACCTCGAGGAGGAGGGCACGGCGGCGAGGAGAAGGGCGTGGGAGGAGGCTAGGAGGAGGGCGCGGGGGAGGCGTACGTGCGTGAGGAGGGGATTGGCGCGGATGAGCACGGGCGCGGGCGCAGGCGTAGAGGAGGCGGGGAGCGGCGGCGATGAAATCGGGCAGCCTCACGGCTTCGCTTTGGATTTTGGCTCCTCCGGGACTTAGCAAAATATTCCCCTGGCGGAGCAACCGCCCGGGGTTATATAGGTGGAGGCCTTTTGCCCCGGTTGGTAACACGAACCGAGGCAAAAGGGGGAGGCGAGCCATCGTATGCCCGTGCACCTCCCCCCTCTTGCCCCGGTTCGTGTTACCAACCGGGGCAAAAGACCCAATATTTCTTTTTTTTTTCTTCCTGCAGCCAATTTTTTTCACTACCATATTTCAAATACTATTTCAAATACATTTTAATTGGTTTTGAATTTGGAGAAACTTTCAATATGAAAAGTGTTTAAAATTTCGTAAACATTTCAAATACAATTCTGTTTTAGAATATAATTATTCTAACTATTTAAACTAGTAACAATTTTTGAATTTTCAAACATTTAAAAAAATCTAGTTTACGCATGGTTTTGAATTTGGAGAAATTTTCAATATGGAAAGTTTTTAAAATTGCATAAACATTACAAATACATTTTATGTTTAAAAAAATAATTAATCTAACAATTTAAACTAGTAACAATTTTTTAATTTTCAAACATTTTAAAAAACCTAGTTTACGAATGATTTTGAATTTGGAGAAACTTTCTATATGAAAAGTGTTTAAAATTGCATAAACATTTCAAATACATTTTCTGTTTTATAAAATAAGTATTCTAACTATTTAAACTACTAACAATTTTTTAATTTTCAGACATTTAAAAAACCTAGTTTATGAATGTTTTAAGAAGACGAAGAGATCTGCAATGTTTTCAAAATTGATATAGATAATCTGCAATGTTTGACACATTATTCCAAAATAGTCCAGCAATATTACATGAAACATGAAGCTTTAATACGTTATCACCAACTAGTGCCGCCATTGTTTACTTTTATGTCGTAGCCGTGGAGCATCTTCATTATTTAACGCAATTTTTGGGTCAGTTTTCACTCTGAAGGGAGGAATTTCATCAAGGTTATCATAATCTTCTGACATGAATGTCCTGTCCTCCACTCCCACAATGTTTCTTTTCCCTGAAAGAACTATTTGCCGCTTTGGCTCACCGGATGATGTACTAGAATTCTTATTTTTTCTTTTCCTCGGTTCGGTAGACATGTCCTTCACATAGAAAACTTGAGCCACATATTTGGCTAGGATTAATGGTTCGTTTCTGTACCCAAGATTCTTGAGATCCACAGTTGTCATTCCGTACTGCTAGTCTACCTTTACTCCTGTCATCTTGACCTATTGGCACCAAAACAGAGGGACCTTAAAATTAGGTCCATAGTCAAGTTCCCATATCTCCTCTATGTAACCATAATATTTGTCCTTACTCCCATTGTATCCAGTTGCATCGAAATGGACACCACTATTCTTGTTGGTGCTCATTTTATCTTCTGCGATTGTGTAAAATGTATTCACATTTATCTTGTACCCTTGGAAATTCAGTACAGTCGAAGATGGTGACCTGGCCAACAATGTGATTGTTCATGAGTTTTGTCTGCAACCAGGCGCCGAAAATATCCATGTGTTCATCATTAGTTACGGATTCAGACAGCCCCGGGTTTTTGGACCGTATAATATTCTTGTGTTCCTGGATATATGTAGCCACACAGGTGGACATTAATAGAACTGTGTAGTGTGCTTTAGTGAAAGAATGTCAGTCCATAAATATCTTTGATTTTCTTCCTAGCGTGCCTTTTCCACTCATTCTTCCCTCATGCCGTGATTCGGGAACACCAATTTGACTTAAGGTCTGGAAAAAAGTCAACACAAAACTCAATTACCTCCTCAGTTCCATAACTCTTGGAGATGCATCCTTCTGGCCTAGCAGGGTTGTGAACATATTTCTTTAAGACTCCCATGAACCTCTCAAAGGGGAACGTACTGTGTAGAAACACAGGACCGAGAATGGTAATCTCTTTGACTAGGTGAACTAGGAGGTGTGTCATAATATTGAAGAAGGATGGTGGGTACACCAACTTGAAGCTGACAAGACATTGGACCACATCTATCTGTAACGCTGATAGACTTTCTATATTGATTACCTTCTGAGAAATTGCATTAAGGAATGCGCATAACTTCATAATGGGTAGTCGAACATTTTCTAGTAGAATCCCCCTCAACGCAATCGGAAACAATTGTGACATCAGCACGTGGCAGTCATGTGACTTCAGGTTTTGGAATTTTTTCTCCGCCACATTTATTATTCCCTTTATATTCGACAAGAAGATAGACGGGGCCTTGATACTACTTAGTGCTTCAAAAAAGATTTCCTTCTCTTCCTTGGTAAGAGCGTAGGTGGAAGGACCACCTTGAAACCGCTCAGGATTCTTGTCGTCTCGTCCTTTCATGTGTTGTTGGTCCAGCCGTGTTTGAGATGTATCTTTTGACTTCCCATACAAGCCAAAGAAGCCTAGCAGATTCACGCAGAGATTCTTCGTCAGGTGCATCACGTCCATTGCAGAGCGGACATCTAGGATTTGCCAATAGGGTAGATGCCAAAATATAGATTTCTTCTTCCACATGGGTGCGTGTCCGTCAGCGTCATTCGGAACATCTTGTCTGCCTGGACCCTTTCCAGAGATTACTTTCAAATCCTTCACCATATCAAATATATCATCACCAGGTCAGAGGAAAGGCGTCTCCCGGGTATCTGTCTGACCATTGAAATGCTTGCCAGCTTTTCTTAAGGGGTGCTTGCGCGGAAGAAAACGACGATGCCCGAGGTACACAACTTTCCTACATTTATCCAGATATACACTTTTGGTGCCATCTAAACAGTGTGTGCATGCATTGTATCCCTTGTTTGTATGTCCAAAAATGTTTCTAAGAGCAGGCCAATCATTAATGGTTACGAACAACAGCGCTCGTAGGTTAAATTCTTTTTGTCCATGCTCGTCCCACACAGGTACACCTTCTTCACGCCACAACTGTAAAAGTTCATCAACTAATGGCCTCAGGTACACATCAATGTCGTCGCCCGGTTGTCTCGGGCCTTGGATTAGCACTGGCATCATAATGAACTTCCGTAAGTTACAGGCTATGTGCTATGGTTGCAGCTCTGCTCACTAAATGGATTCATGCCATTTGTACATAGACCAAACCATAAGTCCTTGTGTCACCTGCAAAGTGCGGAACTTTCTCTCGATTTTTCTTCACTGCGATCCATCAGCTGGGTGTATCAAAATCTCGTCTTTCTTACGATCTTCCATGTGCCATGACAGAAGTTTGGCATGCTCTTTGTTTCTGAACAAACGTTTCAACCGTGGTATTATAGTAGCATACCACATAGCCTTTGCAGGAACCCTCTTCCTGGGGCGCTCCCCCTCAACATCGCCAGGGTCTTCTGGTCTGATCTTATACCGCAATGCAGTGCATACCGGGCAATGTTCCAAATTATCGTACTTCTCACCGTGGTAGAGGATGTAATCATTAATGCAGGCATGTATCTGCTCCACTTCAAATTATAGGGGGCATACTAGCTTTTTTTCTTGGCATGTACTGTCGGGAAATTCATTGTTTCTAGGAAGTTGCTTCTTCACTATTTGCACCAACTTTGTAAATCCTCTATCAGTCACACCGTTCTTGACCTTCCATTAGAGCAATTCCAGTGTGCGGCCCAACTTTTTCTGCCCGTCTTCGCAATTTGGATACAAAAATGTTTTGTGATCCTTTAACATCTGGTCGAACTTCACCCCGACCTTTTCAATCTCGCCTTTTGTCTTTGCATCCATAATAGCCTGGCAAAGATCATCGATGGCCTCATCTGGTGCCCGGTCTTCTGCTTCCACTTCATCGTGATCTTCCATTCCAGTACAGGCTCCGTATTCAGGCAACATGTCATGATAGTTGTTATCATTCCCTTCTTCTTTGTTGTATATCCATCATAACCCCTCTTTCTCCGTGCTTGGTCCAACAATTATAGCTGGGGATGAAACCGAATTGAAACAGGTGGAAGTGGAGGACTCTGTGAGAAGAGTGTTTCTTCTGATTCCGACATGCAACACATGGACAACACATAAAATTATTTTGCTTGTTTGCCTGGGCCACCTCGAGAAAATAACCCACGCCTTTGATCAACGCGGCAGAGCGTCGGTCAGCTTACATCCATTGCCGGTTCATCTCCATTATACGATTATTAATTAAGAATTGTTACATAACATCGTGAATAGAGAAATGATCAATGTTACATCGATAGAAGAAAGGTTAAAGTTGGTACCTCGACGAGGAGGAAAGAAGGACGAGAAAGCTTATTTAATTTAGTGTGGCTCGGACAAATTAAATCTTGTTTATTTCTGCGAGCTGAGATGGCCTTATTCTCCCGGGCATTTAATCGAACACCTCTTGTGCATAGGAGGGGAAAACAAGTGAGCACACACCACACAACTAGAATATATCCTCCAAAGTGAGTGGCATGTGGAGAGGAGAGGGATGGCAGGTTTTTATAGTGGGGGGTTGTTTGCCCCGGTTGGTGGCTCCAACCGGGGCAAAAGACCCACCCCCCACGACGTGAGCTGCTCGTTGCGGGCCTTTAGGCCCAGTTTGTGGCTCAAACCAAGGCAAAAGACCCCCCACCACACGCCCTTCTCGCCCCGGCCCCACCTCTGCATCCTTTTGAACCGGGTGGTGGCCGAGCTGGGGCGATAGGGGTTCTCGCCAGTGAGCAAAAAGCCACGTTCTCCACGAGTGGTGCGTGCACATCTGATCTAAGGAGATATGTGGCAGATGGGGGATGAGAAAAAAACTGGAGGGGGGCTAGGGTTTGGGTTCTTGCGAAGTGAATACTACCCTTATGGCGAAGAATCACGTAGTACTTTGCATCTATTGGCACAAATCGAGCAACCTCGCCCTTTGATATTAAGCAGCGCTGCCAAAAAGTTGTATGTTACTTTAAATCCCATCAAGTTCTCTTGTTCCATGGGGACTTCTGTGGTACCCTCAAATTCATAATAGCCATCCATTTTTGTGTATCCAACGGCCCTAATTAATCAAACTAGTGGCCAAAAGGTTAGTAGTAAAATGCATACTGGTGATATGTGGATGTAAAATCGACTGGCAAAAAAATCTACAAACGGGCCATACCAAAAAGAATCCATATGTGCACACCATTAACGATATCAAAACCAGCCCTGTTAGCAATAATTAGGGACGTAAACGGATCGGATCGGATCAGATTTATCTTTTACCATATCCTACAACATATTTTTGTTGTTGGATTTGGAGCGCAACGGATGTTGTCCGGTCAAGGATTCCGATGCGGATATTTGCGAACGCATATTCAGATTGGAAACAAAGGGCATTCGGAGTGGAAATAAGATAAATTGCATCGGTAAACGCAAAAGTACATCATCAAGTCATTCAACCATTTTTTTGTTAAATGACCTAGTAACATGAAAAATTTGTACTCTATAGTATGTACTATAACTATCTAATTGATCTGTTGCTAAACGTACGTACTCGGTAACTGAGGAACTATAAACTATAATGTATTATGTTAATATTTTGGTAGAAAATCGGATTGTTTATCCTATTTCATTTTCAGATAATAAATATTATTGAAGAATTAGGCATAATTTCCACCATTAATTCCGGAATATAAATCATGATATGAGCAGCTGTTAACATGTGAAATTCGAACATACTAGATGAAGTAGACAACATGAATAACAATACGATCTCTTTAAACATTTGAACGGTAAACAAGTTAAACAGACAGATCGGGACATAGATTTCGTACCGGTCGTTTGTAGAAACGACATTGGCGATGATGGGGTGGAGTAGACGATGCTTGAGGTGGCGGTACGCAACACTGCCGGACTTGCTAGGCAGACGAGACGTCGTGGAAGAAGCGAGCAGTCGGTCACAAAGGCGGCTGGATCCGGAGACCTGATTTCTCGCTCCCCGGTGGACGCCGGTGATCGGGATGGAGTAGACTACGGTGGCGGCATAAGGAACGAGGTTTAGCAAACCTAAATTTCTTTCGGTGTTTGTACATCGCCCACGATGCACGTGTTTTATAGTGCGGCTCGGAAAACCCTAATGGGTGCGACATGGGTAGACCACGCCGCACGTTCGAGTCAGTTGGAGAACATGACACGGGAGCGACCCGAACCGCCACAGCTCTGATGCGTCTGTCACGACTACGAACTCAGTTTTCGAAAACGACAAAATAAAGATAAATGTTGTCTCGGCTCGATTCACGAAACAAAATCGCGATGTGTCGTGTCGATTCGAGTCGAGCGAACGGCGGAAGAGGAGAAGGAGTGCGCAGGAGGCTCTGCTCTTCTCACACATACAATCACTACAACATTCCACCTTATAAGGTGGTTTGCAACTCCTCCAACTTCTAATGTGGGACTAAACTTCCCACTCCCACCGCTCACTTCTAGACATGGGCCATTTTAACATTTAGCATTTGCTATTCGACATATTAATTTTTGTCCAAATATTTCAGCAATCCCCCACCAGATCTGAAATGCTCATTTGAAGATTTGCCACTCCTCTCTACTAGTTTATATACTAGTTTTTCAGCAGAGACTGCTAAGATGAACTTCCGCCTAGAGTGTTAAGCTACATCTAGTAGCAACTTGAACAATGGACTATGCCTTGAATTGCAAGTTTTGTGCCAATAGACTTTACTCAAAGTCATAACTATTACCTGGCTGCCGGTAGCTACCCCGCAGGTGGAGCATATGCATCGTACTCCGTGGTCTCTTCATTAATTTACTAGAGATCACCCAAATGTCATAGACTGCGACATTTACAGTCGGACTCACATAGGTGTGTTCTTTCAAGAATGCTCTGCAGGACAACATCTAACCAACATAAACACATTAAGGCATGTTGCCAACATGTCTTACAGCTCTTTGAGAGTTATGCAGCATCATTTAGAGAGGTTTTACCGAATACTCTACTCAGTTAAACTACTATCTTGTTCTTGCCAGGTCCTAATTCATGGGATCTCCGATCAAATAGGTTGGGCTACCACTATGGTGTAACACTCACGGGTCTCATACCCATCTCCCTCAATGCACTATCTATCACATTAAGTGATAGTCCCTTCATAAAGGGATCTGCCAGATTTTTGTCTATTTGAATATACGTAACAGTAATTACTCCAGAGTTTCTCAATGTCCTGATAGACTTCAAATGCCTTTTGACGTGTCTTGATGACTTCGCATTATACGTAGAACTGGTCATCTTGGCAATCACAATTTGATTGTCACAGTTCATGAGGGTAGCCGGTAATGGTTTCTCAACCACCGGCAAGTCCATCAAGAACTCACGCAGCCATTCTGCCTTAATAGTGGCTATATCTAAAGCAGTAAGTTCTTATTCCATGGTTGATCTCGTCAATATGGTCTGTTTACAAAACGTCCATGACACTACGCCAACTCCAAGAAGAAATGCATATCCAATTGTGGCGTAGAGCTCATCTACATCTCAAATCCAGTTGGAGTCACTATATCCCTCAAGCACAGCAGGGTGCTCTGAATAATGAATCTCATAGCTCATAGTACCATTCAGATAGTGCTTGACCCTTTCAAGTGCATGCCAACGATCATTCCCTGGGCTTGACATGCACCTGCTCAATTTTCTCACAACAAAAGATATGTCAGGCCTCGTCGCGCTCGCAGGTTACATGAGTAAACCGATTATTTGATAGTATGTCAATTGATCTCGCGAACCTCTTATTCTTTCAAAGGTCACAATCGGATCTTAAGGTGTTGGAGAGGGCTTGATATCAATAAAGCCGAAACGACTCAAGACCTTCTCAACATAATGTGATTGCGTCAACGTAATCCCACTCTCATCCTTAATAAGGTTAATGTTCAGAATTACATCGGCTTCTCCCAGATCTTTCATATCAAAGCACTTTTATAGAAAATACTTGACGTCATTTATCACAATTAAGATTTTACTTAAAATCAGTATGTCATCAACATACAAGCATAATATAACACTATCACCCCCACCATGGTGGTATTATACACCCCTATCAGCCTCATTAATGACAAAGCCCACAGAACTTAAACATATGTCAAACTTCTCATGCCATTGCTTAGCTGCTTGCTTCAGTCCATACAAATATTTTAATAATTTTCACACATTCTCTCTTCACCTTTTGCCACAAACCCATCAGGCTTATCCCTATAAATTTCTTCTTCCAACTCTCTATTAAGGAAAGTTGTCTTTACGTCCATTTGATGAACGATAAGACCATAAAAGGTAGCTAGGGAAAGTATTACACGAAAGGTTGTTAGTCTAGCAACAAGTGAATAGGTGTCAAAATAATCTTCACCTTCTCTCCGAGTCTAGCCCTTGGAAAAGTACTTCTCAATGGTACCATCGGGGCTTACCTTCTTCTTGAACACCCACTTGCAGCCACTGGATTACAACCATAAGGTCGTTCAGATAACTCTCGCGTCCCATTAGAAAGAATTGAGTCCATCTTTTTATTGACAACTTCTTTCTAGTAATCTGCATCTGGAGATGCAAATGTCTGTAGAATAGTCGTAGGATTATTGTCCACAAGGTACATAATGAAGTCATCGCCAAAGTATTTTTTCAATCCTCTGTCTCTTACCTCGTTTAGGAGCTTCATTGCCATCCTTCTCAAGGAATTTCTCATCATGTGGTTGTTCGGTATAATCAACTAGATGTACTAGATTCGGGAATTAATTCATAAGAAAATTCAGCAAAGTTATGCATATCTTTCATAGGAAACATATTGTCAAAAAATGTTGCATCACGAGATTCCAAAATAGTATCAACATGCATATAAGGTGCCTCGGATTTCACCACTAGGAATCTATAACCAATGCTACGCCGAGCATAGCCCAGAAAGATACAAACCACTAATTTTGGTCCGACTTTGCGTTTATTTGACATTTGCCAAGCATCCCCAAGTACGCAAATAAGAAAGTGATGGTTTTATCCCAACGCACTCCTCATAAGGGGTTTTCTCTTTGTTCTTGTTAGGAACTTTATTCAGGACATGACACGAAGTCAACAAAGCCTCCCCATCATGCCTTAGATAATCCAGCAGTGTCCAACATGGCATTCACCAAGTCGGCCAGCGTGCGATTTTTCCTTTCAGCAATTGCGTTTTATTAGGGTGAGTAAGGAGGCGTCCTCTCGTGAATAATACCGTGTTGCTCACAAATTTCATAAAATACTTTAGATAAATACTCTCCACCATGATACGACCTAAACGTTTGGTATTCCTCTCTAATTGATTTTCAACTACAGCCTTATAGATTTTAAAGTAGTCTAAAGCCTCATCTTTAGTTTGCAAGAAATAAACATATCAGAATCTCGTAGCATCATCATTGAGCGTCATGAAATATCTCTTTTCACCTTTTGTCAACACACCATTCATCTCGTATAGATCAAAATGTATGAGTTCTAGAGGTGCCAAGTGTCTCTCCTTGGCTGTCGTCACTGGTAGAAAATAGTCCTACAGTCCCGGTTCGCTAGACCCATTAATCCCGGCCGCGCAACCGGGACTAAATAGGCGCGACTAAAGCCCCCCCTTTAGTCGCGCCTCTTACGAACCACGGTTAAAGGCCCGGCCACGTGGGCGGGTGGCGTGAGCCGGGGGGCGGAGGACCTTCAGTCCCGGTTGGCCACACGAACCGGGACTAAACTTTATTTCGTAATTTCTTTAATTCATTTGGGTTTCTAATTATTTTTCACTCCTTTTTTTTCAGAATTTGTATTATTTGCTTAGTGTCTAACTACAATTATCTCTAGTCAAATTACTTACTCGTGGTCAAACTTCCCGCTCGGTCACCCATCCTGCCACTACTCTAGCACTAGCACGCTTAACTTCCGAGTTCCATCCCGTCCCGCATCCAAGTGTTTCGCACGCATGTATGTGATAGTAGTATCATATCAATCCTATTAACATGTTGGTCGATGCCATATTTCTTTATTGTTTGAATTTCAAATAAATCTTTTAATAAAAAAAAGTAATGATGTAATTAATAATTTAGAATAAATAAATAAACATTAACTTTTTAATTTGTATTATTTTTAAAAATAATATTAATATATCAAAATATTCAGAAAAATAAAACTAATTCATTTTTAAATCTTAAAAATACAAATAATATATCAAAAAATTAAGAAAAATAAAACTAATTCATTTTAAAATCTTAAAAATACAAATAATATATCAATAAATTAAGAAAAATAATACCAATTCATTTTAAAATCTTAAAAAGACCAGTAGGCTCTTCTATTATTTTTAGAATGAGTTCAAAAATGTATTTTGAAGTAAATCCAACTGGATGAGTTTGGTATTGACTAGATATATGTTTTCTTGATGTGTTTTTGTTTGTTTTCTTGATGTGTTTTTGTTTGTTTTCTTGATGTGTTTTTGTTTGTTTGTTTTGAAATGTGTGTTTGACATAATATAGAAATAGTATAGCTAGGAATTAATATAGAAATAATATCCATTACATAATAATATATCCATTACATACTAATATATCCATTACATGCATATATCGAATGCAAGATGCGGTACACAAACAACATCTACTTGAGCTCCGTCGAGTAGATGCGGAACAACTCGTAGGAAACGTATGCATCTATGGCTGCATAGTTGACGTTGGTCCGGTCCAGTGGGGTCTTCTCCCAATACCTGTGATTCTTGGAGGGGAAACGAGACTTCATGGTTTCGAAGTCCTCGTGGATGAAGGCAGTTGCCATCGGAGCCATCCCGGTCTTGGCCCGTACAACTCATCGAAATGGATAAGGTCCTGAAGATCAATGTAGTGATCTTCAGGTATCACAATACCCAAGCGCATCAACTTCTGACGGTCTTGAGTGATGTCAACGCTGCAGAAGTCATACCCCTTGTTGACAAGAAAATCAACAAGTGCCGGAGAATGCTTTGAACTACTGCAACAATAAAAATAGAACAGGTGTTAGATATGTTGCAACACATGTATTCTTCAGATGCAACAAACAAATCGAAAATGAAAGATTATACGTGTGCGTTACCTTGACCATTGGAAGACCCAAAACGAACTCCTTGAGCGCAATCTGGATGACGGCAACATCCCGTTGATCCGCCGTATACTCTAGATCAAGCCCGAAGAAACTATGGTGTTCATCGGCTTCTTCATAGAGATAGCTGAAATGCTCAAGAAGACCGGGGAACCTCTCGCAATTATTGGTGTAGGCCACGTCGAGACTCTTGCCGCATGGTGTGGCCACACGGACAGTCTTCCAAACTTCATCCATGGGTGCTTGGTGGAGGAAGATCGAAGAGAGGAAGAGAAGAGAAGAGAGAAGAAGAAACAGAGACTCGGGTGTCCACTGTAGCAATGGCGCCCTTCTGCCTCTCGCTCGCGAAATAAAACCGCCGTGCGGGAGGCGAGCAGTTTGTATCTTTAGTCCCGGGTGGCCAGGCCAACCGGGACTAAAGACAGGGAGGCCAGCAGGCTGGATCATTAGTCGCGGGTGGCCACGCCAACCGGAATTAAAGCCATCCACGCGCCTCCACGCGCTTCCCAACCCACGACGCATGACCTTCTGTTGTGTGTCTCCTCCTGACCCGGGACTAAAACCCCTTTAGTCACGGTGCGCAAAGTTTGGGGACTGATGGGGGCGTATGGAAGGCCTTTTTTCTACCAGTGCGTGTGAGGTTTCCGAGGTTGCTTAGATTGCGCACAACTATGGCACTTAGAACCTTTTGCAATGGTAAAATTCGGAATTAAATTTAAAATGGATAGCCGAGACTGTAAACCAAAATTCAGATGACATAAACGAGAGTGCCAAATATTAACATCTGAATCAACATTGCCACACATATGGTTGACTGACTTATTGCAAAATTCGGAAAATGAAAAGCGGAACAAGTCTCCGCACTCATAGTCTTTACCAATAAATTCACCAAATCTTGACACTACAACTTTATTGACTCAAATACTGCTTTAAAACCATCTCTGCATAGAAGGGAACCGCTAACGAGATTCTTGTTCATAGTATGGAAATGCTACACCTTCCTCAGCTGCACGATATTCCCCGAAGTAAACTTCGGATCTGCCCTGCCAACACCACGTACAGAAGCATGCGACCCATTCCCCATTAGGACGGATGAGTCTCGAGCGACCTGATAAGAAGAGAACATAGACATATCAACACTAGAACTTGTATCAATCCACCAACATGGAGACTGAAAGACTGAAAGTACCATCGGTAAATTATCGTACCAATCAGTGTTGCTAGCACTCACAACATTGAGATTATTGAAGCCTTTCTTTTCTTTCTTGTCTGCACGGTCTGGGCAGTCAACAAAAAAGTGGCAGAGCACTCCACATGTATAGCACTCGAGCGCAGCTTTGTTCAACACCTTCTTATTATTATTATTCTTAAAGTAAGTAGTATTGACATGACCATTGAACTGGGGCTTCTTGTCACACCCCAGTTTTTGGACTCTTGGACTGTGCTCAAGAAGACAAAAATTAGGGCCAACAAATTTTTTTTATAACAAACATGATTGTTTGAACTAACATATGTTTATGATCTAAAACATATTTGCAACACTAGTTTTATTTCTTTATAAAACCAATAACTTATGTTTCTGAAAAATATTCTTCTTATTATTTTCCAGATGTTTTCCTATTATTACTTGAGTGGGTTTTTTATTCCAAGACTTTGATCATCCATGTTTGCATCTTAAAACAAACTTTTAACTTTGTTAGATCCTAGAAAACAAGTTTCCAAAATGATCTGTGAAAATTTTCTTTCAACTTTCCTATAGAAAACAATCTTTGAAAAATAATCCAAGTACCTGTTTTCTACCATTGTTTTCACCAAGCTATAAATTGTTATTTTATGATTTCTTGGCATGCAATTAACCCTTGATATATATACTACAAAACTATAAGCTCAATTTTATTTTTGGAGAAATAAAAACTATCTTTTGCTTGTTGTTTTTGTGGTATACAATTAAGGCAGAAAAAGACAGTTTTGAGGAACAGATAAAAACATGAAGTATACCTTTTTCCACATTGTTTTCATGACGTTAAATTATTTCAAATTTGGTTTCAAAAGTTGTTTATGAAAGTATATAACATGGTTAACAAATCCATACTGTGAAAACAAATTTTGATAATCATTTGAACACTGAAAACAAACTCAACTTTTTCAACTTTCTGTCTGTTTTCAACACATAGAAAATTTCTAAGTCCGAAAGTCTGAATTTTCTGAATTTTCTCTGTGGACAGTAGGAGATACACTTTTTCACCTTTGATTTCTTGTTGATTCCTTGATCTTTTGGAAGTGTGGCCAAGCCTAGAGTGTTGACCATTATATCTACTCGAACCAGAGCCTTTGACCCTGCTTCTAGAAGCCTTGTGGCTGAAGATAAGAGAGGAGAGAGAAGGGTGACTAGGACAGGTATGGGCACACACATGGTTGACCCATTTGTCATAGCCACTTTCCCCACTTGCTCTCTTTGGCCTGGATAAACCCTTCCCACTCGTGGCCTTGACCTAGGGCACCCTGTGCTCACCATTGGAAATGACTAAAAGCCCTAGGGCTTGCTCATGCTAATCTTGGCATCCACCCGAACTCCCCAAAATACCCTCAACCTCACTTCCACTCCTATAAAAGACCAGAGGCAGCCCCCTTGCTCCCTGCACCTCCCACATTCCCTCTCTAGCTCCCCAAGCCATATTCTACCCGAGCCCTAGCCCTAGAGCCACCCTAGCTCGAGTTCTAGCCCGCGGGGTGACCGTTACGATCACGGCGAAGCTCTGCCCGAGCCACTCCTCTCCAACCTAGCTCGACTCCCCACGCTCCCCTGAACCTCCCAGACATCATCCCCATCCCTAACCCCCGGAGGCGCCCCCGCCGTCCACGGGCGCCGCCGCGGACGCCGACCGCGTTCCACCGCTGGTGGCCACGCCGCGCGCCGCCGTCGCTGCCCCTCAACTCCCCAGCCACCCAGCAGCCTTCCCCGAGCCGCGCCACCCCCTCCCGAGCCCCACTGTGAGCTCCCCGTACTTTCCCTCGCCGCCGGTTGTAGGGTCCGTAAGAGAGAGGGTCGGGGGGAAGGCGATGCACCAGCGCCGTCGGATCTCTGATCCGCGGTCGCCGTTGAACCGGCCGTTTCCCGCGCCCTACCCGCGCGCGCAGCGCTGCTGGGCCACCCAGCCGCTAGTTGGGCCGCGCCGCAGTGGAAACCGGCCCGCGTGTTTGCTCCTTTTTAATCTTTTAAAGTTTAACATAAGTAATGCTTTTACTTTGGACGTGGTAAAAACACTAAACGTGTGAAATAAAATCTGTAAAAATTCATGGACCCCAATACATAAAATCTAAACCATAGGAAATTTGCAGATCTACTTTTGGACCATTAGTTTGGGCACAAGAACTGTTTTGCCTCAGACTGTCTATGAGAATGTTTTGGCTACAACTTTTAAAATATGTAACCAACAGAGCACACTTCCAGCTTTTCGCTGACGCGGGTGCCGTAAGTCCTCGCACCGTTCGGAGATGGGACATGTCCACCTTGTCAGTGAGATAGGGTAGGCCCCTAGCCCTGTTATGTCCCCTCTGTCAGTGACAGGACTTGACAGGCGCCTACCGCACTATAGCCACGCCGTAGCGCGGATAATCACGCGCTCCGTAAGTTGAACCGCACGCCGGTATGGACACAGGATCCCTTGTCAGAACGGCTCCATTGACTTCTGGCCCGAGTAGTAAAGCACTCTCTATACTCGGACCAACTTCTCTACTCGAAAGATCATAACTTGCTTGATTTCTCCTCTTGGCCATTGATGGGTACGGCCGGATAGAAACCTACCGGGTAGCAAGTACCGGGTAGCCATCTACCCGGTCAAACAGCACCTTGACCTTCTCTTTAGCATTTGCCTTACCCCTACTCGGGGGTAACCCCGCGACATTAGTCCCCGAAGCTGGTAGATTTCTGCGAACTTGTTCACTCGGCCCTGCCAGCTTAAAACAAACCTTGCTTTTGTAACTGAAAGGGGGCCGAGTAGCACCTCCACCTAGTCCTTCAATTCTTGCTTGCATCTCTGCTTCTCCGAATAGCAATGCCTTTCTTCTGTGATGCCGAGTAAAATGACTTAGTGAAATTTTTCGAACTCGCTCCCGCTAAATAAGAGCGAATCTATCTCTCCGTGTCGCTACGGGGCACGTGTCACACTCCTGTGCCCCGACGCCTCGATGCCTGGAACGCAGCAGGCCACGCGCCAATAACTGCAACCCTGGCCCACTAGCGTGTTAAGTCACTTCAACCGTACTCAAGCGCCCACGATCTCAATGTGGGATTAACTGCGCCCGTTACGCGCGTATGTGCTGTGTGCGTTTCTAACGGTTGCGCAACCCACGCCGCACGATCTCTGCACACGATCAATCCGCGATTATTCCGCTGGTAACGGAAACTCGAGGTGGAGAGATAAATACCCCCTCGACGCTCCCCTTTCTTCTTTCCCGCTCTTTTCAATATCGCGCCCCCTTGTCTCTCCGCCGCCGTCGAACACACCGCCACCGCAACCACCTGCTGCGCCGCTGCTCCACGCGCCGGAAGAGAGAGAGAGCAACTCCTTCGCTCAATTCCACCTTCCAATCTCCCCTGAGTGCCTCCGCATCCATGGCTCGCGGAGATGACGATGTGGCCGCCCACGCCGGCTGGGAGGGATCCGATGTCACGGCGGAGGACTGCCAGTGGCTCGTCAACACCCACCGTGTCCCTACCGGCGTCGTCTGCCGGCAGCCAGGTAAAGAAATCATCCCCCGACCTGAGGAGGATGAGTTCGTCGTCTTCCTTGCGCACTTCAAGAGCGGCTTCGTCCTCCCTATCTCTGAATTTTTTGCCGAGTTCCTCCGTAATTTTGGCCTCGAGCTACACCATCTTACCCCCAATGCCATGGTCATGCTTTCTATACATGTCGTGGTTTGCGAAGCTTTCCTCGGCGTCTACCCAACTATCCACTCTTGGGCTCGCTACTTCTTCTTCCGCAAACAGAGCATCCCCAATCCAGGGCACACCGAGAGCGCCCGCGCGATGACGCAGACGGGATGCGCCATGATGTTGCAGCGCTCGATTGCCATCACCCGCGCGTCAAGGGACTGGAAACTATGCGCAAGTGGCAGCGCAGTTTCTTGTACGTTAAGAACGTCGGCACGGAGAAGTGGAAGCCAATCCAGGACCGGATAGGGCTCCCAAAGTGGAGGAACGCAAGGCCAACCCAACAGAACTGGGGCTACAATCCCAAGAACAACATCGAGGATGTTGTCTACATTGAGCGGCGCCTGGCCGAGTTGCGGGAGGAGGGATTCCGCCGAGATGATCCCATCGCGTGCTGGATTTCGCGCCGAGTGCTCCCGCTCCAGCGTCGCTCCCACAAGATGTGTTACATGGGAGGGAGCCGAGGATGCACAAGGACAACCACCTTCGAGCTCAGAAAAGCGGAGGTGGCCATCTGGGCGAGATCCATCATGCAAACAACGCTCTCCGACACATGGATGTACGGCTTTGATCCGTATAGCCGCCTCAAGCGAATCGAACAGGTTAGCCTTCTGTGCTCTGTTTCTGCACTTTCATACCGAGTAGATGGCTTCTCAGTGTTGTATGCTTAGTCTTTGCACGCTGTACCGAGTAGAATATTACAGATATCTTGTTGGCTTGCTATGATTTGTGTTTGCATGCCGTGTCGAATAGAAAGCCTCAGCTGGATATGCTTTGTGTTTGCATGCTGTTCTGAGTAGAAAACTTTAGCTTTATATGCTTTATGTTTGCATGCTATTCCGAGTAGAACCCCTTAGATTTATATGCTTTATGTTTGCATGCTATTCCGAGAAGAACCCCTTAGCTGAGAACTCAACTTGCTTGCGCTATCTGTTTGCCTCTACAGCACATCGATCGCCAGGGAGAAGAAGATATTGAAGTCTTCGAGAGCAATTGGTTGGATGACCGAGAAGAGGACGACGAGACCGCCTACGACACTCAAGATACCCTCTGCATCCCTCACGCCAATCACCCTAGTAAGCGCCAAGTTGACGCGTCTATCCGGGACTGGTCCGAGGATGACGAAGGTGACTAAGTTCACCTTTCTGATCACGAGTAACGCACTCTAATTTTATTTTCCGTTTCTTCATTCCTTTTCCCTTCTACTCTGCAGAGGATCCTGAGATGGGCGAGGACGAGGAGCCCCTTGAGGTCAAGCCCATATCTGTGGCTGCTCCTACTACTCGGAAGAGAACGGGTATTGGTGCCCAAGAACCTGCTCCGAAGAAGACCAAGAAGACCGAGAAGAAGAAGACCACGGCCAGACGACAACCCCCCACCACCAAAGGGTAAGTCACTCCATCCGAGTACCACTCTGTTGCTGTTTCTCACTTTTCTTTTCTCCTTCTCCCTTTCTGAACCGTTTCCTTCCTCTCTTCCAGCGATCCACTGGACGCTGATGCTGCAGCGGCCCCCACTCGATCCAAGAGGAAACCCGTTGTGGACCTCGAGAATCTCGTCAATCTCTCAGACGAGGAAGATGAACCAACCCAGCAGGACAGGACACGTGCGTCCTCTCCTGTTAAGTTAGAAGAAGAAGACGCCGGCGCCGAGAAGACCGGCGCTGGTGACGACGATCCAACCATCGAGCAGCAGGAACCTGACTCGCAGCAGACCGCGCAGGATGCTGCTCGTGAAGAGATGCCCCCCTCTCCCCCAGCTGCATCAGCTGGGGAGAATACTGAAGAAGGCGCCGAGAACCAAGACCGTGCCGCCCTGGAGTGGCAGGATGACAACCCCGAGCAGCAAGACACTGAAGCTGCAGCTCAAGATGACCCCGCGGTCAGGCCGCGTGTAGAAGACAGTGGTGGAGCTAGTCCTCCAGAGCCAAGCGCAGCCAGACGCTGCGCAGGGTAGCCGGCCCCATGTGCCGCCTACCCAGCAGGCGACTCCACCGACTGCACCAAGACCTCCGCCAAAGCCGAGTACGTCCAAGACCGCTTCTAAGCAAGTTCCTCCCTCCGCTTTACGCCAAGTGCCTCCGTCCGCTTCTCGGGTGGATATTGTTCCCAGACCCAAGAAGGCCACCAAGCCTGAAGCTGCGCCTACCCGGAAGAATCCACCGCGCAAGGTCGCCCAGGGTGGAGATCGGATGCCACCACCCAAGCCGCCGCTTGGGCCAGCCGGGAAGCCGGCAACAAAGAGCACGCAACTCACCATCGGCGGGCCCACCTCTAGCAAGAAATCAGCTGCTGCTAGATCTGCTGGCCCTGGCACAGGGCCGAGTGCCGGAGATGTTGTCCGCACCCCAGCCAGCACGCCGCAATACCTGTTGGAGGTGTCCAAGCAACACTACATCTCGTTGTCCAAAGGCGAGAAGAAGCTTTCTGCCTTGAAGGGAGGCCAGGCCAAGGCTGTGGATGTCAAGTCCAAAGGCAAGGAACCAAAACCAGTTCCTGAGCTCCACTCGCGCGAAGCCGACGAGGATGAGATCGAGTCAGAAGGCCTGACCGCGGTCCTGGACCGGGTAGCCTTCATGGACAAGGTTTGGGAGAGCGACGCCCATGGCGTCCCTCAATGGAATGGATTCACGCTGGGTCCAGTTGATCATTACCGGATTGACTGGAACAAGGCCGATGTCGGCTCCGTTCCAATGACTATTGCTTCCCCAACCTGCACTCTGGCCGGGAAGCTGTTCTGCCTCCGCAAAGCCTCCGAGGACGTCGAACAATCATATGTTGTAAGTGTTTTTCCCCTTCTTGCTTTTCCCTAGTTGCAGTTTTTCTTCTCTTCTTCTTTTCCTCTTAACCACTCCCCAGTCCCCGAGATTCGGGCCGAGTAGGCGGGCGCTCAGCCGAGTTGCCGTCTACTCGGGCCAAATCTTCCAAATTTCTCTAACTCCGTTTCTTCTCTTCCACAGAATAGCCTCATGAAGAGGACCAAAGTGTTCCGCCGGCTGCTGTGGAACCATCGCATGGCCAAGGACCGCATCGCGGCTCTTGAAGCCGAAAGGAAAGATGATGCAGCGACGGAGCAGGCGGCGCTGGACAAAACTCTTCAGATTTCTGAAGTTGAGGGTAAGCCTTTAGCATCTCGGTTTATGCGTTTTATGTTTACGCCCGTTTGTTTGCTTTTTGCTTTAACTTGGTTACTCTGCAGGCAAGCTCAATGAATTGATGGAGAAGCATCGCGACTGCGAGGTTTTCGCGGCCTCAGCCCTGAGCAAGATAGCTACTCTGGAGGGTGAGTTGCTTTTCCTCTACTTGCTTTTTCTCCATTCTTGGTTACTCTGCTTGACCCTGCTGTTCTTCTCGCAGAAGAATACAAGAACTTCTGGGAACAACACCTTAACTCCCTGATGCATGCCGAGGTGCAGCAGCAGCTGGAAACCCGAGAAGCGGAGCTCCAGAAAGAACGCGATGCTGAGCGAGCCCAGTTCGAGCAGATGCAAGTCCAGCTCAAGACTGCCCTCCAGGATGCTCTCGACCAGGCTGCCGAGAAGCAAGTGGTCAAGAAGACCGCGAAGGCCCGGGAAAAAACTCTCGAGATGGAGCTTTCGCTGCTAAAGAAGCACAATGAGCAACTCATCCTCCAAATCGCCAGCGCGCACAGTATTGAAGACCGACACATCGCTGACGAGGAAGACTGGAAGATCAAATTGGATGCGCTGCTGGTGGATCTCAAACGTAAGTTTCCTCTTCTCTGCACCCGGCTGCTTCTCTTCTCTGCCACTTTGCTTGCTTTTCCTCTCATCACCTTCTACCTAGTTTCATCTCTTTTCTGCCTCCTTTCTAACTCTGATTGGTTTCTTTTTTAGATATTTTCCCTGATCTCCGCGCCGCTAGCACGCCTGGTCTGACTAAAGCACAAGAGCTCCGAGCTGCATACGGACTGCCAACTGACACCAAGTCTACTATCAGCGACAACCTCATGAGCATCAAGTCGCAACTCCGCCAACTCAAAGGCTTGGGAACCACCATGGTGTCCACGGCATACAAGCTCCACGACCTGTTCTGGCCGGATGAATCCGCGCCAAACAGCTTCAGCGAGATTGCCGAGAAGCTAGACGGCGTGAAGGCAGAGTTGAAGAAGTGGCGCGCCTCTGCAACTCGGGCAGGAGCTGACGAGCTGCTCCATTTCATCACCAGCAGGTACGAGAACCTCAACCTTGACAGGATCCTCGAGATGCGCGAAGACTCCAAGTGGACCAAGGATCCCGACTACGTTGCTCGCCGGAAGGCAATAGCCTACGAGATAGCCTCCTACGCGGACACCGCCACCTACATCGACGGCCTCCCCGAGCCAGAAACTGAGGCTGAGGAAGAGGATGCGGACGATGACGAGGACACCGAGTCGGAAGACTTGAGAATGTTTGAGCAGGACGCAGCAAAGGGAGCATCCGAGAAGGGGAAGGCCAAGGTTGACGCAGAAGCCGAGAAGCCGCAACCCAGCGCCCAGGAGGCCACCATCACCACCGAGATGGTGATTCAGCAAGCGGCTCCCGAGCTGGGCGCAACTAGCTCCTTCCCGATGCCCAGCTTCCAGTCTGCTGCATCTACCTCTGCCACGGATCCCATCTCGGTTGCCACTGCGACCTCAGAACCAGCTGCCAACGCCAACACTGAAGCTGATGCTGATAGCACCAAGGTTGATGTTGATGCCGAGAAGACTGAGGCTGATAACACTACTGCAGACAACACCGATGCTACCTCCAAGTGAAATCCTGAAACATTTATTCTCTAGAACTTTTATCAGATCCCTGGGATGCCGGGTGCAAATGTATCCAAACTATTAAGTCTTTGTTGCTACTCAGTTTTATTCCAGTTGATGTTTGACATTTTAGCAACTCTGGCTCAATGACGGGTTGCGTTATTATGCAAGACCCCGAGTTGCATTTTTTATCCACTCTTTCTTTTTGTCTCAGCTCTTACCTGTCACTTGTGGCTTTTTAGGTAGTCGAGTCACAAGATTTCAAAGTTGGAGTTTCAAATACTTAGCCACTTAGAAAAATCATAGTAACGCTGCCCACCACTTAGCCGAAAAAAGACAACCAAAAACAGTAAAGAACACTCTATTGCGTTGCCACGCGCTTCCTTTCCTTAGCAGCTTTTCGTGTGTTCATTGACCTTTGGCTTGTTCTCTGGCTTGCCATGAAGCCGGGTTGCGGACAGCAGCAGAGTCGCAGAGTTGGCCCGTGAGTTTGAACACACTACTTTACGTGCTTTTGAAATTCTAAGTGCTTCAACCGAATAGATAAAGTAAGAACAAAATAGACACAAGGAGCAATTTGGACGAGGGCAGTCCCCGAGTTCAATTTCAGATTGCCGAATAGAAGTTTAACTCGGATAAGAAAGTACATACACATTTTGCTCATGAGTGAAAACGTCGGAGTAGAGCTACATTCTAGGGGCGCTTAGATTCCTCTCCTGCTCTATCCGGCATGTTCTTCTGAGGTGGTTGTGCGTCCACTAGATAGTAGGCATCATTGTGCAAAGCCTTGCTCACAATGAAGGGCCCTTCCCACGGAGGGGATAGCTTGTGCATCCCGGCCGTGCGCTGCACGAGCCTAAGGACCATGTCTCCTTCTCTGAAAACCCTTGGGTTCACTTTCCGGCTATGATAACGCCTCAAGTTTTACTGGTAAACAGCTGAACGTGACAGAGTTAGCTCTCTTGCTTCTTCTAGGAGGTCAACGTCATTTTCTCGAGCTTCTCTCGCCTCCGCTTCAGTGTAGAGGGTTATTAGGGGCGAGTCATGCTCTAGGCCAGTGGGCAACACGGCCTCAGCTCCATATACCAGGAAGAATGGTGTGTAGCCGGTTGACCGGTTAGGGGTAGTCCTTAGACTCCACAACACCGCTGGCAACTCGTCTAGCCAACACCCAGGTGTTTTCAGCAACGGCTCAATCAGCCTTGGCTTTATGCCGGATAGCACCATGCCATTTTCTCTTTCAACTTGCCCATTGGAGGCAGGATGCGCAACAGATGCAACATCTATCCTGATCCGCTTCTCCCTACAGAATCTCGCAAAAGCACCCTCAGCAAAATTTGTGCCATTGTCCGTGATGATGTTGTGCGGGTAGCCATATCTCAGGATTATATCCTTCAGGAAACTCACAGCTGTGGCTCCATCTCACTTCCGAATAGGCTTCACCTCAATCCACTTGGTGAACTTGTCCACCGTGACCAGGATGTGAGTCATGTTGCCTCTAGCCGGCTTGAAAGGACCAACCATATCCAAACACCAAACTACAAATGGCCAAGTAATGGGAATGGTCTTCAACTCGGAAGCTAGCATATGAATCTTACTTGCAAATCTCTGGCAGCCGTTGCACTTCCTCACGATATCTTCAGCTTGCTTCAAGGCAGTGAGCCAAAAGAAGCCATGCCGAAAAGCCTTGTTAACTAGGGCCCGAGAAGAGGCGTGATGCCCGCATTCCCCTTGATGTATCTCCACCAGAATTTATTCTCCTTCCTCTGGCTCTACACAGCGTTGCAGCATGCCAGTGGGACTCCTTCTATGCAGCACATCTCTAAAGATAGTATAGCCCTTCGATCTTCTCTGAATTTGCCTCGCGGTAACCTCATCCCTCGGCAAGGTGTCGTCCTTTAGAAAGGATAATATGGGCAGAGCCCAACTCGGTGTCTCCCGCGTGGGAAACACTGGTTCGTCCACTTCCATTGGATCAGCCACCAATACCTCTTCTGAGTTGGAGACGAGTCCCCGAGCACTCAGCAAGGACCCCCTCAATGAATGTGACGGTCCCCGAGTTGGGAGGGGCAGTCCCCGAGTAAGAAGGGACAGTCCCCGGGTTGCAGGCGCCAGTCCCCGGGATGGAGACGGCAGTCCCCGGGTTCTCTTTTGCAGCCTCCCAGTCAATCTCCATTGGAACAGCTTGTTCGCCTGGCAGAGAAGGAACGAATATAGACTCTGAGTTGGGGGAAGGCTTGATAGATGGATTTCTCAAATGCTCCAAGGCAATCCCAGCCGGGATGTATTGCCGAGAAGACCCCAACTTGGACAACTCATCAGCTGCTTCATTCTCTGCTCTATGTATGTGTTGGAACTCGCATCCTTCAAATAATCCAGTCATGGTCTGCACCAGAAACCGATATGACGCCATGTTGGCATCCAGAGCATCCCAGGTACCAGATACTTGCTGCACCACTAAATCCGAGTTGCCATAACAGATGATGCGCTGCACGCCAACCTCCTTGGCCACCTTCAAGCCGTGTACCACAGCCTCGTACTCTGCTATATTGTTGGATGCCTTGAAATGGATCTGCAGCACATACTAGAGTTGATCCCGCTTGATTGACGTGAGCACAACGCCAGCACCAAGGCCTTCCTTCACTTTGGAGCCATCAAAATGCATCTTCCAGTAGTTGGCTACTGGTGAAGGAGGCTCATACTGCACCTCAGCCCAATCCACCAGAAATTCCGCCAGAATTTGTGACTTGATGGCTTCTCTTCTCGCGTACGAAGGAGCGAATGCGGCCAGCTCAATCGCCCACTTGGCTACTCTGCCACTTGCCTCTTCATTGCCCATGATATCCGAGATGGGTGCAGAACTCACCACTATGATGGGATGCTCTTGGAAATAGTGCTTCAGCTTTTTGGCGCCCAGGTACACGCCGTAAGTCATCTTCTGGTAATGCGGGTAGTTCTGCTTGGAGCTGGACAGCACCTCACTGAGATAGTACACTGGCCGCTGCACCGTCTTTCCTTCCTCTTCTCTTTCCACCATAATCACAACACTGACCACTCTGTTAGTTGCAACAATGTACAGCAGCATTGGCTCTTTGGGTAGCGGACTAGCCAAGATGGGAGCGCTACCCAGCATGGCTTTCAACTCCTTGAATGCCACATCAGCTTGCGGTCTCCATACGAACTTGTCGCTCTTCTTCATCAATTGATATAGAGGCAAGGCCTTCTCGCCAATTCTGCCCAGGAAGCGGCTCAGAGAAGCCAAGCAACCAGTGTATTTCTGCACATCCTTTAGTGATCTCGGCAAATACATGCTCTCTATAGCTTTTATGTTTGAAGGATTAGCCTCAATGCCTTGACTGGATACCAAGAAGCCGAGTAGCTTGCCAGCTGGGACGCCAAAGGTGCATTTAGTTGGGTTCATCTTCATCTTGTACCTGCGCAGGTTGGCAAATGTTTCCTCAATGTCACTAAGCAGAGTATGTGTTTTATTTGTTTTGATGACAATGTCATCTACGTACACGTGCACATTTTTGCCAATTTGATCATGCAAGCATTTCTGCATGCATCTCTGATAAGTACCCCCCGCATTCCGCAATCCAAAGCACATGACACGATAGCAATAAGCCCCGTACGGGGTAATGAAAGCAGTCTTTATTTGATCAGCAGGGTTGAGAGCTATCTGATGAAAAACCAGAGTAGGCATCTATGAAAGACAAAAGCTCACAACCAGCAGTGGAATCGATCACCTGATCTATGCGGGGTAGCGGGAATGGATCCTTGGGGCAGGCCTTCTTCAAGTCGGTGTAGTCGACGCACATGCGCCATGCGGTGTCGGCCTTGGGGTCCTCCTTCTTCTTCTCAACAATAACCGGGTTGGCTAGACAGTCCGGATGCAATACTTCCATGATGGCCGATAGTCTTCCTCCTCTTGTCACCAAAACGGCACATAGCCTGCTTAACCGGCTTGGCGTCATGCCGCACATGCAGCGAGTGCTCAACCAACTCCCTCGGGACACCTGGTAAATCCTCATTGGACCAGGCAAAGACATCCCGATTCTGGCGGAGGAAGTGGATGAGCTCGCTTTCCTATTTCTCTCCCAACCCGGCGCCAATGATGGCAACACGGTCTGGCAACTCAGGGTCAACCTGGACCTTCTTTGTCTCCTGGGACGCCTAGAACGCAGTCCCGTACTGGGAACTCGGCATGCCAGGCGCACCACCTTGCGCCATAGCCACCACCTCATGTATATTCTTCTTCTCGGCAGCAATAACAATGGATTCCGCCAACTGAGAACCAGCAGAGGCACACTCCAAAGACCTCTTGTAATCACCCGAGATGGTGATCACTCCATTGGGACCAGGGATCTTCATCTTCAGGTAGGCAGCATGGGTAGAAGCCATGAACTTGCTGAGGGCAGGCCTACCGAGCAGAGCATGGTAGGGGCTCTGATGATCAACTACCTCGAACGACAGGCTCTCCGTGCGGCAGTTCTCCCTGGTACCGAATAAGACGTCTATCCAGACGCGGCCGATTAGAGAGCAAGATACTCCCGGCACAATGCCATGGAACGTGGTCCTGCTGGGTAGCAGCATGTTCTCGGCCATTCTGAGCTTCTCAAGCATGTATCGGTACACGATGTTGATGCTGTTGCCTTTGTCGATCAGGACCTTGTTGAACCTGACATTCTTCTGAGTACCCAAGAGGGTGGCATCCACCACCAAAGCATAGCTACCCGGGTTGGGCATCACCCTAGGATGATCAGCTCTGGACCACGTGATCTCTTGGTTGCACCAGTGGGGGTAATGTGGCACAGAAGGGATCACAGCATTGATCTCCATCGCACACATGTGTAGAGCCTGCTTGTCGGCAGGCTCAGAGGTGAAGATCATGTAGCTATCATGGTGTTCCTGGTATTGGTTGCGGTCTCCACCACCATTGTTGCCGTTGTTGTTGTTGCCTTGGTTGTTGTTGTTGTTGTTGTTGCTGTTGTTGTTGTTGTTGTTGTTCCTGTTGTTGCGGGTGTGGAAGTTGCGGTTGCGGTCGTTGTTGTTGTAGTTGCGGTTGCCGTTGTTGTTGAAGTTGCGGTTGCCTCCTAAACCACCTCGTTCACATTATCCCTTCTTGGAAACACTAAAAGCCTGGGAGCAGCTGCCCGAATAGGCTGGACATTGGCATTCGCAGCTGGAAGGGGAGGAGGAGGGGGCAGGCCCTCATTCTTGATCTGTTCCCACCAGCTGCACTGCCGAGTAGTGTGGTTGGCTGGTCTACCCGGATGCCGAGTATGAAAGCTGCATGGCCCATCCTTCATGTCTGCAAAGATGAAGTTTGGAATAGGACCCGAGTTGCCGCTACCCTGCTGTACGGCTTCTTGATGCCTTGGCCTTGATTCTGGTTTTGCCCATACTGGGCTCCAGCAGTTTTTTGCCTTTCACTACTCCCAGGAGCCGTAGTCACAGCATTCACCTCCTCGGGATCATACCGACTATCAATCCGGTCACCTCTGCGCTTGTTGCGGAAGTCATTGCGCTTGTTGCTGTTGTAGTTCCTTCTCGGCTCAGCAGAGTCGAGCAGCGGCTGAGTTGGGTCGCCGAGTGCGTACATATCCGCAATCTTGATTGTCTCGGCGAAAGTACTCGGTATCTCTCGCTGCAGCTTCTGCCACAACATGCTGCCATACTTGCAGCCCTGAGCAAACCAAGTAATGGCCTGGGCCTCATTCACACCCTCACAGGTGTTCCTCAAAGTGCTCCACCGTGTAAGATACTCGCGGTCCGTCTCCTCTTCCCGCTGCTTGCAAGCGGACAGTTGATGCGGCCTATTCGGCCTCTGGTAGGTGCTGGTGAAGTTGCTGACGAAGGCTTCCGAGAAGTCTAGCCAGCAGTTGATACTGTGCTTGGGCAAGTTGTTGAGACAAGTTCTAGCCAGACCTTCTAGCATTTGCGGTACATACCGCACAGACCATCTTCCGTTGCCGCCTGCAATGTGCACGGCCGTGACATAGTCATTCAGCCAGTCTTCTGGCTTGGTGCTGCCATTGTAGCACTTCGTCCCCCTGGACAGCTGAAAGTGGTTCACAGATGGCTCATCCATGATACGATGACCAAAGCATTCTGGGCCAGGCGGCTCCTTGTTCTCGAGCTGCGCGGACAGGTTGATCCGGTCCAGCTTGTACCTTGCATCACTGGGCTCCAACACGCGTTCACCCACGCGATCAGCAATGTTTCTTGGGTCAGCATACCCGGCCAGCCCCATGGCCGAGTAACCATCATCATAGGGGTCTTGCTGCACCGCTGCGGGCTGCACCACCGGGTTGGCGGCTGGCGCAGCCGCTGGCTGCTGCGGCCTCTGCCGAGTAGGCTGAGCGGCAGGACGCCGAGAAGGGCCTGCATGATCTCTATCTTGCCTCTTGTTGTGAGCTTTATGGGCTTGATAGCCCGCTCCTGCAGAGTTGTGTTTCTGACCGGACTCTCGCGGCACAGCGTGCTGTTTTGCGGCGAGACCCGGGTCGTACACCTGCATCTGTCTACTCTTACCAGAGTGCACACTATGGTCCCTCTCACGGTTGGGAAGCGGTGATGACGCCTGGTCATGAGATCTCGCTGCACGCGAGTGCACAACCTGAGAAGCACCAGCACCCGGATAGGCTTTCCGGAACTCCTCATTTTGCCTAGAAGCCTCTAGCACTAGCTCATTGAGCCTCTCCTGCTGCCTAGCGCGCACGTCGCCGGCAAGATTCGGCAACTCAGCAGCTACAGCCTCTGCAGCTCTAAGTGTTTTGGCGGGGGTGCTGTACTTGGGCCTACTAGCAGTGTTTCGGCAAGCGGACTGGCTAGGAGCCTCACCCATTACCGCCATCTCAGCGCCTAAGTTGCAACGAGTAGCGCCTAGCTTGATAGGCTTCCTAACGACAGGAGTAAAGCCGTGGGCATTGTTGTACTCATTTTGGTCTAGGCTAAGCTCGAGCCTAACCTTCTCCAGCTCCAGGTGCTCAGCGAGTAGCGCTTGACGCTGTTGATCGATCTGCGCCCTCATGGTCATGAGCTCAAGCTCGGTGGGAGGCGGCATGCCCATCCGCACGGCGGATGCCGGTATCGTCGTTGTCGTGGAAGGAGGAATGTAACCCGGAATGTTCTCGCGTAACTCATAGGGCTTGTGAACCCTCTGGGCACCACTTGGGCCAGTAGGTTCCTCGGTGACTCCCGCGGTAGCGGCCGCGCCCTTCCCGGCATCGTTAGCCGGGCCAGTCATCATCACCTCCACGCTGTCCGCGGATGTCGCACCCTGACTTCTAGGGGATACTCATCGGGCCGAACTGGATAGCAGGTGCTTGGATTATGGGGCATAACTGCTCCCACGTCCTAGCTTCCTAGTAGGCCAGCGCTTATGCGCGACAACACAAGCCCTGCTATTCCATCGTCGATGTAAACTATCCACTAGAGATCAAAGGCACTACTGTCGACGTACTTCATATCAATCACGCATGGTACGTCAACAACGTTAAACGGAATGATACCACAACATATCTCTAAGACACAAAAGATTGAAATAAGGTTGCAAATGGCCTTCACTAAGGCAGAGAATAGCAAATACAATCATTCAGAGGACACATGTCCCAACATAGCATCATTACATCAGCGGAAGCAAACAAGGTGTCTGAGTACAGACAAATCCAAAAGGCTTAAGAAGCCGGGAAAAATAAAGAAGACGAAGCCCATCCATGTAGGTCCTGGATCCTGCCCGGGGTCCAGCTATCTACTCGTCTGCAGTCTCGTCGAACTCCACGAAGTAGCCATCCTGGTGGTCATCGTAGCCGTAGTCGTCGTCTGCGTAAACCACAGCCCCAACGGGGTGAGTAAATTTAAGTACTGGCAAGCAAGACTCACACTTCACCAAAGAGTTACCCGTCAACACAAGCACGGATGCTTGGGATCAACGGAAGGAGATAGGTAATATAAAAGCTGGAGCGGGCTGCTCTAACCAACTACAGAGATACTACAAGTTCCGGCTAACAGATAGAAGATAAGATCGAGTATTGTAACCAACTGAAAGATAACTTCAATCAAACCCATCCTGGACCTCGCCCCTTATCCGAAGAAGCAATCCGAGGATAACTCACACAGTTGGATTAAGGGTGATTCAAGTTATTGTGTCAATAATGCTATTACTAGTCAAGATTAGTATTAGATGGGTGAATCACATTAGTTAAGTTAAAGTTGTCCTGAGAACTTGTTAGCCAGTACTTTCACCAAGTCAACCATGACCGCGGAAAAGACGGCTTCTCGAGAAGATTTAACCCTGCAGGGATGCACCAATTTAGCCGTACACGTATGAATAACCCGCCAGATGGGAGATCACCCCACCGAGCGAGGTACTCAACACAACCCAACTGTTCTTCGCATCAAGCCCAAAGCACCTTGAGCGCACGGCTACTCGAGCCCCGAAGAAAAGGGACCCTCATAGCACTCTAAGACCGTGTATCCCTATATGCCGACTACGAAAGTTCCACCCGGGATCCAAGGGCTCGCAAGATCATGCATGCAGCAAATGGAAAACCCGAACTAAATGAGGCGATTTGGACGAGATGCGAATCGAGTCAAGTTGAGGGGGGCGCCATACTCGCTTCCCACATGCGGGTAGTGCGCTCATCATGGATCAGTAGACAAGACTCTTTTCCTAATTAGGGGGTCGACACTAGCAGGCCTCAAAACCACTTAGGGCCTCCTGCCGGTGCCTTATCATCAAGTTATTATTAACCATAGCATTAACAGGTTGATTGATTAAACCCGAGCCCAAAGAACATAAGTAAGTACGATAACAGAAGTAACCGACAACAGACTCGAGCAAAAGCAACCCTAAGCATGCTAGTAGAACGAAGGCAACAAGCAAGGGCTATAGGTGTGGAGGTGAGGCAATATCAGGGTTCAGGATATCATGTGATGGGTTCGGAGAACAAGCAACGATACATAGGGCTAGCAAAAGTAGACAAAGGATAGTATCTGAAACAAGTGTGGAAAGGAACTCGATGGTTCATGTGAGTGATAACTTGCCTGCAAACCCAGTAGCCTGGTACTGAGCTAATTCCTGTGAAGAAGTACCGTAAAGATCGTCCGTCTCAACGTCGTCGTCTAATCAAGAAGAAGCAAAAACAAACAAGGAAGGAAGACGGGCAATCAATACATGGCATAGTGCACAAACATGGGATGATGCATGTCAATGTTAATTGGTGCATCAAAGTAACTAGTTGGAATGATAACACAAATTAAATGGACCCATATGCAATTGGATTGCATATGGAAAGCCCATGGCTTGTGGTTGAATTAATTGTTCTACAACTAAACATCATGTGTAAGTGAATTAGCATGATGCATGCATGATGAAAACAAATAGGTAACAAAGTTAGATGCAAGTGGAATGATAGTTAACAAGTTAAGAATTATTTATTAAGTTTGGAAATTTTGGTTACTTAATGATGGTACACAACAATTGGTTGTTTCCATCAAGTTTTATTTCCCAAAACAGATGGCAAAGTTTATATTTGAAAAGAGCAAAACCTTTTGGGTGGATTACATGTTTCAATTATTAGCAAAGGAATCACAATGTTTTAATTGGAATTAAACAAGTTAAACAAGAATTAAATAAGTTTTAATTGGAATTAATTCAAGTGTGGAATATTAATTAAATTTTATTTGTTCAAAAAAATATTAGACCAAGTTCATATTTGAAAAGGTTATTTGAAATAGCATGGAAAACATATTTTATTTGCATTATTTGGATTAAGAATGAATTAGTTATGGATTTTTGCAAATTGCAATTGAATTATTTGAATTCAAATTTGAATTGCATTTTGAAATTTCAAAACATAAATTAAATGTTACCATTAGCTAGGGAATTAAATTTAGACCAGTGCACATATTTTACTTTTAATTTTTGGAGTTATAATTTGAAAGTTATCATCAAATTACTTTGAGGGACCAATCTGTTAAAATAAAGGATTAGGATTTGAATACAGAAAATGTTAAAATCGTTTTATACCGCACTGGAACCTACCCTGCCACTGCCAGTGGGCCACACGGTGACCGTGCGCTTGCGTGGCTAGCCAGTGGCTGACAGGGGGCCCTCCCTGTCAGCGGGGCGGTGGAAAAAAAATTGGGGAATTTCCCGTGCGAGGCCAGGGGCTCGAACCCTGCACCTCTCGCTCGTGTGCGCGCTTACTGAACCAGTTCGGCTGCTCGCGTTCGTTTGTCAGTAATCCAAGCGCAGGGAGGATAAGGTTACAAACGTGTAACTGAAATTCTGACGAACGAAACCATCCGCAACCTGACGGAGTTCGTCAGCAGGCCGGCGGCGATCAACCGTGATGCTCGAGCTCGTGCTAGCGTTGCTGGGTGGCGGCGATGTGCGCTCGTGTGCTAGCCAGAGAGGGCAGGGAGGAGGGACAGAGCATGGTGGTCGCTCACCGTCGTTTGTCGTCGTGCAGAGGATCGGGGTAGCGGTCGGCGGCGATGTAGCAGATGGCGGCGGCGAATCCGTGCGGCTCAGGGCTAGCTAGGGTGTTCAAAAGGAAGAGGAGGTAGTGGTGGGTTGGTTTCGGGGTTTAGATAGGGTGGAGGAGCGTTGAGGTGGACGGGGCCATGGCGGGTTCAGAGAAGTTCGCCGGCGAGTGGCGGCAGAGAGAGGAACGCGGCGAGATGAGAGGGGATGGCGGCGATAGCGAGGGGAGAGGGACAGGCTAGGGTTAGGGCACCTGCCAGGGGGGTCTAGGGGTACTTATAGGGGCCACGGGGCTCTCCTGGCCGTCGGGGGCGCCGTACGGCGACGTGGCACGGCGGAGATGCGCGCCGTACTGAAGGTAGGCGACGGGGGCGGCTGATCGAAGCGTTTCGCGGGGTTAGCGGGCTGGGCTGGCTGCGCGCGAGGGATAAGTGATAGGTGGGTTGGGCTGGGTGCTAGCTGCCGCGCGCGCTGGCTTTCTTTTTCCTATTTTTCATTTTTCTGTTTTTTTTTGTAGCAAAAGAAAATGGAAGCAATTGGTAGGATTTTGAGCTTTAAAAAATTTAGGGAAAAAACAGGTGGGATTGTTAGCTCAACATCTACCCCATGCCAACTTGGTTTTTGGAAATTTAAATTTGTTTGCTGTTTTTGTAAAATGGTTTGAATTGGAATAAATTGCAAATTAATTGATTACTATTTGAAAACAACAAGTTTAATAGGGTGAACCCTATTATTAATTGGATTAAAATAGTTGATTGGTTTAGATAATGTTCATAAGTTCAAATTGGTTCTGCTTGATGCATTTGATTTGAATTTGAAGGTGATTTGGAAATTATTTGTTTGATTAAAACCAACAATTTAATAAGTGATCATTATGGAATTAAATGAAAACAAAATGAGGTTTTGATTTGTATTTCTTTATTTGAAAAAAGGTTGTTTTTATTTGAAATAACATTTTGGAAATTGTAACATCACAAGGATGAAACAAAAGGTTTGAATTTTGGTTTGAAATTCAAATAGAAAACAAAGGAAAACAAGCAAAACAAATGCAATGAACATGATGCAATGATGCAAAACATAAAATAACAGAGAGCAAACATTCTAATGGCTATTTTTCAGACTTGGGATGTTACAGCGGAGCAACCGGTTGGCTTCTCGCGGGCAGCGAGCACAACAGGAGGATCTTCCACGACGAGCACCTCCTCCGGGAACTCGCGGATGACGGTGGTGGCGACGTAGACCAGGTGCGAGCCGAAGGAGAGCACCGAGCCGCCTGCTGGCATGGGCCTACCGCCGAAATCTCTGGCGATGTCGGTGACGAAGTCGAAGGAGCCGAATCTGTGGACAAGGCCACAGACCACGCGCTCCCCAGTAGCAGAAATGAGTCCCGTCCGAACATGGACTCCAGCCAGCGCCGCTGGTTGCCCCACTGTGGGCGCCAAACTGTCGTGAGCTATCACGGCAGACGCCATAGGATGGCTTAAGGTTGGGGCCGATGGACGCTGGAGGTGATCGGGGAGGGATCACACCACGATTAGCCGCGTGTAGGATGTCTCAAGCACTGCAAACAACACGATCTTACCCAGGTTCAGGGCCCTCGTGTGGAGGTAAAACCCCTACTCCTGCCTCTCTCTTTCTATGAGTGTTTACCGAGTAGCCAGAGTACAAATCAGGCCTTCAGCCGAGTAGCCACTCTTGCTCTCTAGTTCTCTCTGTGTGAAGTGAAGCAACGTAGTCCAACATCCCTCGCGCAGGAGGCGGTAGGGCACCTTATATACTGGTGCCCAGCCGAATAGAAAAAGACTATAAGGTACGAATGATGGGACATGTGTACTGCAGAACAGAGCACGCTTCGGGCTTGTCGCTGATGCGGGTGCCGTAAGTCATCGCGTCGTTCGGAGATGGGAGATGTCCACATTGTCAGTGAGATAGGGTAGGCCCCTAGCCCTGTCCTGTCCCCTCTGTCAGTGACAGGACTTGACAGGCGCCTACCGCACTGTAGACACTCCGTAGCACGGATAATCACGCGCTCCGTAAGTTGAACCGCACGCCGGTACGGCCACAGGATACGCGGGATCCCTTGTCAGAACGGCTCCATTAACTTGTGGCCCGAGTAGGAAAGCACTCCCTATACTCGGACCAACTTCTCTACTCGGAAGATCATAACTTGCTTGATTTCTCCTCTTGGCCATTGATGGGTACGGCCGGATAGAAACCTACCGGGTAGCAAATACTGGGTAGCCGTCTACCCGGTCAAACAGCACCTTGACCTTCTCTTTAGCACTTGCCTTACCCCTACTCGGGGGGTAACCCCCGACAAGAACACAACCTCTGAAATTAGTATTGGCTTCCTTGAACTTCATCTGAACATCGTCCGAAGCTCCTTCGAGAAGGCCAGTAATAATTATGTCCCATACTTTCATGGACTGGAGCCAAAGTTGGCATCTCAGTTGCCATCTCTTAAATGTGGTACAATTGAGAAGGGAGAGTAGCAGTAGTCCTGTAGATAACCTGCATGAGAGAACCATTTTTATCACTAAAAACTCTCTCATTTGTACATAGCCACAACGACCCTATAACCACAATCGCTGCAGCTCTAATAAGTCTTTTGAACCTATTATCCACTTTATTTAGCCAATTACCAAAAATATTAGTAGAGGTGGATATAAGGTAGAACCTATCTGAATGATTGACCATACAGAACTACAAATTGACACTCGAAGAATAGGTTCTTCATTGTCTCATCCTTATGACTGAAGATACACTTTTTTACTTCCATGCAAATTGCATTTGGAAAGGTTGTCTTTAGTAAGAATAAATCCACGTCTAAGGTACCACACACATACCTTATTTTTTAGTGGAATCTTCATCTTCCAGAGCTTTATACATCGAGTCCACCAAGAATTTACCATTAGCGTGTAAATTCCACCGGAAATCATCAGTCCCCTGTGTCAGATTGACAACTGCCACGCGTTGAAGCACTTCGTTCCAATAGACTAGACGGGGGACAACAAGGTCTCTTCTGAACGTCACATTTGGTGGGTTATTTTCCAGCACCTTAGCAATAGTATCATTACGTCCTATGACAATGTTCTATAAACTTGGATATTGTTCCCATAGTATGTTATTACCAAACCACTTATCCTCCCAGAAGCTTATCTCGAATCCATCCTTAATGGAAAAATAACCTAATGGCAAGAAGAATTTCTTCGTCGCCATCAGGACAACACAGAAGTGTGAATCACCAGGTTTCCAGGAAATTTGTGATAAAGAACTCTGACCGATATACTTTCTCCTTAGAAGTTTGCCAGACCCCATCTTCGGTTAGTAAGTTAAACAACCATTTTCCGAGGAGGGCTTTGTTCTTGACCTAAAGGTCATGAATGCCCAGGCCTCCTTGATCTTTGGGTCGGCATACTACATTCCATTTAACAAGGCGATATTTCTTCTTTTAATTATCCCCTTGGCAAAAGACTCTGGATCGAAAATAATCCAATCGATGCAAGACTCCTTTCATTAATTGGAAGAAGGAAATCATATATAGTACCATATTACTTAGGACTGAATTTATGAGAACCAATCTTCCTCCAAATGAGAGTAATTTACCCTTCCAACTACTCAATCTTTTTTATAGTCTTTCCTCATTTTGTTTCCATTGGGCTATAGTCAGCCTTCTGAAATGAATCGGAATGCCTAGATAGCTGATTGGAAACTGACCCTGCTGACAACCAAAAAGCTCCGCGTATCCAGTAGTATCATTCTTGGCCTCAACGAAACGAAACAATTCACTCATATGGAAGTTGATCTTTAGACCAGAAAGTTGCTCCAACGATGATAATATAAATTTCAGGTTTCTCGTTTTTTCCATGTCGTGTTCCATAAAGACAATTGTATCATCAACATATTGAAGGATGGATAGTCCACCATCAACTAGATGCGGAACCACTCCTTCAATTTGACTATCACATTTAGCATGTTCCATGATTATGGCTAACATATCAGCCACTATATTAAATAGTATGGGTGATAATGCATCGCCTTGCTTTAGCCTTTTTCGATTGGAAGTAATTACCAACGTCATCATTGACCTTGATAGCAACATTTCCTCCCGAAACAAAGCTATGGATCAGAGAACGCCACTCATCAGAAAAACCTTTCATTATGAGTGTTTGTTGTAAGAAAGACCACTTCACTTTATCATAAGCTTTTTCAAAGTCTATCTTAAGTATTACTCCATTCATATTTTTTCGATGTAGCTCATGCAACCTTACATGCAAAATCACAAACCGTCAAGTATATTACGACCTTACATGAAAGACGTCTTAGTAGGGTGCACAACATGATTAACCATTATTTTAAGCCTAATAGTTGCAGTCTTGGTGAATATCTAGAAGCTAACGTTTAGAAGACATATAGGTCTATATTGTTGAATCCTTTCTGCCTCATTAACCTTTGCCAACAAAATTATCTCACCAAAATTTAGGCAGAAAAGCTCGAGTTGTCCATCATGCAAAGAATGAAATAACTCTTGCAAGTCCGTTTTTATTAATTCCCAGAAGTTCTGATAAAACTTTGTTGGGAACCCAGCCGGAACTGGGGCTATGTTGTGCTCCATTTGGAAGACAACCTTCTTTATCTCCTCCTCAGAGTAAGGAGCAGTAATATGGGTGTTCTCCTCATAGGAAACTTGCGGAATATCATTTTTTCGTGACTCATCAAAGGAGAAATTAATCTCGTCTGGTTTTCCGAACAGATTGTAATACTTTGTGATGTACGACTTGAGTTTTTCATGGCCTTCAATCGTACACTCACCTTGAGAGAGAGAGAGAGAGAGAGAATGAGTTTCTTTCTATATCTGCAGTTCGCTAGACTATGAATGTATCTCATATTCGAATCTCCCTCCAGAATAAATTGAGCTTTTGATCGCTGATACCATTTGAGCTCAGCTTCATGAAGCAAACCTGCAATCCCCACATTGGAATCAATTTTTTTAATTCAATCTGTTGCGGTGATAATCGCGTGAGCTCCGCAAAGGCTTCTAATTCATCAATAATAGAAGTCAGTCACATCTTCTCCTTTTTTAATTGACATGTGATATGCCTAGCCTAACCACCAAGGTGTTTCCGCACAACACGTATTTTGTTATTCCACCTTTCAATCCAACTAAGCCCAGCCACTGGGCTTTCCCATACCATTTTAACCATGACAAAGAAACCACCCGTTGTAACTATCCCAATTCAAATTTGAACTGTCATTTACAACTCGGATTATGTGTTCCAGTATTTAATAATATCGGGGCATGATCTGACAATGCTTCGATACGTTTGAGGGCCCTTACTGAGACCAATGGAAATTTAGATTCCCAATCTGAGTCCATTAGTACGCGGTCCAACTTTTCGTATGTCGGCCCTGGGAGACTATTAGCGCAAGTGATAGGTCTACCAATCATTGAAACCTCCTTTAAATCAAGGTTGTCTATTACAGCATTAATAAAAGAGGCCAATGGTTCTCAAATCTGCCTCTACTCTTGTCATGCGGGTATCTTAGCAGATTAAAATCTCCTCCTATCATTAGCAGATTAAAATCTCCTCCTACAATGATTGGAAAAGAATTATCCTTTGCTAGATTAACCAGTTCATGGAGGAAAGCAGCTTTAAGTTCTTCCTGGGTTGCACCATACACGGTGACAAGACTCTACGTGAAATTTTTGGCTTTGTTTCGGATGTGGATCTTAATATCAAAGTAACCCTCTGAAGAAGCCAACACTTCCATGGAATCTTTCCTAACACCAAGTAGTATGCCCCCAAATCTGCCACGTGGCAGACGAGATATCCATGTAAAGTCCACACCTCCAGATAGGAGGTTTAGTAGACTCATAGAGAAATCCCGTTACCTGTTTCCTAAATGCCCACAAAACCAAATTTATGGTCCCGAATAGAATCAGCAACACGAACGTGTTTAGCCAAGTCACGAAACCATTGGAGATGTGGACAATTTTGCCTTATTCCGTGACGATTTATTATTCGTAAGGGAAACTGCTTTAGATTTTCTGTCAGACTCTTTTAGATAATGAGCTAAGCACCGCCTCATTCAAGCCTCCCTCTGAAATATGATCCACTAGGTTGGAGAGGAGCTGAACATCAATTGTGTCATTTAGATCGTGTTCCTCCATATGGGGAGTAAGTGACTTACCCGAGACCCTAGGGGCGACTGTTAACCGGTCGTATTCCACGTGTCCCAAGGCTTTAGTCGATAGTGCAATTTGTAAAACATTATTACCGAAAGAAACTCCTACTTCATCCATTCCTGCAGGAATACTCGAATATGAAAAAGAAAGAAATGACTTTGTGGATTTTTCAATACCAGCGCTGTGGGCGAAGAGCTCGCTCTTGCATCTCATTGCCCTCTCCATAGAGTGCTCATCCGTAGTGGACGAGCCATCCGGGGCGACAACATGTCTCTCGCTCCTCGTCAACTGTGTCGATGTCGGGGTAGACAAGGTTGGCGAAGAGTCCAACCCCGACGCAACATAGCTGGTTTCACTAGTGGAAAATAGGCCTTTAGTCCCGGTTCGCAAAGGCCATTAATCCCGGCCGTGCAACCGGTACTAAATATGCGCGACTAAAGCCCCCCCCCCCTTTAGTTGCGCCTCTTACGAACCGCAACTAAAGGCCCGTCACGTGGGCAGCTGGCGTGCGCCGGAGGCGGGACGACCTTTAGTCCCGGTTTTTGACACGAACCGGGACTACAGGCTATTTCGTTATTTCTTTAGTTCATTTGGATTTCTAATTATTTTTCACTCAAAACCTTCAGTCGCGGGTCGCCTCCCGAACCGCGACTAAAGACCCATTTAGTCACGGTTCGGACATTTTGGGGACTGAAGGGGGCGTATGGAAGGCCTTTTTTCTACCAGTGTTTGCATCACTGAATCCTTCTCCACCTCGTTGAACGTCCCAATGTTGTCTAGAGTCTCCGAAACGAGCGGAACAGGGAACAAGGCTTGCTTCGCTGCAGCCGGCGCATCCCTTCCTGAACCTTCTCATCGGGGATCCCCTATCTATCGCCTTCTGTGAGCTGAAAGTTTCGGCTCGCCCGCACTGGCAGCTTCTACGCGTAACATAACTTATCTGGGCCTGGTCCATCATTATCTCGTGCCACAGCCATGTAACGATTCACATACTTTCGTTCAGCTGTTTTCTTTGATATAAGCTTTTCGTTCAGCTAAGCTAGATAAGGATCGTTTCTCTAAAAAAAAAAATATGCCGACCGCTAAGCACGATACCAATTGTACGACTGGAGAGAAGCAACATGGAGCGGATCAGGATCCTTCTGTATGTTGTCACCGCCATGCTACAAACAGAAGCAAACAAAAGGTTGCATCAAGCTCGAAAGATTTGGAATGCTGGGCAACATACTTTGTGTGCTTTATCGTATGGAATAATTGACAGAAGATAATCTGGCTAAACGGAGTTGGACGGGTTGCTCAAAGTGTGTTTTCTGTGGTAATCAAGAGACTATCGAACATTTATTTGTATCTTGTGAATTTGCAAAAAAGATTTGACGATTGATTCATTTTACTTTTAGTATTACTCCACCGGTATCGATTAACAATCTGTTTGGGGATTGGTTAAAAGGGGTGGATAAAAAAACTAAACCTAGTATACGTATTGGTATATGTGCTTTTCTTTGGGCAATTTGGAATTACAGGAACGATGTCATTTTTAACAAGATGAAATCTGGTAATTTTTTGCAATTTGTACGCAGAGCAACCCACTGGATCCACTTGCGATAGCTCCTCTCCCTAGAAGAGCTGCGTGGACGCTTGGATACAGGATGTGCACGCTTAATGGCGGTCGTGCGGGCTATATTCAGCCTTGGTGGGTGGCTTCACACTAGGAAGATACAATATGTGTAGTCTCCTTTTGTTTGATCTGTTTTGGTGGCTCATCTATGTGACCACGTCGCAGTTTAGTTGAGATGTAATGCTATGGATGAATGTTTGCTACTAGAAGATTTCTTAATAAATATACTGTGTGCATCCACTGGATGCAGAGGCTGGGTTTTCCGTTTCAAAAAAATTTACTTTGTGTGCTTGGGGCTACATTAATAATTGAAAAATGTGCTTAGTACGAAGGGATTCGGGTATTCCTTTTTCTCATGTTAGCTTAAATTGACTGAAAATACACTTCAAATTGCGATCCTTTCCCACAAGAAAAAAAAGCTAGATAAAGATCATGGGAGGGATTGTACTGCTCGGTCAGCTAGCACGCAGCGACCACTATTTCATCGATTTATCCGTGGTATTTTTTCCTTCTATCGGTCCGCTCATACGGACTTCTGAATATTTTTTGCGTGTACAGATAAATCCAGGATGCCACTTCCATCAGCACCGAACTCACTTAATCACATGTGTTTTTCTCTTTTATAGCTAACATTTAAAAAATCAGTTTAAAAAGTCACTAGCTAAAAAAATCCAGGTGGACCGGAAAATAATAGCGAACAAAAATGCAGGCGAATAGAAAATGATAGCGAACAAAAAATTCTTAACACAAAATTATAATGAACCAAAAATTCTAGTGAACATAAAATACCACTTGACAGGAAATTATAGTGAACAGAAAATAAACTAAAAATTTGATAAAATGAAAAATAATGGATGTGAACAAACATGCCGATGAATAAAAAATGGTAGTGAACAGAAAATACCATTGAACGGAAAATGAACTAAAAATCTGACGAAGTGAGAAAATAATAGTGAATAAATATGCCGATGAAAAAAAAATAATACTGAACCGAAAATACCACTGAATGGGAAATTATAATAAAAAGAAAATAAACTAAAAATCTGATAAAATAAGAAAATAATGGTGAACAAACATGCGGATGAACAAGAAACATGCGAATGAACAAGAAATAGAAAAGAAAGAATAAAAAATAGAAAAGAAAATGGGAAAAAACATGAGACAATAAAAACCGTAAAACAGAAAGACACCGAATGTGCCTTAGCCTAGTGGATTTTCCTCTAACCACCGAAAGCTAGATCGCTTCGTCACTTTCCTCTATATTTTCTCAATTTTTCTCTTTGGAGAATACTTAATGGGCTGGCCCACTAAGAATTTATACGCGGGCGAGTCCGAGTTAGGACTCACAATGTGCGATAAATATGGTCTGCGCCGTCGGGGTTACCCTATGTAGCGCCTGTAGTGAGTCCTATCATACTACTCGCCCGTGCTTCTCTTCTTTGTTCGCTAGGCCCAACAGACGGAAGAAGCCCATTAAACGGTAGTACAGCAAAAATCCTCCATCCCGTTCTTTTGCGAGTACGTTTCGCACTCGCACCTGGCGTTTGGTCGAACGTGATGGGTCGGGGTTCCGCGCAACTACACCCTGTCCTCCCGCCACGTTGACGCCTTCGGACCACCGTTTGCTCCTTGGTCATGTGCGCCAACCTTCCTCTCATCAATACTCCTCTCCTCTGCTTTCTTTGCTGACTCCGTGCTGATTAGAAAATCGTCTCTTTCTATTTGCTTTCGGTCAATTTCGTTTTTTTAATTATTCTGTGCAAATCCTTGCATGCTGAGTTTTGCTTTGCCCGATTTAGTTTAATCGATTGAATAAAACTCGCGCATCAGTTGGATTCCATTTTCAGATGGAAAGCAAGTAATTTTTTGTAGTTCAAATGGTGTCAACAAAAAACCTTACTCCGAGTTGACTCACCTTTCTGCACAAGAATATATGACACGTTGTCTCGCCCACCTTTTACAGGATAGCGAGGAGGTCCCTAGTACAGCAAAATCATCCGTTGTTTCCCTACTATATGAAAATCCGTCTTTCCTTACTATATCTAAAATCTCGTTTTTATCATCATTTAATAAACGTCTATTTCTTCGGTACTCTCAAAAGTCCCATTTGGTAGTCGAGGCCCATTATGGCGTTTGTCGCGAAAAGAAAACGGTTCATTGACGACTACTTCAAGTTTGTTTCTTCGTGAACGTACACCATGCGTGCGTTCAGAGAGTTATTAGTAGGTTTTAGACTTGTTTCCCTTCCGCGCTAAACTACATTCGTCAGCTCAAGCACGTGCTTCTCGAGTTCCGGGCGAGAAAGAAGCATTTTCAGGTGACATGCTCGAGTTCCTCCACGGGTGTGCCTGCTGCTGGTGCTGGACAACAGCTTACTCTGCTGCCTAAACAGGAAATGCTTCTTTCTCGCCCGGAACTCGAGAACCTCTTTTCCCATTGGCGTTTGAGAGTTAGGATTGAGAGGATCTGACCGCATATCCTTGAAGAACGGCCGAGGAACGCAATAGCCCTAGAGTGGTCATCGTATTTCCATAGTGGTGTAAGCCTGTGGAATGACGTCATCCCCATCCGTAGCTTGAGAAGAAATCTGGCCAACATAATCACTACGGTTCACGTCCTAGAAACCATTACCATCGTCGTCCTTCTCCTGAAAGCTCCGTACGAAGGAAACAAAGAATGGCTCTGGGACATAATCAGCCGCCTCCTTCGTGAACTTAAAAGTGTACCCTTTCAGAATGATGAAAGCATTTGTCTTCACCTCTTTAGTTTCAAACATTGACGCATCCCTCATACCGACCTTAATTCTGATGACATTGCGGCGGCGGAGGGCCATAAGATCCACGTCCAGCGTCTCACCAATCAAAGTTCCCACTGACCAAAGCCCGAGGAAGTGACGGACTGTATATGGAAAACCAGAAACATGCACCCACGTAGTGCATGATCTTCTCCTCTCTCCATGCCTTAAAAGAGACAGTGGTATGACTCTGTGGCACCCTCAGCTGGAAATCAGCCACCCTCTCCAAATCAGCCATCGACGGGAAAATAATCATGTAAGAGCTCTCACTGTGCTGAATTGCATCCCAACTCCATGCCGACTGCAGAGGACAAAGTCTACCCACCAAATCCTGAATCACCTCCGCTGACACGGGATCACCGTCAACTAACACCAACGCGATAGGAGAAGAGCTCGAAGCAAGGTTTGCCTTGAAGACGCTGTCTGGCAGATGACTGAACATGGTGTCCTTGCTACCAATGCCACCCAAACCATCATACAGTTTCGGCAATTGCAAAATGGGGCACCTCGCCGTCGAATAAGCAACTCTGTCACAGACGTAACAATAGTGTTCCACCGAACACTCTCTAGTATCATCTGAATCGACATTTTAATAAGAGCACCGCTTCCTATTTGCTTTGGCACCTCCAGGCACCGGACCAGCAGCAGTCACATGAGCGTCGACAGCTAGAATATCCACCACATCAGCAGGTACGGCCGCTCCCGGTTGCCCCCCTTCCACGCCAGCGACATCCACTGGTTTCTTCTTATTTTTTAAGCTTGCCCTTCCCGTTCTGTGCAGCGGTCGACCCCAAAGAAAACGGAATGGTCACCACATGTTGCTGATTGCCAAGCAGTGGATGCTGAACCGGAACCGGAGCCAGGGCGCGAACCGCTGCCATGGACGTCGCTGAACCTGGGCCGACATTCCGACTCAATAACATGGCAGGCTTTGTGGCTGGCAACGAAGCATGCGTCAGAGCGGGGCGAGGCACTGTCAGCGACCCAAGCACTGCTCCATCTACAGATACCCCTGCCTCGACACCTACTAGGCCCAAGAGGAACACGAGGCCGCCCAGCTGGCTTGCAGGCCGTGAATGGGCCGTCTAGGCCTTGTATGCTTGAGTGACGTAGGAGTGCCATTATAAGGGAACGATTAGGAGGAGGAGAGAACCTGTGTAACATCCCAGTGTTTGGGAAGTTATAAGGATCTAAATTTAATATGTGCATTTGCAAAGCATGCATCTAAAAGTACGGGAAATTTTGGCGCGAAAGTTTAAACAAATCAAAGTGACCAATGTTTCACTTGACATGATGAAATAGGACTAGATCATCTGGTCAAGAGTACAATTGGAGTGATCTTTATAAGAAGTATCTTAAGAAACCAAATCATCTGGTTACACAAACCATAACTGGTTGTGACCAACACTAACTCTCAACAAGCCTAACCTCAAGTCTGTAAGTGATTTGAGAGAAATCAACTAGGTATCTCGAACTCGAAGAGGGGTGAGTATCCAAAACACAGTTGATGATCTTACTTCTACAAGTTAGTCATGAATAACTGGAGGATCTCATCAGTAATGAAGGATGAATCTGAACGAGGAAACAAACCTTCTTAAACCAATACTAAACCCTGATCACTGTATGTGATCTTTTCAAACTCTTGTCTACATTCCTGCATGACCAAGGCTACAAGAGAAGCAAACCAGGAGGGAGCCAAGATTAGAAGACATCAACTGAGGAGGGTGAAATCCTGGTGTTCGGCGTCATACAAGAATAATTTGAGTACAGGACCTGATCAATCTTGTAAGCAGATTATTTCTGAGGGCATTAAACACTAGAGTTTCATTAGGTTAGATTATACAGGAACAAACTGGTAATTGACTCTAAGACATCATCAAGCGAGAAGTGGCAACTTGAGACTTATTCGCAAATACTAGACCCTGGAGTGATCGAGGTTCCATCGATATTCTGAGAGAGAGAGAGAGACCAATATTGGAAGAGAGTGGAATTTCAACATGACCTCTAGGTGTTGTTTGGTTTGAGGATTCAATTCGAAATTTGAAAAAAAAAAAAGAATGTTTGTATTTGAAATTTGAATTCAAATTGATAATTGGAACAATCAGTTATTAATGAAGTTTGAAACATTCAATAATCAAATCTTTCTTTAATTCCATTTAATTAAGAGAAGTTGTAAAAGAAAAAGAATAAACTTCATTGATAATAAAATAATAATACAAAGTTATTACATAATCCAACAAATGGAAAATCACATGTTCTATTACAAGTATAAATTTATAATATAAAATTCCTATACTAATTCTTGCCTAATAAGTCTTCAATTATTAATCTTCTGTACCTGCAAAATCAACAAGAAAGAAAATAAAAGAAAAGATGGGTGAGTGGGGATTAGTACCCTCAGATTGGCAGTGTGATGCACTGCTCATCTCATCATAGGGTGAAGTAAATTACATGTAGTATCTGATCAAATCAGATTAATCCTCAGACCAGCATCATAGGCAGAGTTCTAGGAAAATACAAGTGGCAGGTGAAAATAATGGTAATCTCTGGATAATACCACCACATGTACAGGCAAAAGATCTCAACCGTATGAAGCAGGCACACAGCTCACACAGAGGTGCATGCCTCTGTGCTGTCACAACTACAGGAGAGAGATAAAAGGGCAGACAGACGTGGAGAGGAGGGAGGCAAGTCCATTTCACCTCCTGTTCACTGCTCGAGCTACACAGCTCCAGCAACACAGATAGAACCACAAACCAAACCACCCAAATCCCTACTGGGAATTGATCAACAGGTAATAGATCCAGCAAGATCACAACAAGGCCAGGCAAGGAGCTGGAGGAGCAGACCTGAAGCACAACCACAAGCTCACAAGCAGAACATGGAAAATAGCTCAAGGGGAAGTGGATCAAGAAGCCAGGATCCATCAAGAAATCACAGCCACAACCTTAACACCCTAAGGTGATTTCTACACACATCCTAGCAAGGTATCTTGCTAAATTATGCACAGAAAAGTGGGCTAGGATTTATTTCCCTCAGCCTGTCATAGTGTTGCTATGTTCAACACATCACAGGGAATTAAAAGGTAACACAAGCATCTGTTCTTATCCACAAGATTGCCTCAGAACAACATCACATGCTTTGGCCACTAAAAATCATGTGTGATCTGTTCTTGTCAGTTTTACAGTCGAAAGAGGGCAAATTAACAAATCCTAGATCATACCACAACAATACTCAGGTTTTACATGAGCAAAACCTGGGCACATCCTAAAGGAGCACCTCAGTATGCAAACATGCAAACAGATAAGCACTTGGGCACAAATTAGGAAATGTTTAAACAAGGTATGTTAATTCCCAAGCATCCATTGACAAGAATAAGGGCCTCAGACTTTGCATCACTGGCCAGGGACATACTTAAAGATATAGATATCTGTTCCGATCAGATAATCAATCCAGGAGCAACAAGATCAAGTATACAACTGTTCTTATCTGGGTAAAAGGCTACCAGTACCACAATTCACAAGCAAATAGGCCAACAAAGTTTTCCAACTCACAAGCATGTAGTAATCTGCTGCTGGGCACAAATCCATGGAAAGGCACCTCAACACAACAGGTACACATACAGTTCCATCAAGATTAAGTCAATAGAAAGAGAGAGAGAACAAAGTAAATTCCAGGTGATTGGGTCACAAAGTGGGGAGGCACATCCTCTGAATAAAATAAACCCAGAGTAGCACACTCTACTGTTCTTGGTATGAGCATCGCATAGGAAGGCTTAAATCAACATAAGCATCATGTGGTATCATTAACAAAATTGGATACTCACACAGAGGGTAGTCCTCTGGTTCTGGTAGACCATCACCACCAAAACCAACTAAATAACATCTGCAAAATTTCACACACTAGGAAAAGTTTCCAGTTTCTAACAGGTTATAGCATCAACACTTCCAGGGGTATAGAGGGGCCACGACAAGTAATCCATCGGGCATAAACACAGGCACAATAGCCTGGTTTCAGAGCAATGAGAGAAGGGACAGAGGGGGCAGAGAGGAGTGAGAGGATGAGAGGGGGCAGTAGGTTCTTACAGGTGACCAACATCATGGAGGTCACAGCCAGGCGGCGAAGTAAGGTCGAGGGCGAGGTCGTGACGCCGTGGTTGCGTCGGGGAAGCCGTCCCGACGGCGCCAGAGACGGCACAACAGCAGTGCAGCCACAACATCTTCCCGCAGGCATCGAAGATGGGGCAGTAGCGGCATCACCGCAGCGGCGGCGGCACAAGGAGCACCACCGCAGCGGCGCATCGACCTGCGCCGAGCCACACCGCGGCACCAGACCACCACCACACCAATTCACATCACCCCAGACCACCATCATCACAACCACACAAGGGAGGCAAGAGCCGGGACCGAGGGAGTCGAGATAGACGGCCAGAGGCTCCAGCAAGGGTTGGAGACGGCAGATGGCGGGGCGACCGAAGGTGTGACAGCCATGGCGTGCTGGCGAAGGAGGTCGAACCAGCGATCGAGCTAGGGTTTCCGCGTGGGGAACCAAATCGGGGGCTCGATTGGAGCCTCCGGGGAAGAAATCAGTGGGGAATCCGGTGGAGTAAGTCGAGCTGGTGAAACGGCGGCACACGGTGGCGCTAAAGGCGGCCAACACTGGCCGGAGCAGAGCCTGGCGGCGGCCACATCGCAGAGGCGTGGAAGGGAAAGGGAACGACAGAGAGAGAGGTGTGCCCGTGTGTATGTCCGTGCGAGAGAGAGAACGATCGAGCAGTGCTCGTACCTGTACCAGAGTTGCTCTGCGTACGTTAACCAATATGGGCTTGGCCCAAACAAAAGAAGCTAGCTTAGTGTGTACGTGTACGCTAACTGCTAATTAAAATACACCAAAAACACCTATTAACTAAGGCTTTAAGTATCTACTAATACGTGTGTCTATTCCTCTTTTACACAGTAAATCAATAAATATAAGTTATTTATGGGTTTTCCAAATTTAAGAAAAATCTAAAATTCATGAAGAAGTTGAAAATACCGAGAAATTAAAATTTACTACCACTAAAAAATTGAGGAAATGCATACATGTTTTCAAAAGGATATTCATGATTTTCCTTATAAGAGATTAACAATAATGATTAATTTTAAAGTTTTGAAACTAAATTGATATCTTTAATTCATTTTTTCTCAAATAAAACAAAACGTATTTTTTATAATTATGGTGCGATACTAAAATATTTTAAAATCAATACTCTACCATCTTTCATGAGTTCTAGTGCTATTCCAAGTATTTTTATAGTCATAATGGAAATCACTACTTAATAAAATATATTCACTAATTTTCTTGAATCACTATTATGGGATAAAGACTTGGATTTAAAAAGATCATTCCACCTAACCTATGATTTCTAAATTAACACAAGACATGACAAACTTTGTTTGCTTTGTTTTAAGAATTATCCTTAATAACATATTATCTTGTTACTTGCATAAAAGAAATCAACACTCAATTCTTAAGTACATAACATTTTGAAATGTCTAATAACCAAGTAAAAGAGGTAAAACCCTAAAACTTTAACGAGTTAATCAACAAACCCATTACCAATTCCTTAAGTGATGCAAGTCATCACAACAAGAACTAATATAACAATTCTAAGTCAAATAAACCTAATGTAATCAAAGTATTGTATGTCGAAGCTTAATCATTTAAGCATGGGTATTTTTGGGGTAAATCACGATGCATCTTATTACTATGCATGTATCATCTTGCTAGTGTTTTCTGTAGTCCTTACCGGGACTACTTTGCTATCTTTCAGATGTCGGGATTTCTCTACGCGACCCTTGAACCCCGAAGACCTTGATTATTATTGTTATTTCAATCTCAGGCAAGTTCATCACTTGTTCATATCCTTTGCAGTACTTCATATCAAACTAATTGCAAAAAAAAACCCTATCGTCTTATCACCTACTCTCAAAAGAATGCATGATCCTATTTTTATAATAATATGACTAATTGAATGACTACCCGAGTGGTAGTGTTCTGTTTGGTGGGCGGATGGAACCATGGTAAGATGAATAGGTCAAAGGAAGGTTCCATCTGCACGGGAACGTATTACCTAGGAATTAACAACAACTGCCGTCAGGATTCTTGCGCCGTAAATTCGCGTTGACCATGGATCTTCTATGGGGGGAGTAAGTCAACCGTGATACTTTTCTCGTTCGCATGTCAACGGATGCGCCAGAGACGTACGCTGTAGGTCTTGCGAGACTACATGCACATGGGTGGGAGCCCTTACGTCCCACGGACTCTGGGGTCTATGAGTGTCTGCCAGGGGCGCGTAGATCTCCATCGTGAGGGGTGGAATCAGGCGTTCAACCTGCTGGCAGAAATGGGTGGGCATGCGTTGTGCGGAGAAGCACGGTTTGGCTTGGACCAACAACCGGGCCCCACACCTGAGTGGGAGTGGACAGGAATGTACACCTGGTTGTGCAACATGGTCTTGGTCGTCCATGGGTAAAGTAACGCACCTCTGCAGAGTGTAAAAGGATGTGGCATGTTACCCCTTGTTCCGGGAAGGAGCTGCGAACGCCGCAGGAAAGGCAACTCCATGAAAGTTCTAATCCTGTGAAGAATGGCGGGCATAGTTTTCAGAATTAAAAGCAACCTCTTGAAGAAAGTTTTACAAAACCTTGCATTAGCTTATGACTCTTTCAGGTCTAAAGCTGTAGTTAGTGCATCAACCACCCACTATATATCATGAACTTGCTGAGTAACGCTCGTTACTCATTCTATCCCGTTTGACCCCTTGCTTAGAGTTGAAGCCTGTTGAAGTCGTCATCGAGAAGCCATCGCTGTCTAAGGAAGCTAGGTGGGGTCTTATACTACTTAGCCAGTAAAGCATCATCATCAACAACGCTGATGGAGGAGAAGCTATCAAGGTGTAGGTAGAGTCCATTCTTGGACTTAGCATTTACAAGCCATAGATTAGGGCTGACATCAGCCGTAGTGGATTAGTTCTGAGCTAGAGTTCTTCTCCGGCTCGGAGCTTCGAATTGCTTCTTCTGATGTTTCTTTTGCAGGAGATTTTCTTGATTCATCAAGGAGATTCCCAAGATTTTGTAATGAGGTTTGTATCCTATAGCTTTGCTTGGCCCCGCTGTGTTTCTGTTGTACCACTCTGAGAGATGTAATATTCACGGATAAGTCCTTCTGTGAGTATTATGTCACTGACTTGCGCACTACACATGCAGTGGTGTGCTGGGTCACCACAGGTGGTATCAGAGCAAAGCGACCTTAGGTTTAAAACCTTTTAGGATATCTGTAGGTTGGTAAAGATTATAGGAAGACATCTCATCTAAACCACATTTCCTACAACTATGATAATCATTCACTTGGGAATGATATGATCATACTTGTATAGGATTTCTTACTCAACCTGGGTAAATCTACTTACCTATTTTCTGTATACCTAGGTATGAATAGTTAGAAGTCTATCATCTATCAGTTTTGTTAAGAAAAATAATTCTGACATAGTCAGAGATGATTAAGTCAAAGTAATGATTACCCCATTCTATGAATGTATAGGATGGAGTAGAATGTGATATAGAGTAAATTTAGGAGTCATAAATTAGGAATATTTGATAATCCTGAACTGTCATTAAACCATGGTAACTACGGGGTATATACTATATCCTTAGTTATCAAGTCCAGAGGTGAATCACTATAGCATAGAATAGAATTAGGAGAAGGCATCAGCATTAATGGAAGCTACATTACTACTCCTACAGTATGATCAACAGATACCATGAGAAGCTTATCATGATCAAGATGAAGTAACTAAATTACATAATACTTAGTCCTATATGGAACCAAGTTAGACAACAACTACTATAGGATCATTTTGTCTTGGTTTATTCCATTGCAATAAGGCATGCAATTGGAGTAATTACCTGGGCAAAGAGTGGTTGTGTAGATTAGGATTATGAAGTACTATATACCTACTTGTAGTGTATAGCATTTAAGAGCCTTGGTACTTGAGATGTTCTACTCAAAGTACAATTGTTTCACAGGCTTTTGATGCATGAGTGTTATATAAATGCATTTGGGATTTATTGGATTTTATTTGGATCTTTGATTGACTAGATCTATACATGAAGATTGAACTTGATGTGCATATGCATGTGCAACAACACTGAGTTCTTTCTTGATGTTACTGGTCTAGAGGGTATAGGATTAATATGAGAGCGGTCTGAAATCTCAGCTGATTGCTACAGCCACCAAAGCTCTGGAAGACTAGAAAGTCAAGAAGGCAGAAGTCAATGAATCCACTGATGGGAATGGACCACATTCCACATCTTGTTTGGAGTGGTGACATACTTCATCAACACATGGAGAAATACCGCAAGTGATTCCAAGAAAATCACATGAGTAGTTATATCCTAGAAGGAAAAGAGTAGAAGTTCGATAGATAAACTCATAGAGTCGTCCCATAGAAGTCAAAACCCAAGAATGTAGAAGTAACCAGTGGAATAGGTTATAGCCACCGGTAGGAAAAAAAGTTAAAACTCGAGGAAACTCGAAGATATTTTTACTAATTAGAAGAGTCTAAGTCAATGTACACTACACCGTATAAGTTTCTTTGAGCAGTATTTCTCTTGAGACCATTAGATTGCACCAAATGGAGTCCTAAACATAGACAATACCCATTGTACCGGAAGAATCTTATTGGTTATTCATCACCTGGTGGATGTACCAATTGTTCTTCAGAAAGTTGTGAGAGTTAGGAAACCATACCTATTCATCGGAGAATGAAACCTGGTATCCACTATATGGTGGAAATACCACGTGTTCTTCGTGAGACTATTAGGAAGGCCTAGTAACAAGACAGAGTTGTCCTAACAACTGGAATACTATTAGTTTATCATACAAGACAGTGGAAGGTGAACAATCAAGACAAGAGGATACACATGTCAAGGTCAACACAAGAAACAGATGTGAAGATTCAACGGTCTACAGAAGTTCTCTCTACCTATCTTTACGTGAGAGAAGTTGAACTTCGGGACAAAGTTCTTGTTAAGGGGGAGATACTGTAACATCCCAGTGTTTGGGAAGTTATAAGGATCTAAATTTAATATGTGCATTTGCAAAGCATGCATCTAAAAGTACGGGAAATTTTGGCGCGAAAGTTTAAACAAATCAAAGTGACCAATGTTTCACTTGACATGATGAAATAGGACTAGATCATCTGGTCAAGAGTACAATTGGAGTGATCTTTATAAGAAGTATCTTAAGAAACCAAATCATCTGGTTACACAAACCATAACTGGTTGTGACCAACACTAACTCTCAACAAGCCTAACCTCAAGTCTGTAAGTGATTTGAGAGAAATCAACTAGGTATCTCGAACTCGAAGAGGGGTGAGTATCCAAAACACAGTTGATGATCTTACTTCTACAAGTTAGTCATGAATAACTGGAGGATCTCATCAGTAATGAAGGATGAATCTGAACGAGGAAACAAACCTTCTTAAACCAATACTAAACCCTGATCACTGTATGTGATCTTTTCAAACTCTTGTCTACATTCCTGCATGACCAAGGCTACAAGAGAAGCAAACCAGGAGGGAGCCAAGATTAGAAGACATCAACTGAGGAGGGTGAAATCCTGGTGTTCGGTGTCATACAAGAATAATTTGAGTACAGGACCTGATCAATCTTGTAAGCAGATTATTTCTGAGGGCATTAAACACTAGAGTTTCATTAGGTTAGATTATACAGGAACAAACTGGTAATTGACTCTAAGACATCATCAAGCGAGAAGTGGCAACTTGAGACTTATTCGCAAATACTAGACCCTGGAGTGATCGAGGTTCCATCGATATTCTGAGAGAGAGAGAGACCAATATTGGAAGAGAGTGGAATTTCAACATGACCTCTAGGTGTTGTTTGGTTTGAGGATTCAATTCGAAATTTGAAAAAAAAAAGAATGTTTGTATTTGAAATTTGAATTCAAATTGATAATTGGAACAATCAGTTATTAATGAAGTTTGAAACATTCAATAATCAAATCTTTCTTTAATTCCATTTAATTAAGAGAAGTTGTAAAAGAAAAAGAATAAACTTCATTGATAATAAAATAATAATACAAAGTTATTACATAATCCAACAAATGGAAAATCACATGTTCTATTACAAGTATAAATTTATAATATAAAATTCCTATACTAATTCTTGCCTAATAAGTCTTCAATTATTAATCTTCTGTACCTGCAAAATCAACAAGAAAGAAAATAAAAGAAAAGATGGGTGAGTGGGGATTAGTACCCTCAGATTGGCAGTGTGATGCACTGCTCATCTCATCATAGGGTGAAGTAAATTACATGTAGTATCTGATCAAATCAGATTAATCCTCAGACCAGCATCATAGGCAGAGTTCTAGGAAAATACAAGTGGCAGGTGAAAATAATGGTAATCTCTGGATAATACCACCACATGTACAGGCAAAAGATCTCAACCGTATGAAGCAGGCACACAGCTCACACAGAGGTGCATGCCTCTGTGCTGTCACAACTACAGGAGAGAGATAAAAGGGCAGACAGACGTGGAGAGGAGGGAGGCAAGTCCATTTCACCTCCTGTTCACTGCTCGAGCTACACAGCTCCAGCAACACAGATAGAACCACAAACCAAACCACCCAAATGCCTACTGGGAATTGATCAACAGGTAATAGATCCAGCAAGATCACAACAAGGCCAGGCAAGGAGCTGGAGGAGCAGACCTGAAGCACAACCACAAGCTCACAAGCAGAACATGGAAAATAGCTCAAGGGGAAGTGGATCAAGAAGCCAGGATCCATCAAGAAATCACAGCCACAACCTTAACACCCTAAGGTGATTTCTACACACATCCTAGCAAGGTATCTTGCTAAATTATGCACAGAAAAGTGGGCTAGGATTTATTTCCCTCAGCCTGGCATAGTGTTGCTATGTTCAACACATCACAGGGAATTAAAAGGTAACACAAGCATCTGTTCTTATCCACAAGATTGCCTCAGAACAACATCACAGGCTTTGGCCACTAAAAATCATGTGTGATCTGTTCTTGTCAGTTTTACAGTCGAAAGAGGGCAAATTAACAAATCCTAGATCATACCACAACAATACTCAGGTTTTACATGAGCAAAACCTGGGCACATCCTAAAGGAGCACCTCAGTATGCAAACATGCAAACAGATAAGCACTTGGGCACAAATTAGGAAATGTTTAAACAAGGTATGTTAATTCCCAAGCATCCATTGACAAGAATAAGGGCCTCAGACTTTGCATCACTGGCCAGGGACATACTTAAAGATATAGATATCTGTTCCGATCAGATAATCAATCCAGGAGCAACAAGATCAAGTATACAACTGTTCTTATCTGGGTAAAAGGCTACCAGTACCACAATGTTGGGAATATGCCCTAGAGGCAATCATAGATGATGTAATTCCCAATGTATTCATAAAGTTATTAAGTTGTCCTTTGGTTTGAACATCTGATATATGTCATTGAATATGTGATTCGATTGTGGAACTATGTATTCATGTTGTTCATACTAATTGTCCTTGGTCGTTAAGGTTGTGCTGGACACACACCCTAGACTAATGTGAGTGTTGGCTGATGACACGGTTCCACTTGTCATGGGCATGGTGATGCCATTCCAACGTTCACGGACTTGGCTAAATAGTTTAGCAAGTCGGACTGACCCACATTGAGATGCAACGATCAAGTCGTCATTTGCATGTCTCAATCAATGTAATCCTTAGACCTGAGGTTGTCGCACAATCCGAGTTGTGGATCACCGACTTAGGTTCTGTCAAACGTTGTTCTGTGACAAGGCAACTATAAAGGCAGAGTTCGGGTCGAATGAGAAGCAAGCTGCGTGATGTGGATAATCAAGATGGGATTTTGCCCCTCCGATTGGAGAGATATTCTCTGGGCCCTCTCGAGTGATATGATTCAGGAAGCATGGCCATGCGCAACTCAGTTAAGTGTTAACTGTGTTGGTTGACTAAGAGTTAGTCAGATGAATCACATATCACGGATCGAGAAGAGAGTTGAACTATTAAAGGGATGACGATGAATCGCCTATAGTTCGACAAGGTATATCGTGAGGCAAAAAGGACTAAGATGAATATCACATTGAAAGGTATGTCGTCATGACTCAATGGGACTTGGGAGTCGGCACGTTCTGCTAGGAGCCGCTACCGATTGATCGATTGAGAGTTGGACTCTAATCGTGTCCAAGTCGCCATGAGCCTGCAGGGTCGCACACTTAAGAGCGGGAGCAAACATTGGTTGGGTTGGACCCGAACCGGAAATGGACTGAGTTAGTGAGTCGGACTCACAGAGGGAATGGGCCACAAGTGTTGTGCAGCCCATTACCGTACGCTATATAAAGAGGGGCCAAGGTTGCCCAGCGGGCACGTTAGTCCACTCTCCCATGCGTTGGGAACCCTAGCCCCACTCAGTCCAGCCGCCGCACCGGACCTAGCAGTCCGCCGTCGGAGCTCCTCCTCGTACGTGTGGATACCGGCAGAGGTGCTGTACGTTCAGCACTTCGACGTTCGAGGGATTGGATCGGCCGGACCGGATCGTGGGACTGCACTGCCCCGACCCGACGCGCTACATCGATAATCCGCACCTGCGCGTCTAGTGGTAATACTCGTGGTCTTCTACCTCGGCTAGATCTTGGGAGTACCGCGTAGGAAAAGTTTTCGTTTATCTCTACGCGCCCCAACACACAATTCACAAGCAAATAGGCCAACAAAGTTTTCCAACTCACAAGCATGTAGTAATCTGCTGCTGGGCACAAATCCATGGAAAGGCACCTCAACACAACAGGTACACATACAGTTCCATCAAGATTAAGTCAATAGAAAGAGAGAGAGAACAAAGTAAATTCCAGGTGATTGGATCACAAAGTGGGGAGGCACATCCTCTGAATAAAATAAACCCAGAGTAGCACACTCTACTGTTCTTGGTATGAGCATCGCATAGGAAGGCTTAAATCAACATAAGCATCATGTGGTATCATTAACAAAATTGGATACTCACACAGAGGGTAGTCCTCTGGTTCTGGTAGACCATCACCACCAAAACCAACTAAATAACATCTGCAAAATTTCACACACTAGGAAAAGTTTCCAGTTTCTAACAGGTTATAGCATCAACACTTCCAGGGGTATAGAGGGGCCACGACAAGTAATCCATCAGGCATAAACACAGGCACAATAGCCTGGTTTCAGAGCAATGAGAGAAGGGACAGAGGGGGCAGAGAGGAGTGAGAGGATGAGAGGGGGCAGTAGGTTCTTACAGGTGACCAACATCATGGAGGTCACAGCCAGGCGGCGAAGTAAGGTCGAGGGCGAGGTCGTGACGCCGTGGTTGCGTCGGGGAAGCCGTCCCGACGGCGCCAGAGACGGCACAACAGCAGTGCAGCCACAACATCTTCCCGCAGGCATCGAAGATGGGGCAGTAGCGGCATCACCGCAGCGGCGGCGGCACAAGGAGCACCACCGCAGCGGTGCATCGACCTGCGCCGAGCCACACCGCGGCACCAGACCACCACCACACCAATTCACATCACCCCAGACCACCATCATCACAACCACACAAGGGAGGCAAGAGCCGGGACCGAGGGAGTCGAGATAGACGGCCAGAGGCTCCAGCAAGGGTTGGAGACGGCAGATGGCGGGGCGACCGAAGGTGTGACAGCCATGGCGTGCTGGGGAAGGAGGTCGAACCAGCGATCGAGCTAGGGTTTCCGCGTGGGGAACCAAATCGGGGGCTCGATTGGAGCCTCCGGGGAAGAAATCAGTGGGGAATCCGGTGGAGTAAGTCGAGCTGGTGAAACGGCGGCACACGGTGGCGCTAAAGGCGGCCAACACTGGCCGGAGCAGAGCCTGGCGGCGGCCACATCGCAGAGGCGTGGAAGGGAAAGGGAACGACAGAGAGAGAGGTGTGCCCGTGTGTATGTCCGTGCGAGAGAGAGAACGATCGAGCAGTGCTCGTACCTGTACCAGAGTTGCTCTGCGTACGTTAACCAATATGGGCTTGGCCCAAACAAAAGAAGCTAGCTTAGTGTGTACGTGTACGCTAACTGCTAATTAAAATACACCAAAAACACCTATTAACTAAGGCTTTAAGTATCTACTAATCCGTGTGTCTATTCCTCTTTTACACAGTAAATCAATAAATATAAGTTATTTACGGGTTTTCCAAATTTAAGAAAAATCTAAAATTCATGAAGAAGTTGAAAATACCGAGAAATTAAAATTTACTACCACTAAAAAATTGAGGAAATGCATACATGTTTTCAAAAGGATATTCATGATTTTCCTTATAAGAGATTAACAATAATGATTAATTTTAAAGTTTTGAAACTAAATTGATATCTTTAATTCATTTTTTCTCAAATAAAACAAAACGTATTTTTTATAATTATGGTGCGATACTAAAATATTTTAAAATCAATACTCTACCATCTTTCATGAGTTCTAGTGCTATTCCAAGTATTTTTATAGTCATAATGGAAATCACTACTTAATAAAATATATTCACTAATTTTCTTGAATCACTATTATGGGATAAAGACTTGGATTTAAAAAGATCATTCCACCTAACCTATGATTTCTAAATTAACACAAGACATGACAAACTTTGTTTGCTTTGTTTTAAGAATTATCCTTAATAACATATTATCTTGTTACTTGCATAAAAGAAATCAACACTCAATTCTTAAGTACATAACATTTTGAAATGTCTAATAACCAAGTAAAAGAGGTAAAACCCTAAAACTTTAACGAGTTAATCAACAAACCCATTACCAATTCCTTAAGTGATGCAAGTCATCACAACAAGAACTAATATAACAATTCTAAGTCAAATAAACCTAATGTAATCAAAGTATTGTATGTCGAAGCTTAATCATTTAAGCATGGGTATTTTTGGGGTAAATCACGATGCATCTTATTACTATGCATGTATCATCTTGCCAGTGTTTTCTGTAGTCCTTACCGGGACTACTTTGCTATCTTTCAGATGTCGGGATTTCTCTACGCGACCCTTGAACCCCGAAGACCTTGATTATTATTGTTATTTCAATCTCAGGCAAGTTCATCACTTGTTCATATCCTTTGCAGTACTTCATATCAAACTAATTGCAAAAAAAAAAACCCTATCGTCTTATCACCTACTCTCAAAAGAATGCATGATCCTATTTTTATAATAATATGACTAATTGAATGACTACCCGAGTGGTAGTGTTCTGTTTGGTGGGCGGATGGAACCATGGTAAGATGAATAGGTCAAAGGAAGGTTCCATCTGCACGGGAACGTATTACCTAGGAATTAACAACAACTGCCGTCAAGATTCTTGCGCCGTAAATTCGCGTTGACCATGGATCTTCTATGGGGGGAGTAAGTTAACCGTGATACTTTTCTCGTTCGCATGTCAACGGATGCGCCAGAGACGTACGCTGTAGGTCTTGCGAGACTACATGCACATGGGTGGGAGCCCTTACGTCCCACGGACTCTGGGGTCTATGAGTGTCTGCCAGGGGCGCGTAGATCTCCATCGTGAGGGGTGGAATCAGGCGTTCAACCTGCTGGCAGAAATGGGTGGGCATGCGTTGTGCGGAGAAGCACGGTTTGGCTTGGACCAACAACCGGGCCCCACACCTGAGTGGGAGTGGACAGGAATGTACACCTGGTTGTGCAACATGGTCTTGGTCGTCCATGGGTAAAGTAACGCACCTCTGCAGAGTGTAAAAGGATGTGGCATGTTACCCCTTGTTCCGGGAAGGAGCTGCGAACGCCGCAGGAAAGGCAACTCCATGAAAGTTCTAATCCTGTGAAGAATGGCGGGCATAGTTTTCAGAATTAAAAGCAACCTCTTGAAGAAAGTTTTACAAAACCTTGCATTAGCTTATGACTCTTTCAGGTCTAAAGCTGTAGTTAGTGCATCAACCACCCACTATATATCATGAACTTGCTGAGTAACGCTCGTTACTCATTCTATCCCGTTTGACCCCTTGCTTAGAGTTGAAGCCTGTTGAAGTCGTCATCGAGAAGCCATCGCTGTCTAAGGAAGCTAGGTGGGGTCTTATACTACTTAGCCAGTAAAGCATCATCATCAACAACGCTGATGGAGGAGAAGCTATCAAGGTGTAGGTAGAGTCCATTCTTGGACTTAGCATTTACAAGCCATAGATTAGGGCTGACATCAGCCGTAGTGGATTAGTTCTGAGCTAGAGTTCTTCTCCGGCTCGGAGCTTCGAATTGCTTCTTCTGATGTTTCTTTTGCAGGAGATTTTCTTGATTCATCAAGGAGATTCCCAAGATTTTGTAATGAGGTTTGTATCCTATAGCTTTGCTTGGCCCCGCTGTGTTTCTGTTGTACCACTCTGAGAGATGTAATATTCACGGATAAGTCCTTCTGTGAGTATTATGTCACTGACTTGCGCACTACACATGCAGTGGTGTGCTGGGTCACCACAACCTGGCTTGGAACGGAAGTAAGAACGGCGGCTGTGCCGATGAACTGAGGGGAATTGGCTGGATGCCTGATTCGTAGATCGGCTCCTGTACCTGATTTTGTGAGATCCTGAATAGAGTTGAGAGGAGGAATAGGTAGACTCTTACAAGTGGTAATCAGAGCCATAAGATCTCCGATCTGGAGCTTCCGTTACACACCCACGCTACTCGGTTCGCGATTCGCCGCAGAGGGGAAATCATGGAGGAGCTCTCTCCTGAAGCTCAGGCCCTGTACTCGATCCTGAGGGCCGAGACGGAGGAGGCGTACGAGACCAAGTTCCTGGCCCATAAGAAAGAGATCCTCGACGCCGTGCGGATTTTCGTCACCGACACTGAGAAGCAGTTCAAGGAAGTGGGAGTCTCCGTCGAGTCCGTGCGATCGAAGATGGGGGCTGATCTCGCGGAAGCCAGGGGAAGTCTGGGAGGGGAGTTGGAGGCGGTGAGGAGCAAGCTCAGCGCCGAGATCTCCGCGCTGGCTGCGAGCGTCGACCGCGCCATCCGTTCGATTCCAAGCGCTCCGGCGGGCGGAACACCGGAACCGCTCAACTGGTCGCCGGGGGGTGGTGCTGCTAGGCCCGATGGGCACCGTGATGAAACACTGCACCGGGGGAAGGGCTAGTGCTTCGCACATGCCTCCTCCGGAAGGAGGTACGCAAATCGGACCCAATTTTTTCCCCAATTCGAGTTACTTGGGAGACAGTGGATCTGATTCATCTGGTTCCGCACCACGGGTTGAATTGCCTAATTTCGACGGCGCTAATTCGAAATTGTGGCAACGCCGTTGTGAGGAATATTTCCAGCGCTGGAAGACACCCAAATCTCTCTGGATTTCCTATGCGTCCTCTCTGTTTAATGGGGCAGCAGCGACCTGGCTAGAAGCTTATGTGCAGGCATCGGGTGATGCTTCCTGGGAGGAATTTGTGGCTGCAGTCCAGGGCAGGTTTAATCGTAATCAGCATCAGATTCTTATGAGGAGGATGCTTCATATTTCTCAGACAGGCACGGTGGAGGATTACGTGCAACGTTTCTCTGATTTGATGGATCAAATTTCAGTGTATGAAGCTAAACCTGATCCTATACATTATATTACCAAGTTTCTTGATGGACTGAAGCCTGGGGTCCGAGTGTTGGTAGCAATTCAACAGCCGAAAGATTTGGACACAGCGTATACCTTGGCGCTGTTGTATGAAGAATTGGGAGATGGTTACAGTCCAATGGTGCAATCACCAAGTGCAGGCCCTGTAAATCGAAGGACAGCCCACACACGTCAGCCGGCTCATCATTCTCAGCCATTACCACCTCCTCAACCGCCGGCAAAATGGATTTCTAGGACTGTGGAAGAAAAGCGTCAGGCTGATAATTCTCGAACTCAAACTGAAGACAAGTGGGCTACATTAAGGGCTTACAGAAGAGCTAGGGGTTTTTGCTTTACATGTGGAGAGAAATGGGGCAGAGAACATCAGTGCAAAACCACTGTACAGCTTCATGTAGTCGAAGAGATGGTCGATCTGCTCCAACAAGCTGAATCTGACAGTGAATTTGTTGATGCTGAAGATGGTACTAGCCAAGCTCAAGTTAACATGTTGCTCTCTGCAGCTGCTTGCGATTCTCATCAGAAGGCTGCTAAAACTATGGTACTCAAGGTCCAAATACAAGGACAAGAATTATCGTTCCTTGTTGATTCTGGCAGTACCTCATGTTTTATCGATCAAAAGAAATCAGAGTTGTTGGTAGGAAAGATTCCTCTCAAGAAACCAGTATATGTTAAGGTGGCAGGTGGAGCACTCTTGTCATGTACTGAGCAAATTCCAGATTGTGCATGGACATCAAATGGGCACGAATTTAGTGCTTCCTTCAGAATCTTGCCGTTGAAAAGTTATGATGGTATTATTGGTTTGGATTGGTTGGCTGCTAATAGCCCTATGCTCACACATTGGGCTAGTAACTGGATTGCTATGCAGCGAGGTGATCAACTAGTGGTGCTGCAAGGGGAGGGGGCCTTGGAAGCTACACATGTGATGGTGGAACTATTTGTCACTGAAGATAGTATTGCTGACGATACTGAGGCACAAACTCCTGGAATTCAGAAATTGCTTGATGAATTTGCTGCTGTATTTGAGGAGCCATCTGGATTGCCGCCTAGCAGGCAATGTGACCACAAAATACCGCTGATTCCTGGTGCACAACCTGTTTCCCTGAGGCCCTATAGAGTGGCACCTGAGCTAAAGAATGAAATCGAGAAACAAATTCGCGAAATGCTGCGACAAGGAGTGATTACACCCAGTAACAGCGCCTTTTCCTCACCAGTGATCTTGGTGCGCAAGGGGGATAAGGGGGAGAAACAGTGGAGATTAGTCGTGGACTATCGACATCTGAACGCCCTGACAATCAAGGGGAAGTATCCTCTGCCCGTGATTGACGAACTCCTCGACGAACTTGCTGGAGCAAGGTGGTTCACCAAATTAGATTTGAGGGCTGGCTACCATCAAATCAAACTGGCTCCTGGAGAGGAACATAAGACAGCATTCCAGACGCATAATGGGCACTATGAGTTCCGTGTCATGGCCTTTGGCCTCACGGGTGCGCCAGCCACTTTTCAACACGCTATGAATGTGGTTCTAGCTCCATTCCTCCGCAAGTTTACCTTGGTGTTTTTTGATGATATCTTGATTTACAGCAAAAATTATGATGAACACCTACAGCACGTGCGTTAGGTACTGGAAGTTCTGCAGAGAGACAGTTGGCAAGTGAAGAGGTCCAAATGCGCATTCGCACAGACCAGTGTGGCCTACCTGGGGCATGTGATTTCTGCTGCAGGTGTGGCCACAGATGACTCCAAGATTTCGACGATTAAATCATGGCCGCGGCCGACAGTGATCAAGGAGTTGAGGGCTTTTCTTGGCATCACTGGTTATTACCGTAAGTTCATTCGTCACTACGCTGTGATCAGTCAACCGTTAACTGCCCTGCTGAAGAAGGGAGTACTGTTTGTTTGGACTGAGGCCACAGAGTTGGCATTTGACACACTGAAGACAGCGTTGATCACGGCCCCCGTGCTTGCGTTACCTGACTATGAGTTGCCATTCACCGTTGAAACTGACGCGTGCGATCTAGGCATTGGTGCAGTCCTATCTCAGCAAGGACACCCTGTAGCATTTGTGAGCAGAGCATTGGGACCAAGGAATCGAGGGCTGTCAGTTTACGAGAAGGAATATCTCGCTATCCTTCTAGCTGTGCAACAATGGAGGTCGTATCTGCAATTAAGGGAATTTGTGATTCGTACTGATCACCAGAGTCTCACTCACTTGACAGACCAGAGACTACACACGCCATGGCAGCACAAGGCCCTGACCAAATTAATGGGACTGCAGTATAAGGTTGTTTACAAGAAGGGCATCCATAATGGGGCTGCAGATGCCCTTTCCCGCAAGCCTCCACACAGCTCTCAAATTCTGGCTATTACTGAAGTAAAATCCACGTGGCTCGAGAAAGTTACTGCCAGTTACGACAAGGATCCTTATGTGCATAGCCTGTTGCAGAGCCTATCAGTGAATGCAACAGAGGACTCTGGTTTCACCTTCCGTGATGGGTTGCTGCGATTCAAGGGCCGAATATGGGTTGGACAACAACCAGAGCTCCAGCTGCAAATTGTTTCAGCGTTCCATGACAGCCCAATTGGGGGACACTCTGGCTTTCCAGTGACATATAGGAGGTTAGCTGCCTTATTCAAATGGAAGAACATGAAGGGCCAAGTCCGTGAGTTTGTTCGTAACTGTCGAGTGTGCCAACAGGCCAAGCCTGAAAGAACCTTACCTGCTGGGTTACTGCAACCACTGCCCGTGCCTTCTGGCCCTTGGGACACTGCTACGATGGACTTCATCGAAGGCCTTCCCCCATCTCGTCATTTCAACTGCATACTGGTCGTCGTGGACAAGTTATCTAAATATGCACACTTCATTCCATTGAGCCACCCCTACACTGCTTCCAAGGTAGCTGAGGTATTCGTTGACAACATCTATCGACTACATGGCTTGCCAAAGATCCTAGTCTCTGATAGAGACCCAGTTTTCACTAGTCAATTCTGGCAGTCTGTTTTTCGCGCAACGGGCACCCATCTGAACATGAGCACCTCGCACAATCCTGAGACGGATGGGCAGACTGAAAGAGTAAACCAATCGATTGAGTGTTATTTGCGTTGTTTTATCAGCAGTCACCCCCACAATTGGTCGAAGTGGTTATCCTTGTGCGAGTTCTGGTATAACAACAACTGGCATTCTTCGTTGGGGAGGACACCCTTTGAGGTTATCTATGGGAGACAGCCAAGATACTTTGGCATCACAGCTACTGATGCAATCGCCTCTGATGATGTTTCTGCTTGGTTACGTGAGCGTGCCCTCATCGTAGCTTCAGCTCGGCAGCATTTGCTTCGAATGCAACAGCGAATGAAGTTCCAGGCTGACAAACACAGGAGTGAACGCACGTTTTCAGTTGGTCAGGAGGTATTTCGTTCTCAAATTACAACCGTACATGCAGTCCTCACTGGTGAAACGCTCCAACCACAAGCTCGCTTTCAAGTTTTTTGGTCCCTACGAGATTTTGGCTCGCATTGGGGAAGTTGCTTATAAGCTCGATCTTCCTCTGACTAGTAGAATTCATCCTGTCTTCCATGTATCGCAGCTGAAACCGTGCCTTGGCCCAGGACAGCAGGTATTGCCTCAACTGCCAATCCCTGCTGATGTGCTGCGGGTTCCTGTCGCTATTTTGCAGCAACGTGTTCGTCAGCATGGACTGCGTACGGTTGTTCAAGTCCTGGTGCACTGGAGTGGCGCAACTGAAGAGATGGCCACTGTAGAGGCCCCAGACCGGTAGGTCCAGAACCCCTCATATGCATTCATTCACGATCCCAGAAGAACCAGTCGTGAACAACATACGTAGTTGGCATACAGAATACATCATCCATTACACGAATATAAAGTCTTACATAAATGGTCACATGACCAAGTTCTTGATAACTGTCACGCAGGACAGACATTCAAAGTAAACACAGCGGAAGACGATAAGCATAGCGTAGTAGAACCCGAGTCACGCCTCATCCTACAGGCTGCTGACTGGGAGACGATCCTAACTCGCAGGGCCATCAGCGTAGAACTCCTCCTCATAGTACTCCTCCTGAGGTGGCTCCTCGTAGTCTGATAAGTAGATACCAGGGGCGAAACCAAATGAGTACATTTGAATGTACTCAACAAGACATCCTTTATTAGCTTACAATAATGCATACATGCTTATTTGGTGGAGTGGGTAGGCCATACATACGGTTCAGCTACCCATGACAGACAAAAGATTTGCCATGGTTGATTCTTCAAGTTTATCTCTTTGTAAACAAAATCATTTAAAATAATGTAGTTTTGTTCTCGTAGATATCACATATCTTGGAGGTTTTATAATTCTTTTGGAAAAGAAAGTTTTTCTTTTCAGAAACTTTTTGTAATAGTTTCTTTCTCATCGGTATCTCACAGATACCAAGTCAGTCCTCCATAGTACCTCTCAGGTACAAAAGCCTTCCTTCAAAACCTCTTTTGAAAAGTTGACACAATACTAGCTACATGGCCATTCAACCGTCCATATCCGAGGACGCGGCTATCTCGAAATAGTTTTACTCTGCAGAGGTGTACACATTTCCACTAGATCCAGAGTCCGCCATGAAACAATCATGGACTGTTCCCAACCTATGAGAACATCAGATAACTGGTCTTGACTATCCACTCTGTACAAGCTAGTACATGACTATCTCTTCAATTGCGGTTTCCCTCCCTGGCAAGCCATGTCACACACCGCTCAATCAGGAGACCCAACTGCTGCATCCGGAGGGAAAATTAATCCCACACTTTAGATGTCCCGTATACTCACTCCTAGCGACATTTCGGTTCGGAGGATCCAATCCCCTATAGCCTTTGAGATAGCACATATACTAACCCTAACAAGTTTTTAATCAAGCCCCTACCCATATTGGGGTAAAGTGGCAGTACGATAATGGTTGTCCAGCGAAGACTAGGTTATGTGTCTTTTGTAAACATTTCTCATAAAATTTCCCATCATAACAATCATTCCGGCAGACAGGGTCTCACCCTTCCTCCGGGGTTTTCCTTTCATAAGGCATTTGTTTACAAAAACACATTTTATTTAGTTCATTTAAGAACTCAAGTTTTAAGTAGGTGTATGGTATTTATATACCATTTAGTGTCTAAGGGCTTGGTAATACCAAGTTGACTATTATTATGAGTCCTGATACTAGTAATATTAATAATAGTAGTAGGATTCACACAAAAATAGTTTTGAAGGTATAGTTTTGTAAAAACTTCAGAAGTGAATAGCATGCATGATAGATAATGATAAGTAGTGATACAGCAAGCATTAGGATGGCTTGCCTTGGTACAAGTGATGGTCCTGATCCTGAAAGTAACAGGAGTTGCAATACCCTTCTTCAGCAATTCCTTCCTCCTCGTTTTCTAACGTCGTAAAAAGAAATAAAGACACACTTTCAGAACCAAACAAGACAAACAATGCTACAAGCAATACATACAGCAAGCAATCAAGAAGTACCACCCAAAGTTCTCAATTTTTCCCTAAAGAAAAATTGGCATAAAAATTATAGTTGGAAAAATCTGATTTTTCCTAGTGCTTATGTGTGGCCAAAACAATGATTCTTAGTTAAGAACATTATGGACCAGTGGGGTATAGCACATGTTACTGGACAGTAGGGTGTCATATAAAACATATTTTGATGTCTAAAAAATCCCACAACAATCTCTATGGCTAGCACACACAATTTGCTAAATTACTCATGTGGTGAAATAAGCTCATGACAACAAGTCAACCTATTTTCCACTATGAGGCAAACATACCAGTGGGTGTTCCACTAGTAAATATGCTCACCAAGAGGTTAATAAGCCTCTGGTCACTTTTATAAAAGTGCTAAAAACAACAAACAAACACCCAAAAATTCCTACTCATACTAGTAGAAAATTTAGGAAAACTACTAGACTAGTTTAGACTACACTAGCTAATGTTATGCACAAGTGTGCAAGCTTTCAGAGGCAAAATACCCCTCTAACCAGTACCATAAATGCTACTGGACCTCACAAAAATATCATAAAAACATAGCTAGGAAACAAGGAAAACTATGCTTAAAAATGCTACCCATGTGAGGAGATTAATTCCTAGTCATCCAAGTGCTACTCATGCTTTTGTGCTACTAAAAAGGAAAACTATCAGAGGTGAAACCCTAAGGTAATAATGCCACAAGTACTTTTCATCCTCTGGTTTTCAATACCAAAGAGTCATATCTTTCCCTAGTGGAAAACAAGACACAAAAACATACATGAATATTCTAGTGTGAAATCTAGTCCTTAAGCATTTCTATTTTAAACCTATTTCAAACACAAGAACCAAGCATTCAGAGGTGCTATAAACAAACTAACAGTACCTTAGTGGTACTGGTTCCATGGAAATCAATCTAGCAACTAGCCTAAAAATTCATTTAAAGATCTACTCAAAACATACATAAAAATCTAGCTATTAGCAAGACCTATGCATGGAAAACTAGTTCTAAAATGTTACCATTCAAACCATTTATTCTAACATGTTCAAATAACTTGTATACATCATAACCACAATGGAAAACAACATAACAAGCAAGAACACAACATTTGCACTTCACAACATTAACATAAAAAGCAAGATCTAGAATAAAAATTTAGACAGAAAGTAACCAAAACTTGTTCTGTCCCTCTAAATTTTTCTGTTGCTCCAAAAAGTAAATCCTTCTAGGATGTTATAGTTCTTATCACTACAAAGCCTCTCCAACTTGCCTCACTCAAAAATAATATCCCAAACTCCCTCTAAAAATCATGGAATAGCCCACTGATGTTTTACCAAATTGGATGGCATTTCCAAATGGTAACTCACCTTGATGCAAACTAAAATTCTACTGGTAGGTATTTCAAAGGGCTTTCCAAAACAGTTGAGTTTGCTCAAAAATGTTTTGTATTTTTGAAGTTCTATTCATTTCAATTTTTAGGGTACTGTCTGGCATATGATTTATAGAAAAATCATAAAAACTCAAAACAAGTTTCTGCCAGTGGGATACGGTTGTAATTTTGTATGTCTAGTAGCACAAAAATTAGCAAGGTAAAATAAATTTATATGCTACCTTTTTAAGCCTAAAGCTAACACCTAAATAATCTGCCAGAGAAAAAAAACTATTTGGATTCCTAACAGAAACAAGCTAGATGGGCCAGATCTGGCGCGCCTGGCCCAACTAACGCGAGGCGCAGCCCGCCTGCGCGCGCGCGCGCGAAACGCTGCGTTCAAAGGTGACCGTCGATCCGCAGATCGACGGCTCCTGTTCTTTCTTCCTCCCCGCGTCACTCCTCTCTCTCTCTCTCTTAACCGCGGACGAACACCTCACATGCGCGGGGATTCGCTCACCTCGGGCTCGCGAGAGGCAGTGGGACGGTGCGGGTGTGGGAGAGGGTGGCCTGGGCGACTCCTTGGCGCGGGCACGGGCGATGGCGATGAGTGTGCACCGCGGCGGCTCGACGGCGATCTGCGGCTGCTCCGAGGACGGCGGCGCGAATCCTGCAAGCGAGAGGGGGCAGGAGGATGTCAGGGAGGTTGGCTAGATCCAGGGGGTTGCAAGGGAGGAGAAAAGGGGTCGGGAGGGCAGCGATCTCGACGCCGTGATCCACCTCGACTCGCACGGGTCTGTGGCTGGGCGCGGCTCGCCTCGCTCGCACAGAGCGAACGAGCAACCGAGAGGGCTATGGGGTGGGTGAGTGTGGCGAGGAGAGCGTGCTGGCGAGAGGGTTTGGCCACTAGGGCTTTGTAGGCACGAGGCCAATGGTGGGGTGCTCGGGTACCATTGGCATGGGCATGCCCTTGCCCTTTGGGGTTTCTCCACGGTTGGCCTTGCTTCCAATAGGCTCCAAGGGGTCAAGCCAGTACCATTTGGTGAGCTAAGCCACAGCAAGGGCCAAGGTATGGGTAAAAGAAAAAGAATGACACTATTTCAACCACTATAATGACATCACACATTAGTCAAATGCCACCTCATATTTCTCCCTTCCTAGCCAGCCAAAAGGGGATCCAATGCCACCTTCTAGAAGGTTACTAACATGGTTTTCGAATTGGCAAGGTGGCCTGGCTTGGATCAGTGCACAAAGGCTAAAATCATCAAGTCCAAAAGTGTATTCACTGTTCTGTCAGAAAAATTCAGTTAGGCAGTGTTTCTGAATTTTTCTAAGTGCTGGAAAAGCAGACAGAGATAGCAAAAGTTGGGCTTGTTTTCACCAAGCAAACCAGCTCTAAAATGAGTGATTTAAAATGCTCAACAAAGAACAACTATCCAAGTTTCAGATCCAACCATTTGTTTTGAAAAATGATGGGTTTATGGCTCTGAAAATAAATGGCAAAGTAGGTACATTCTCTGTTTTTAAAATGCTCAAATTTCTGTCTTAACAAGATGGCTCAAAAACCATCTTGGCATTGTGTGTTAATTTTCTTTGTAGGTTTTTCCAAGAGTGTAGTTTTGTTGTACTCATATCAGAGAGTAGTTTTGATCAAAGAAAATCCCTAATTGGATAATCCTTGTGATGGAAAACAAGGGTTGAAAACAGCTACTTGGCTGTTTTTCAGGGTAAAAATTATATTGGATAAATCTAATGGAATCTTTTCCAAATAATTTTATCTCAAGTTCAAGTTGATTCCAAACCAGCAATAACACTTTTTTAAGCTTAAACAAAGTGTTACTTCAAGTCTTGAAAAATAATCTCTTAAGAACCTTAGTGGAAAACATAGGAAAACAAATATAAAGCAATGTGTTTCTTAGGAGAAAAACTTCTCAAGTGAGTGTAAAGAAACACACCATTAATATTGCATAGATAAACATCACTACACAAACATGTTGTCCACTTAATTCCATTACAAAAGTCTTAAGAGGCTTGCTAAAATACTATTATACAAGTGCTTAAAAACAGGGATGTGACAAATCTCCCCCCCTTAAAAGAATCTCGTCCCGAGATTCGCGGGTCTAGGCTTTAAGAAAATCAGGGAACTCCTTCCTGATATCATCCTCACGCTCCCAGGTAGCTTCTTCCTCAGAGTGATTGGTCCACTGAATCTTAAGGAATTTTATAGCACGCCTCCTGGTAGCACGCACAATTTCCTCGAGAACCCGCAGGGGTCTATCACGATAAGTCAAATCATCATTTATGTCAATGGTCCTGAAATCCACGTCTTGATACGAGAGATCTTTCTCCGGTACTTGCAGACATTTCCGGAGCAATGACACATGGAAAACATTGTGAAAAGCAGATAGCTCCTCAGGTAATTCTAACTGATAAGAAACTTCGCCACGACGTGCCAAGATCTTAAAAGGGCCAATATACATGGGGGCCAGCTTTCCTTTGACATGGAAACGCTGCATCCCTTTGAGTGGCGTAACACGAAGGTACACGAAATCTCCAATGCTGAAAGAGACATCACGACGCTTCGTATCAGCATAACTCTTCTGACGAGATTGAGCTGTCTTTAAACGTTCCCGAATAAGTTGGACTTGCTCCTCTGCAGCTTTCAAAGTGTCCACACCAAAAACCTGACTGTCTCCAGTCTCAGTCCAATTTAAAGGTGTACGGCATTTACGTCCATACAGAGCTTCAAAAGGGGCCATTTGCAAGCTAGACTGATAAATGTTGTTGTAAGAAAACTCTGCGAAGGGCAGACAGTCTTCCCATTTAATCCCATAGGACAACACACAAGCACGGAGCATGTCCTCCAGAATTTGGTTCACACGCTCTGTTTGTCCATCAGTCTGCGGGTGATATGCTGTGCTAAAAGCTAGTTTGGTTCCCAAACTCTCGTGCAACTTCTTCCAAAATCTAGATGTGAACTGTGTACCTCGATCAGATACAATCCTGCTTGGGACTCCGTGTAGGCTGACAATCCGAGAAATGTAAAGATCCGCAAGCTGATCTCCACGATAGGTTGTCCGGACAGGAATAAAGTGAGCAACTTTTGTGAGCCTGTCCACGACAACCCATATAGAATAATTTCCTCGGCTGGACCTAGGAAGTCCAGTGATGAAGTCCATTCCTACTTCATCCCATTTCCAAACAGGCACTTGCAATGGTTGGAGCAATCCAGCGGGACGCTGGTGCCCGGCTTTTACTTGCTGGCAGACATGGCACTTGGCTACAAATGAAGCAATCTCTCGCTTCATTCCATGCCACCAGAATCTCTCTTTCAGGTCTTGATACATCTTTGTTCCTCCAGGATGGATAGAATACATGGTCTCATGAGCTTCAACCATGATGGTATGCTTGAGATCAGATTCAGAGGGAACACAAATACGGCCTTCATACCATAATCCCCCATCAGCATCGATGGTAAACCCAGCAACCTTTTCCTTCTCCATGCGGGCCTTAATCCCATCAATACTTTTCTGGCCTTTCTGCGCTTCTTTGATTTGGTCAACCAGGGTTGGTTTAAGTTCTATGGCGTCTAACATGCCATAGCTGACCACTTCAATGCCAAGCTGGTTCAGCTCTTTCCACAACTCGGGTTGCCTTACTAGAATCATAGCATTTAGGGAGGCCGGCTCTCGACTAAGAGCATCTGCAACCACATTTGCCTTTCCCGGGTGATAATGAATACTCAGATCATAATCTTTAATGAGCTCAATCCAGCGGCGCTGCCTCATGTTGAGCTCACGTTGAGTAAAGATATACTTTAAACTCTTATGATCCGTGTAAATCTCCACTCTTCTTCCCATAAGAAAGTGCCGCCATGTCTTGAGAGCATGAACAACGGCAGCAAGCTCTAAGTCATGAGTGGGATAATTCAACTCGTGGGGTCTTAACTGGCGGGATATGAAAGATATCACCTTCCCTTCTTGCATAAGCACGCTTCCAAGACCAAGCTTAGAAGCGTCACAATATACGTCGAAATTCTTGGTGACATCTGGCATTATAAGGATTGGGGCAGACACCAGTCGGTGCTTCAACTCATTGAAACTCTCTTCGCACTTGTCCGTCCATAGGAACTTGCTATCCTTCTTGAGCAACTGGGTGAGGGGTCTGGCTATACTCGAGAATCCCTGAACAAACTTGCGGTAATATCCTGCCAAACCCAGAAAGGATCTGACCTCAGTCTGGTTGGTCGGAGCAGCACGCTTCTCCACAGACTGAACTAGAGCAGGGTCAACAGATATTCCTCCCGCAGATACTACATGTCCAAGAAATCCGACTTCCGTCAACCAGAATTGACATTTACTAAACTTAGCATACAATTGATGCTCACGAAGTGTTCCGAGCACAAGTCTCAGATGTTCTTCGTGTTCTTCCTCACTCCTCGAATATATAAGAATGTCGTCAATAAACACCACGACAAACTTGTCTAGAAAATCCATGAATACCTTATTCATGAGATTCATGAAATAGGCAGGGGCATTGGTTAGACCAAAGGACATTACGGTGTATTCATACAGCCCGTAACGAGTGGTGAAAGCAGTCTTTGGGATATCAGTATCACGGACTTTCAATTGATGATAACCAGTCCGAAGGTCAATCTTGGAGAAGATTACAGCCCCATTCAACTGGTCAAACAAGTCTTCAATTTTGGGCAACGGGTATTTGTTCTTGATGGTAACATCATTTAACTTGCGGTAGTCCACACATAAACGAGTGGTACCGTCCCGTTTTCCCACAAAAATGATCGGGGATCCCCAGGGCGATGCACTAGGGCGAATCAATCCCTTCCTTAACATGTCCTCCAGCTGAGTCTTCAACTCATCTAATTCCTTCGGGTTCATCCGATACGGCTTCTGTGCTATGGGTCCAGTTCCGGGCACTAACTCGATCACAAACTCGATATCCCGATCAGGGGGCATACCGGGTAATTCTTCAGGAAAAACATCCGGGTATTCGCAAACTACCGGGACTTCCTCAAGGGCAGGTTGGACTATTCCGGTGTGGCAGTGAACTTGTGACGAGGGTCGAGTTGCAGTATATGCAACCTTTTCCCCATCCTCTGAGATCATATCAATAGATTTCTTAGTGCAATCGATAACCCCCTTATACTTGGCCATCCAGTTCATACCGAGTACCACTTCTATCCCTTTGGATCCCAGCACTATAAGATCAGCATGAAAAGTTTTCCCTTGAATTTCTACTGGTACCTCATTGCAAATTAGGTTGGCTTTAGTACTATCCCCAGGTATTTGTACTAACATAGGGTTGTGCATACGGGAATGCTTCATACCACTTTTCTCAGCAAACGGTTTAGTGACAAAGGAATGTGATGCACCAGAATCAAACAGTACTGCGGCTGGTACCGAGTTGACAGGAAACATACCCATCACCATGTCTGGTGCCTCCTGAGCTTCTGCAGCATTGATATGGTTCAGGTGTCCCTTCATCCTATTCTGTCGTCCAGTGGAAGGACCATGGTTCATCTTGGTTGCAGCAGGCTGGACTGGAGCAGTAGCTTTGTTGGGGCAATCGCGAGCGAAGTGACCCTCCTTTCCACAGGCAAAGCAACCTCCAGAAGGCTTTGAGCTTGGGTTTGGTTTGGGAGCATTGTTGGTGTGGTTCCCACTTCCTCCCTTGTTACCTCCATAGCGGTTTCCATGATTACTTCCAGAGTGATTACCATGGTTACCACCATAGCTGTTTCCTCCGTACCTTGGTGCATACGGTGCAGGGTGATTGTAGTTGTTGGGCCTTGGTGCATAGTTGTGGCTGGGGCGGGGTGCATAAGCAGGCGCCTTGTGGGTTGGTGGCCTCGCATACGGAGTGTTGCGAGTCCTCTGAGCACTAGGTCCTCCATGTGCAGTCATCTTCCTCTTGCGGTTATCATCAGCAGATTTCCGCTTGTGCTCCAGCACCATAGCGGCATTAGCAAGGGTCTCCATGTCCTGGAATGGAACCACTACTAGAGAGCACTGGAGCTCATCATCCAGCCCATTTAAGAACCTCTCCTTCTTCTTAGCATCAGTATTAATATCATCCTGTGCATACCGGGACAGAGTAGTGAAATTCTCCCAGTATTCAGACACCGGCATACTTCCCTGCTTCAGATTTAGAAACTTCTCCCGCATAAGTGCCATCATTCCCTGGGGAATGTGATACTTGCGGAACCTTGCAGAGAATTCCTCCCAGGTGAACACGTGACCAGCAGCAACAGTCTCACGTGTAGTTTCCCACCAGGTCCTGGCAGGACCAGCGAGAAAATGGGAGGCCAACAGGACCTTATCATTCTCATCAACCGAAGCAACTTCCAGTTTGTTTGCAATGGTGCGGAGCCAGTCGTCAGCATCGAGAGGCTCCACAATCCTGGTGAAAACTGGGGGGTTGGTGTGCTGAAAGTCTCTCAGTCTCGAGCGAGCACCATTTCCATTGCCATTGCCATTATTGTTGGCGGCAGCAGCTAGCTGTTGCAGAGCGGTAATGGTAGCTGCACTCTCATCTCGGCTGGCCTGGCGATCTTCCATCAGCAGGGCCAACAGCGCCTCCACTGTGGGTGGTGGTGGCGGTGGGGGTTCGCGACGGGGTGCCATGCTGAAGTGAAACATGTGTAAGTCTAAGAAATAAATTCTTGTTTTTGAAAACCCAGTACCTTAATATTTAAACCAAAGGAATACTAGCGATATGTTTCAAAAACAAGAGCGGGGCAGTCGCAAACTTGAATGAAATGAACGCAAAGTAGTGACAATCAACAGAAAACCAAGCCAAACATTTCATTCATTACCATATTTAAACAGAGTTTCTTACATTACACACACACATCACAAGCCATATCATACAAGGAAGGCTTCATCGAGCTACAGGGGGTGCGATTGGTGGGGTCATCGCAAGGCTACTACTAGCAAACTATCTAGCAAAACGATCTAGCATACCTAACTAGTATCTAGACCAGCACCATGTGCTAAGGGTGAGAAGGCAGCGACTACACAGAGTCGTCGCTGTCCCCAACGTCGAAGATACGCTCCTCAGGGTCCTCCTCCTCCTCGTCAAACAGGTCATCATCATCCTGCTCGCTAGCCTCGCTCATATCCATCCCCTCTAAGTCGGAGGGAACATCCTCAACAGGCAGAAGGTCCTCAATCTCCCTGTGGAGCTCTGCGGCCTCCTCCTCCAGCTCCTCTACGGCAGCGTCTCTCGTGGCTATGTCATCACGAGCGATCTGAAGCCTGCCGCGCAGAACGGCGTTAGCCCCCTCCAGGGCCGTCAGTCTAGTGGTGAGGCGTGCACGGCCAAGGCGGGTGGCCCTCAGCTGCCTCCGTAAGGCACGGTGCCTCGCGGTAGTAGCCTCCAACTGCTCCCTCAGCTGGGACAACTGCTGAGCCAGAGCTCCACTCTCCTCCTGGCTGTCGTGAAGCTCAGCCCTCAGCTCGTCAGTCTCGGCTATCAGTGTGTGGTGCACCAATATGCCGTGCTGGGTGTCAAGACGCTGGTCGTCTAGCCTGGTCTGAGTGCGGTGTAACAGAATCTCCATCTCGTCCAAGTGTGGACCAACAGTGGTAAAGTCTGGCTCAACAGGAAGTGGTATGCCATCCTCATCACGTCTCCCAATCAGCTCGAACCGGGAACCGATGAACATATACTCCCCGATGTGCGCCAGACGTGCTACTGACTCCTGTATCACGCGCACCGCAGCCTCGTTCCAAGAACGATCAACAGCACGGTACACGTAGGCCTCCACTGTCGGGCTAGCCAGAGGTGCGCGGATAGTGACCTCCGCGTACCAGTCTCCCTCCAGAGGTGCCCCGACAACTAGTCCTCCTCGCAGCTCCGGAAGTGGCCGTCCCAACACAGTAGCCATAGATACTAGCCTCTCCTCGAAAAGGAAAGACTCGCCACGTGGACGTCCCAACTGAAAAGCCACGGTGATGTCCACGTCCATCTACACAAAATTTTAAGTATAGCTTAAGTTAGATACAAGTGTGCAAAGTTTTAGGTTCATGCAAGAAATAACCTTAATGCAAGTAGAGCCTAACCCAGAGAGGTGGTGGGATATAGGGAATAGTTTTATACTTAGTCATATATCCAATTTTTTTGTATTAGTTACTTAGATTATCGGAGTATACACTAACGTCCATGCTAACTAAGGTCTCCTAGAGTCAGGATGGCTCTGATACCAACTTTGTAGAGGCCCCAGACCGGTAGGTCCAGAACCCCTCATATGCATTCATTCACGATCCCAGAAGAACCAGTCGTGAACAACATACGTAGTTGGCATACAGAATACATCATCCATTACACGAATATAAAGTCTTACATAAATGGTCACATGACCAAGTTCTTGATAACTGTCACGCAGGACAGACATTCAAAGTAAACACAGCGGAAGACGATAAGCATAGCGTAGTAGAACCCGAGTCACGCCTCATCCTACAGGCTGCTGACTGGGAGACGATCCTAACTCGCAGGGCCATCAGCGTAGAACTCCTCCTCATAGTACTCCTCCTGAGGTGGCTCCTCGTAGTCTGATAAGTAGATACCAGGGGCGAAACCAAATGAGTACATTTGAATGTACTCAACAAGACATCCTTTATTAGCTTACAATAATGCATACATGCTTATTTGGTGGAGTGGGTAGTCCATACATACGGTTCAGCTACCCATGACAGACAAAAGATTTGCCATGGTTGATTCTTCAAGTTTATCTCTTTGTAAACAAAATCATTTAAAATAATGTAGTTTTGTTCTCGTAGATATCACATATCTTGGAGGTTTTATAATTCTTTTGGAAAAGAAAGTTTTTCTTTTCAGAAACTTTTTGTAATAGTTTCTTTCTCATCGGTATCTCACAGATACCAAGTCAGTCCTCCATAGTACCTCTCAGGTACAAAAGCCTTCCTTCAAAACCTCTTTTGAAAAGTTGACACAATACTAGCTACATGGCCATTCAACCGTCCATATCCGAGGACGCGGCTATCTCGAAATAGTTTTACTCTGCAGAGGTGTACACATTTCCACTAGATCCAGAGTCCGCCATGAAACAATCATGGATTGTTCCCAACCTATGAGAACATCAGATAACTGGTCTTGACTATCCACTCTGTACAAGCTAGTACATGACTATCTCTTCAATTGGGGTTTCCCTCCCTGGCAAGCCATGTCACACACCGCTCAATCAGGAGACCCAACTGCTGCATCCGGAGGGAAAATTAATCCCACACTTTAGATGTCCCGTATACTCACTCCTAGCGACATTTCGGTTCGGAGGATCCAATCCCCTATAGCCTTTGAGATAGCACATATACTAACCCTAACAAGTTTTTAATCAAGCCCCTACCCATATTGGGGTAAAGTGGCAGTACGATAATGGTTGTCCAGCGAAGACTAGGTTATGTGTCTTTTGTAAACATTTCTCATAAAATTTCCCATCATAACAATCATTCCGGCAGACAGGGTCTCACCCTTCCTCCGGGGTTTTCCTTTCATAAGGCATTTGTTTACAAAAACACATTTTATTTAGTTCATTTAAGAACTCAAGTTTTAAGTAGGTGTATGGTATTTATATACCATTTAGTGTCTAAGGGCTTGGTAATACCAAGTTGACTATTATTATGAGTCCTGATACTAGTAATATTAATAATAGTAGTAGGATTCACACAAAAATAGTTTTGAAGGTATAGTTTTGTAAAAACTTCAGAAGTGAAAAGCATGCATGATAGATAATGATAAGTAGTGATACAGCAAGCATTAGGATGGCTTGCCTTGGTACAAGTGATGGTCCTGATCCTGAAAGTAACAGGAGTTGCAATACCCTTCTTCAGCAATTCCTTCCTCCTCGTTTTCTAACGTCGTAAAAAGAAATAAAGACACACTTTCAGAACCAAACAAGACAAACAATGCTACAAGCAATACATACAGCAAGCAATCAAGAAGTACCACCCAAAGTTCTCAATTTTTCCCTAAAGAAAAATTGGCATAAAAATTATAGTTGGAAAAATCTGATTTTTCCTAGTGCTTATGTGTGGCCAAAACAATGATTCTTAGTTAAGAACATTATGGACCAGTGGGGTATAGCACATGTTACTGGACAGTAGGGTGTCATATAAAACATATTTTGATGTCTAAAAAATCCCACAACAATCTCTATGGCTAGCACACACAATTTGCTAAATTACTCATGTGGTGAAATAAGCTCATGACAACAAGTCAACCTATTTTCCACTATGAGGCAAACATACCAGTGGGTGTTCCACTAGTAAATATGCTCACCAAGAGGTTAATAAGCCTCTGGTCACTTTTATAAAAGTGCTAAAAACAACAAACAAACACCCAAAAATTCCTACTCATACTAGTAGAAAATTTAGGAAAACTACTAGACTAATTTAGACTACACTAGCTAATGTTATGCACAAGTGTGCAAGCTTTCAGAGGCAAAATACCCCTCTAACCAGTACCATAAATGCTACTGGACCTCACAAAAATATCATAAAAACATAGCTAGGAAACAAGGAAAACTATGCTTAAAAATGCTACCCATGTGAGGAGATTAATTCCTAGTCATCCAAGTGCTACTCATGCTTTTGTGCTACTAAAAAGGAAAGCTATCAGAGGTGAAACCCTAAGGTAATAATGCCACAAGTACTTTTCATCCTCTGGTTTTCAATACCAAAGAGTCATATCTTTCCCTAGTGGAAAACAAGACACAAAAACATACATGAATATTCTAGTGTGAAATCTAGTCCTTAAGCATTTCTATTTTAAACCTATTTCAAACACAAGCACCAAGCATTCAGAGGTGCTATAAACAAACTAACAGTACCTTAGTGGTACTGGTTCCATGGAAATCAATCTAGCAACTAGCCTAAAAATTCATTTAAAGATCTACTCAAAACATACATAAAAATCTAGCTATTAGCAAGACCTATGCATGGAAAACTAGTTCTAAAATGCTACCATTCAAACCATTTATTCTAACATGTTCAAATAACTTGTATACATCATAACCACAATGGAAAACAACATAACAAGCAAGAACACAACATTTGCACTTCACAACATTAACATAAAAAGCAAGATCTAGAATAAAAATTTAGACAGAAAGTAACCAAAACTTGTTCTGTCCCTCTAAATTTTTCTGTTGCTCCAAAAAGTAAATCCTTCTAGGATGTTATAGTTCTTATCACTACAAAGCCTCTCCAACTTTCCTCACTCAAAAATAATATCCCAAACTCCCTCTAAAAATCATGGAATAGCCCACTGATGTTTTACCAAAATGGATGGCATTTCCAAATGGTAACTCACCTTGATGCAAACTAAAATTCTACTGGTAGGTATTTGAAAGGGCTTTCCAAAACAGTTGAGTTTGCTCAAAAATGTTTTGTATTTTTGAAGTTCTATTCATTTCAATTTTTAGGGTACTGTCTGGCATATGATTTATAGAAAAATCATAAAAACTCAAAACAAGTTTCTGCCAGTGGGATACGGTTGTAATTTTGTATGTCTAGTAGCACAAAAATTAGCAAGGTAAAATAAATTTATATGCTACCTTTTTTAAGCCTAAAGCTAACACCTAAATAATCTGCCAGAGAAAAAAAACTATTTGGATTCCTAACAGAAACAAGCTAGATGGGCCAGATCTGGCGCGCCTGGCCCAACTAACGCGAGGCGCAGCCCGCCTGCGCGCGCGCGCGCGCGAAACGCTGCGTTCAAAGGTGACCGTCGATCCGCAGATCGACGGCTCCTGTTCTTTCTTCCTCCCCGCGTCACTCCTCTCTCTCTCTCTCTTAACCGCGGACGAACACCTCACATGCGCGGGGATTCGCTCACCTCGGGCTCGCGAGAGGCAGTGGGACGGTGCGGGTGTGGGAGAGGGTGGCCTGGGCGACTCCTTGGCGCGGGCACGGGCGATGGCGATGAGTGTGCACCGCGGCGGCTCGACGGCGATCTGCGGCTGCTCCGAGGACGGCGGCGCGAATCCTGCAAGCGAGAGGGGGCAGGAGGATGTCAGGGAGGTTGGCTAGATCCAGGGGGTTGCAAGGGAGGAGAAAAGGGGTCGGGAGGGCAGCGATCTCGACGCCGTGATCCACCTCGACTCGCACGGGTCTGTGGCTGGGCGCGGCTCGCCTCGCTCGCACAGAGCGAACGAGCAACCGAGAGGGCTATGGGGTGGGTGAGTGTGGCGAGGAGAGCGTGCTGGCGAGAGGGTTTGGCCACTAGGGCTTTGTAGGCACGAGGCCAATGGTGGGGTGCTCGGGTACCATTGGCATGGGCATGCCCTTGCCCTTTGGGGTTTCTCCACGGTTGGCCTTGCTTCCAATAGGCTCCAAGGGGTCAAGCCAGTACCATTTGGTGAGCTAAGCCACAGCAAGGGCCAAGGTATGGGTAAAAGAAAAAGAATGACACTATTTCAACCACTATAATGACATCACACATTAGTCAAATGCCACCTCATATTTCTCCCTTCCTAGCCAGCCAAAAGGGGATCCAATGCCACCTTCTAGAAGGTTACTAACATGGTTTTCGAATTGGCAAGGTGGCCTGGCTTGGATCAGTGCACAAAGGCTAAAATCATCAAGTCCAAAAGTGTATTCACTGTTCTGTCAGAAAAATTCAGTTAGGCAGTGTTTCTGAATTTTTCTAAGTGCTGGAAAAGCAGACAGAGATAGCAAAAGTTGGGCTTGTTTTCACCAAGCAAACCAGCTCTAAAATGAGTGATTTAAAATGCTCAACAAAGAACAACTATCCAAGTTTCAGATCCAACCATTTGTTTTGAAAAATGATGGGTTTATGGCTCTGAAAATAAATGGCAAAGTAGGTACATTCTCTGTTTTTAAAATGCTCAAATTTCTGTCTTAACAAGATGGCTCAAAAACCATCTTGGCATTGTGTGTTAATTTTCTTTGTAGGTTTTTCCAAGAGTGTAGTTTTGTTGTACTCATATCAGAGAGTAGTTTTGATCAAAGAAAATCCCTAATTGGATAATCCTTGTGATGGAAAACAAGGGTTGAAAACAGCTACTTGGCTGTTTTTCAGGGTAAAAATTATATTGGATAAATCTAATGGAATCTTTTCCAAATAATTTTATCTCAAGTTCAAGTTGATTCCAAACCAACAATAACACTTTTTTAAGCTTAAACAAAGTGTTACTTCAAGTCTTGAAAAATAATCTCTTAAGAACCTTAGTGGAAAACATAGGAAAACAAATATAAAGCAATGTGTTTCTTAGGAGAAAAACTTCTCAAGTGAGTGTAAAGAAACACACCATTAATATTGCATAGATAAACATCACTACACAAACATGTTGTCCACTTAATTCCATTACAAAAGTCTTAAGAGGCTTGCTAAAATACTATTATACAAGTGCTTAAAAACAGGGATGTGACAGCCACCTGGGAGGACCTTGAAGCACTGAAGCAGCAGTTCCCTCACTCTCCTGCTTGGGGGCAAGCAGGATTTCAAGCGGAGGGGAGTGTCAGCGACCCAAGCAGTGCTCCATCTACAGATACCCCTGCCTCGACACCTACTAGGCCAAAGAGGAACACGAGGCCGCCCAGCTGGCTTGCAGGCCGTGAATGGGCCGTCTAGGCCTTGTATGCTTGAGTGACGTAGGAGTGCCATTATAAGGGAACGATTAGGAGGAGGAGAGAACCTGGCTTGGAACGGAAGTAAGAACGGCGGCTGTGCCGATGAACTGAGGGGAATTGGCTGGATGCCTGATTCGTAGATCGGCTCCTGTACCTGATTTTGCGAGATCCTGAATAGAGTTGAGAGGAGGAATAGGTAGACTCTTACAGGCACAGGCCCTCAGAACTCATACCAGCCCTACCACCGGCAATCCCACCCTATCCTCCCGAGGACAAATCTCCAACCATAACCGCAGTAAGAACGCGTCCTCGGCGAAGCAGACAACGATGATGACGTTGGAGGCAACCTGGAGCCTGCGGTATGGCAGGGAACGCGGAACTATGCGAGGATACAGCATCGGCGGCGGGCGAGCAGAAAGTCGACCCAAACCTAGCTGGTTCGTTGTTCTTCCTCGACAAAGATGCAAAACAGCGGTTGAGATACGCCCAGGGAGATGAACGTCCCCGATCGGCATGCAGCCCAGGCCCACTAGCCATACATGAAGTATTAGACTAGGTCGTCACGACTGTAACATTAGTCTGTATAATAGGTGCTCCAACGGCTGAATGCCACCTGTAGATCCTACTCTTAAGGCACGATCGATCAAGGTTGTTGCATGCACCTGCGAGTGTCGCTGCGCACGCACATGACCTCTGAATCCTTGTATAAGTGTTCGCCTGTATGCAGCAATGAAACGCAGCGAGAGATTGAAAAATCAAGTTGGTATCAGAGCATCCAAGCTCTCTTCCCCTTTCCCTTTTGTCCCACCCTGCCGATGAGCGCTGCTGCCACTCCAACCCCTCTCCCCATGGCCTCCCCTTCCGAACCGTCTGCCCTCGCTCTCCTCCCACCACCAATCTCCATTCGTAATCTCAACATAGGTAACTACATCTCCTTCGAGCTCGACATGACATGCAAGAAATTCCGCAAGTGGCGCAACACCATCCTCACTCTTCTCTCTCGCTACAATGCTAGTGATCATGTGGAGGAGCAAACTTCTCTTCACCTCGCCGATGAAGAATGGCGCAAACTCGACTTCACCATCACGATGTGGTTCATCGCCACCTTCGCCGATGATCTCCAAGAGATCGTCATGGCGACGGACAACTCTGCCTTCACCACCTGGCGCGCCCTCCTCGCTTTATTCACCACAAACAAAGAAGTCTAGAGCATACAACTGCGCCGCGAATTCCACGATCTCAAGCAGGCCGACATGTCGACCGGCGCCTACTACAGCAAGTTGAAGTCCATCGCCAAGGCTCTGACCGACGTTGACGATCCAATCGACGATCGCCAACTCAAGATGTCGCTCCTCGACGTCCTCGGCGACGCCTACTGCCTGCATGCTAAACTTATACAGTGCTCGCTAGCTTCCTTCGCCGACGCCCAGGATCGCTTTCTCCTCACTGAGATCAAGATCCAGAAGAAGGATAGCACCGCCGCTGCCCACGCCCTTGTTGCCAGTGGCTCCAACTCAGGCGACGACGATGACCACGGTGATTGCGGCGACCGTGGCAACACCGGATCGGGCAATCCCGGCAACAGACGCGTTGCGCACCAAGGCAATGGAGGCGGCGGCTACAACGGTGGTCTCGGTGTTGCTCCGGCGGCTACGAACAGTCCGGGTACGGGGACAACAACGGCTACGGGAAGCAGTACGACGGGTACCACATCGGTGGCTACCGGCAAGGCTACGCCACTGGAGGCTACAACTCCAGTGAGCGCGACCATGGCCGCTGCTATGGTGGCCGCAGCTACCAGAAGTATCACATCAACACCATCAGCAGTACCAGCGCCGTTCTACTCTGCACCAGGCTACCGCGCCCCCTTCATCCCAAACTCCGCCAGCATACCCGGCAACCATCCGGGCACATATGCACACCCCTACGCCGCCAGCTACGCGCTACCACACCAGATGCCACCCCCCTACCAGCCACCACAACAGCCGTCGTGGGATCACAACGCCATGATCCAATCTGCCCCGAGCCACGCACTGCCGGAGTGGCACATGGACATCGGGGCCACATCCCACATCCTAGGGAATGCAGGTATACTCACCATGTCTCATCCTGTTTCAAAGCTTAATACTTATCGCATTGTTGTCGGTAACGGTACTTCCTTGCCTGTCACTTCCACTGGAACCACCATTTTTTCCTCCCCCAGAAAATCCTTCACACTCTCTATTGTCCTTGTTTCACCTTCCATTAATAGCAATCTCATTTTTGTAAGACAATTCACGTCCAGCGTCTCACTGATCAAAGTTCCCACTGACCAAAGCCCGAGGAAGTGACGGACTGTATATGGAACACCAGAAACATGCACGCACGTAGTCCCCAACTCTTGGGTGTGCATGATCTCCTCCGCTCTCCATGCCTGAAAAGAGACAGTGGTCTGACTCTGTGGCACCCTCCGCTCGAAATCACACACCCTCTCCAAATTAGCCTTCAACGCGAAGTTAATCAAGTAAGACTTCTCATTGTGTTGAATTGCCTCCCAACTCCATGCCGACTACAGAGGACAAAGTCTACCCACCAAATCCTGAATCACCTCCGCTGACACTGGATCACCGTCCACAAACATCAACGCGATAGGCGAAGAGCTCGAAGCAAGGTTTGCCTTGAATACTCTGTCTGGAAAATGACTAAACATGGTGTCCTTGCTGCCAATGCCACGAAACCAGCATACAGTTTCGGCAATCGCAAAATGGGGTACCTTGCCGTCGGATGAGCAACTCTGTCACAGACATAACAATTGTGTTCCACCGAACACTGTCTAGTATCATCTGAATCGACCTTTTAATAAGAGCACCGCTTCCTATTTTCTTTGGAAACTCCAGGCACCGGACCAGCAGCAGTCACATGAGCGTTGACAACCAGAATATCCACCACAGCAACAGGTACAGCCGCTCCCGGTTGCCCCCCTTCCACGCCAGCCACATCCACTTGTTTCTTCTTCTTTTCTAAGCTTGCCCTTCCCGTTCTGTGCAGCGGTCGACCCCAAAGAAAATGGAATGGTCACCACATGTTGCTGATTGCCAAGCAGTGGATGCTGAACCGGAACCGGAGCCGGGGCCCGCACCACTGCTATGGACGTCGCTGAACCTGAGCCGACATTCCGACTGAACAACATGGCAGGCTTTGTGGCTGGCAACAAAGCATGCGTCAGAGCGGGGCGAGGCACAGGCCCTCAGAACTCATACCAGCCCTACAACCACCAATCCCACCCTATCCTCCCGAGGACAAAGCTCCACCAATAACCGCAGTTCTGCGATTGGCGATGACTTCCGCGTAAGAACGCGTCCTCGGCGAAGCAACAACGATGATGACGTTGGAGGCAACCTGGAGCCTGCGGTATGGCAGGGAACACAGAACTTTGCGAGGATACAGCAGCGGCGGCGGGCGAGCAGAAAGTCAACCCAAACCTAGCTGATTCGTTGTTCTTCCTCGACAAAGATGCAAAACAGCGGTTGAGATACGCCCAGGGAGATGAACGTTCCCGATCGGCATGCAGCCCAGACCAACTAGCCATACGTGAAGTGTTAGACTAGGTCGTCACGACCGTAACATTAATCTGTAATAGGTGCTCCAACGGCTGAATGCCATATGTAGATCCTACTCTTAAGGCATGATCGGTCAAGGCTCTTGCATGCACCTGCTAGTGCCGCTATGCATGCACACGACCTCTGAATCCTTGTATAAATTTTAACCTGTATGCAGCAATCAAACGCAGCGAGAGATTGAAAAATCAACTTGGTATCAGAGCATCCAGGCTCTCTTCCCCTTCCCCTTTTGCCCAACCCCGCCGATGAGCGCTGCTGCCACTCCAACCCCTCTCGCCATGGCCTTCCCTTCCGAACCGTCTTCCCTCGCTCTCCTCCCACCCCCAATCTCCATTCATAATCTCAACATAGGTAACTACATCTCCTTCGAGCTCGAGATGACATGCAAGAAATTCCGCAAGTGGCGCAACACCATCCTCACTCTTCTGCCCAACCCCGCCGATGAGCGCTGCTGCCAGTCCAACCCCTTCCGCCATGGCCTTCCCTTCCGAACCGTCTGCCCTCGCTCTCCTCCCACCCCCAATCTCCATTCATAATCTCAACATAGGTAACTACATCTCCTTCGAGCTCGAGATGACATGCAAGAAATTCCGCAAGTGGCGCAACAGCATCCTCACTCTTCTCTCTCGCTACAATGCTCGTGATCATGTGGAGGAGCAAACTTCTCTTCACCTCGCCGATGAAGAATTGCGCAAACTCGACTTCACCATCACGCTGTGGTTCATCGCCACCTTCACCGATGATCTCCAAGAGATTGTCATGGCGACGGACAACTCTGCCTTCACCACCTGGCGCGCCCTCCTCGCTTTATTCACCGCAAACAAAGAAGTCCGGAGCATACAACTGCGCCGCGAATTCCACGATCTCAAGCAGGCCGACATGTCGACCGGCGCCTACTGCAGCAAGTTGAAGTTCATCGCCAGCGCTCTGGCCGAGGTTGATGATCCAATCGACGATCGGCAACTCACGTTGTGGCTCCTCGACATCCTCGGCGACGCCTAGTCCCTACAGGCTGAACTTCTGCAGCGCCCGCTAGCCTCCTTCGTCGACGCCCAGGCTCGCCTTCTTCTCGCTGAGATCAAAATCCAGAACAAGGCTAGCACCACCGTCGCCCATGCCCTTGTCGCCAATGGCTCCAACTCGGGCGACTGCGGTGATCGTGGCGACCGTGGCAACACCGGATCGGGCAATCCCGGCAACAGACGCGGTGCCCACCAAGGCAATGGAGGCAGAGGCTATACAATGGCGGTCACTATGGAGGCTCCGGCGGCTACGGACAGTCCGAGTACTGCAACAACAACGGCTACGGGAACTAGCACCGCGGGTACCACAGCGGTAGCCACTACTAGGAAACATGCTATAGCAGCATTATGTAGCGCCAGCGCACGCAGAAATGATACCGCCGGCGGTAAGTACCACCAGCGTGCATTTTGGCCATCCACCGGTGCTATGCAATTACCCCCGGCGCGCGTAGAAAAAGGGGAGCCGGCGCTAAGGGCACGCCAGGTCCCCCCTCTTGGAAAACGAAGCGTCGTCGCGCACGAGGCATGGTGCGCCAGCGCTAAGCAATTTACCCCCGGCGCATGGGCAGCGCAGCGCGCCGGCACTAAGGGCACGGCTCGGGGCAAAATTACCCCTGGCGCATTGCTTCGCGAGAGCGCCGACGATAAAACTTACCCCCGGCGCTTGGATGCAGGAGCGCGCTGGCGGTAAACCTGCACTATATCCAGCCAACACACACCACACATTTGCCCAACCACTCACTCCACTCACTCCACTCACTCCTCCTCATCTCCAACTCGAAACTCCTCTCTTCCCAGCCCATTTTCTCACTCATTTCTTCCAATTGTAGCACATTTAACCAACCAAATATGATATGTTATTGTCAAAACTTTCTCTCCCAACATGCCCCTCCCTTCTACCTAGTTAAATCTATATCTACTATGAAGAATCTCTCTCCCCACATGCACCATATTCATATATCTAGATATAGATAGATCTAGATAGAGTCTACACACCACTCTCTCCGGTCGACACGTGTCGTGTGTGTACGTTACGATCTTCCATATCTCGTGCCGGCGGCATATACTTATATCGAGATATAATTATTGTGTTTGGAACCAAAATATGTGATGATGACCCATATTTATGAGAATTGTATTATGTTTGTTGCGACCGTGTAAGATGTGATGACATCAAAATGAATTGGCAATGTTTTTCCGAAATGTTGATTCATTTCCGTTTCGGCAAATTGTTGCCACACCGTTTTGACCTTTTTTTAGCAAAGGTCATGCAAAAATTTTCCGTGAAACCGGCTGGGTTTGGATCTAATTAAATTTTACACTTGTCGACCGTGCAGGAGACAATGGTAATCTCGATGAGAAAAAGCGTCGTGGATAGATATGTGGAACGTGCAACGGCCGACATGCATCGAAGAGACCGCATAGACATAACTTGTCCGTGTCGAAGATGCAAACTTGGGTCCCTATTCAACCCATCTTCGGGCGTAGTGAAGGACCACCTGCTTATACGTGGTTTCATGGACGGTTACACTCGGTGTACCATGAATGATGAGGAAGATGATCATGGGGATGATCATGAGGATGATCATGAGGAGGGGGCGCGACAACAGCTGAAAATGGGGAAGAAGGGCATGAGGAGCACGACGATAACGAAGAGGCTATCCCACATGACGATATTGGAGTGGAAAAAGCGGCAGACAACAATACTCTGCTAACTTCAGTCGTGCAGGACCCTCATGTTCAAGAATTACTTCTCAGCGATAGGTCGACGACTGACGCGAGAGCCGCTGCTAGACGGAAATCTAAGCTGGCGCAACTGGAGATAGAATCGAATACTCCGTTGTACGATACAGCAGACCGCGATCCGGAGGAGTCCCGCTTAAAAGTAGCACTCAATATTATGCAGATGAAGGAAAAAACGGATGGACCGACGCAAGCGTTGACGACCTCCTGCAATACATGAAAAAGCGTGTTCCTAAAGACAACACGTGTCCTACTAGTCTAGACAAGGCAAAGAAGGCCGCGTGCCCGCTCGATTTACCGCACACAAAGTACCATGCCTGCATCCACGAATGTGTCATTTATCGGAACGAAAACGCGGACAAGACCCAATGCCCAATGTGTGGCGCTGATTGGTACAAGAGAGGGAAGAAAGCAGCTCCTCGGAAAGTGGTGTGGTGCTTTCTGCTCACGCCTTGTCTACAGTTGAACTTCGTAGACCCTAAGGAAGCAAAGATGATGCGCTCGCACGCGAACAGAAAGGAGGCAGTGCTGAATGATCCAGAGCGGGCTGAAAACCTAGTGCTGACACACCCTTAGGATGCAAGCCAGTGGAAGGCACTAGACAGCGAGTACGAAGATTTTGGGAAAGAGGAAAGGAACATCAGGTTGGGTGCAAGAACGTACGGACTCAATCCGTTTGAGAACCAGAGCAGCAAACATAACACGTGGGGCGTGTTTGTTTGGATATACAACCTCCCCCCCACCCGGCTCTGCATGAAGAGGAAATAGATACACATGAGTATGCTAATTCAAGGGCCGACACAACCAATGAGCGATATCAACCTGTATCTCGAGCTGCTGAAGGAGGATCTAGAAACGTTGTGGGAGGATGAAGGGTTACAAACATGGGAATCCTACGCGGAAGAATATTTCCCTATGAGAGCCGCGTTGATCACGAAGGTGTAGAACTTTCTTGGATACAAATATATTGCATGTCAGGTGTGCCATGGACACAAGGCGTGCGTGATGGAACATACACCATCTTTACAGCTTAAGGAACCATGGTCTTGCAAGACCGTCTACATGAAGCATCGAACGTGGAGAGACAAAAATGACCCGTGGAGGAAGCGTGGAGATGTATTCAACGGTAAAGATGAGCCCGAAGGACGTCCACCTTAGAGGAGCCGTGAAGAGATCAAACAGTTATTGTACAATTGGAAAGAGTGCCATGTGCTGGGAAAGGGAAAGGGAAAGGAAAAGAAGCGAAAGCGAGAAGAGAAGAAGAATGAGAAGGCAGCAGGACCGCTCAAGGGGGTATGGAAAAGTAGGTCCGTGTTTTGAGACTTGATGTCATGCATATCACGAGGAACGTGTGCGAGAGCTTGCTCGTCACCTTGTTCAATATGCCGGATAGGACCAAACACGGGCCGAAAGCAAGATACGACCTGGTGGCCCTAAACATCAGGAAAGACCTTCAAATACCACCACCAGCACTAGTACAGAAAGGGTCTTCTGTGGCGCACCGAATTGGACTTCTATGGCGCACCTAGGGGCCAGAGGGGTGCGCAACAGAATTCACGCCATAGAAATTTTTTCTGTGGCGCATCCTGGCCGTGCGCCACAGAAATGTTAATTCTGTGGCGCACCTCAGCCGTGCGCCACAGAAATTTGCAATTCTGTGGTGCACCAAGTAGGGGTGCGCCACGGAATTTTTTTTGAATTTCCAAAAAAAAAAGGCGGCCAGATCTGGCCGCGGGAATTTTTCGAAATTTTGAAATTTCGCCGGATCTCACCGGATGCTCGCCGGAGTTGGTGGGGGAGGAGAAGGAGGAGCTCGCCGGAGGTGGTGGTGGTTGTGGTGGAGGAGGAGGAGGAGGAGTAGAGAGGTGGTGGTGGAGGAGGAGGAGGAGAGGTGGTGGTGGTGGAGGAGGTGGAGGAGGAGGAGAGGTGGTGGTGGAGGAGGAGGAGGAGCTCGCCGGAGGTGGTGGTGGAGGAGGAGGGGTGGTGGTGGTGGTGGTGGTGGTGGAGGAGGAGAGGTGGAGTAGTAGGTTGAGGAGAGGAGAGAAGAGAAGTGGAAATGTAGAAGAGAGAAGGGAAGATGAGAAGTGGAGGAGAAGTGGAGGGGAGAAGGGAAGAAGAGGAGTGGAGGAGGGTAGAAGAGGAGAAGGGAAAGAAGAGGAAGAAGAGGAGGGGAGGAGGCAGGATTCGAAATCCTGCCTCAACAATTCTGTGGCGCACCAAATGAAGGGGTGCGCCACAGAATTTTTTTTATTTTTTTTTATTTTCTAGTCAAAAATCTTCAAAGGGCATAACTTTTGTTCCTTTTGGTATTTGGTGATTCTAAAAAAATCTTACAGGCCGAAGGTGAGTGAGGTTGGGTTCCTTTTTCTCTCTAGTTTTTTTTTGATATTTTGATCATTTTTTTTCGACATCGTATGCAAAAGTTATGCCCATTTTACTTTTTTTAACGAACTTTTGCTCAGAAAGTCGAAATTCATATTTCAAAATTTGATAAAAAAGTAGACCTTAAACTCTCCGTGCATCTATAAGGGATTTATTTTTAGATGCTTTTTAGACCGCCAATTCTTCCGTCAAAAACTAGAAAAGGCGTTCCCGGGGGGGGTGGAGTTCGTGCATGTGGACAGAAATTTTAGGGATGAGAATTCTGTGGCGCACAGGACAGTGGTGCACCACAGAAATGTCATATTTCTGTGGCGCACTATCCACCATGCGCCATAGAATATGACTGGAGCAATGATTGGGTTGGGCCCCAGCATATTTCTGTGGCGCACCCTATCATGTGCGCCATAGAATTCCTTTTTTCTGTGGCGCACCCCTGTCCCGTGCGCCACAGAATGCCTCTTTTCTGTGGCGCATGGCTTCTTGGTGTGCCACAGAATCTGTTCCATAGAACGACACTTCTCTACTAGTGCGGTTGCTAGGACCAAAGATGACCAGCTGGACGAGGAGGAGGCGGACGGTTGCAAGCGCAAAAGGGTTAAGCCGCAACAGTGGGTATGCCCCCTCCTGCTTCACTCCTAGTCCCAACAAGCTCGATCAAATGTTATGTTTCCTTCTAGGAGTCAAAGTGCCCTTTGGTTACTCGGGGCTGATAAGGAGATACCTGGACCCGAACAAGAAAATCTTTAGCAGGATGAAGTCTCATGACTGTCACGTGATGATGACGCAGATACTTCAAGTTGCAATCCGAGGGATAATGGAACCTCGCGTTCGTGAAACGCTGACTGGTCTCTATAACTTTTTCGACGTCATCACTCGGAAGTCGATCACCGTGACGAAACTCGGAAGGCTGCAGGAAGAGATCGTTACGATCCTATGCGAGCTTGAGATGTACTTCCCGCCCGTATTTTTTGACATAATGGTCCATCTCTTGGTCCGTATCGTAGATGATATCATCGATCTCGGGCCAGCATTCCTGCACATCATGATGTCGTTCGAAAGAATGAACGGGTCATCAAAAGTTTCGTTCGTAACAGGTCACATCCGGATGGAACCATCGTTCAGGGGTTTGCTGGAAAACAAGCACATTGGCAGGTTCGAGGGAGCAAGCCACAAAACGGACAGGCGGGAAATGCACGTGGCCTTTGAGAGGTGGACAACCTACTTTTACAGGGCCCACTTAGTAGTAATGCTTGCAAGCCGATGACGGAAGAAGATATACTAAGAGCGCACAAATCCTCTTTGGTGTGCTGGTTCAAAGTCCAGATTGATGCCGATCCCCCGACTATGACCAGCGAGAACGGTAAACTAATTTTGGCTCTCTCATATGTCCCCGCGCCCAACCTTATGACTTACCAAGCATATGATATCAACGGGTTCACATTCTACACGGAGGAAAAAGACAAAATTAGCGACTACCATACTCTGGGGTAACGATGGAATCCTACAAGAAAAGATACTACGGAAGGATCGAGGACATCTGGAAGCTTGACTACGTTGTGGAGAAGGTGCCGATGTTTCGTGTCAGATGGGCTAAGAATGTCAAAATGGAAGGAAAATATTTTTCCACCATGTCTATACCTAAATCCAACAAATCCAAGACCAGAAACGCCACCGCTCAAAATGAGCCATGGTACTAGCTAAGAACGTGGAGCAATGCTTCTTCATAACCAACCTGTCCAGAGCTAGCCGTGTTGTCGTAAGGAGAGGAAAAAGGAACTTTTTCAGAATGGATGTAGTCTCTAACGAGAATGACTTTGACGCGTCGTCAGAGTCACAGTGATAGAAGAACCCAATGAAGACAATGCAACATACACGGAAAGAAGAAGCAGGACCACGCTACCTAATGTGTCCCAGTGCCTAATGGGTCCCACCAATGTTATCCCCGGCGCAGTGTATTTTGCTCCGCGCTGGCGCAAAGGTGTCCACGGGTAATGGGGAAAATGACCTAGCCAAAATCCTTCCCGCTCACACTCACTCTATTCGACGAACTCTAGCTACCCAATTCCCCAATTCCCCTGCACCCGCACCACCGTCGTCGAGGAGGAACGCGCCACCATCGTCGAGGAGGAGGGCAGCCGAGGAGCCTCCCGCGCCACCATCGTCGAGGAGGAGCGCGCCAGGAGACATGAGTCGAGGAGGAGCCCCATTTTCCCTGCGCCCGCGCCACCGTCTTCGAGGAGGAACGCACCACCGTCGTCGAGGAGGAGGGCAGCTGAGGAGCCTCCCGCGCCACTGTCATCGAGGAGGAGCGCGCCAGGATCCAGGCGTCGAGGAGGATCCCCAATTCTCCTGCGCCCGTGCCACCATCGTCCCGTATGAGGTACCGCACCTCCCCTCCCAAATTCCGGTGATGAACGATCAGGCCTTGGCCATGGCGAAGCCGGTGATGAAGTCATGACCTCCACGCTGGCCCGATCTAGTGCCGTCCTCCCGTCGGCGTCCTTGACGTCATACTTGGCGCCGGCCCTGAGCACCTCCTCGATCTTGGGCAGTATGTCCGCCTGGTGGATGTTCTCGTTCAGCGGCGTGTTAGGATAGCTGTGGGAATCCACTCGATTATATCAACAAAAGAGCGATTGTTGCGATTAGAGGAATGGAATTTACAGGAATGATTTGATCATCTTTCGAATGGATATGAACATTGGTCAATTTTCTGTCTTGTTTAAATATTTCTCGTTTCTTAACCAAAAACTTCACTTTGTCGCCTTGTCTGGAAACAGAGAGCCTGGCACATATATTTGATGCTCTGGGTAAATGAGGAAAAATTCTACAACGTTTGTTGCTGTAGTTTTGTTGTTCAAATACACATGTTGCAGGTACATTGAGTTGCTAACGTTTTGTCAGAACGGCGATTCGTTTCTGTTCCGGCAAATTTCTAGCCATTGTGTAACCCAACGCTCTGGCAAAACAAAGACATGGTAAACTAAAGCGACTATCTTCCTTAAACTTCTCCCACTCCATTGTGTTATATCACATTGATCCAGAGTGACTTGAGATGTACAATTTTTTAATGTGGCACAAGTTGGTACAAACCCATTGTTATGGCCAGTTGGCTGAAGCATGTAACCTTAGTGGACACCTTACACGCTAATTTCCACACCCCCATCACTAGTGGAAACAGGGGCACTAGTCCCGGTTGGTAAAGCCCATTTGTCCCGGTTGTGCAAGCGGGATGGGCCAGCCGGGACAAATGCCCCTCCCGCATTAGTCCCGGTTGTGCCAGAATCCTGGACAAATGGGGTTGACCACGGGACGAACCTGGCCAGGGGAATTAGTCCTGGTTCTTAACACGAACCGGGATGAATGCCTCCTCTGCTTTTCGCTTTATTGTTTTCCTTTTTATTTTCTGCTTTGCGACCAATTCCATTTTACGATACCCCTGTCACCATACACTGATAAGGAGCCTTGTTGGCCCCTCCCGGACCTCGCAGATCCAAGGAGAAGAGAGGATCCCGGTGGCCCTTCCCCGGACCTCCCGGATCCCACGACAAGAGAGGAGCCTCGGTGGCCCCTCCCCGGACCTCCGGGATCTCACGAGTGAATAAGTAATACATATATATAGAAAAATAAGGAACACTTATATTACAGAAGCTAAGTATATCGAGCATATTACATGACCGATGGAATTACAAAATAATATTTAGCCCTCAATTTACTCCTGAATTGCCCTTGGTAGAAGACCGTCCCGGAGCCGTTCGATCTAATATAAAGAAGAGTGGTCAATATATATTAATGAAACTAAGTAACTTAAATAGATGGTAATAAGAAAAATTGACGACTGGTGTACATGAAGGTGGTTCCCGTCTGACGAATGAACTCGCAGACGTAGTATCCACACAAGGTGGTTCCTGTCTTTGTTTCAGTTGTTGTGTTTGTTCCAGCGCCATTCCTGTAGCCATTGGCGGAGGGTGAACAAAACATAAGAGGGGTCCAATTTTATATAAAACACAAAAAAATCTATAAAAAAAGTGGCCAACTCATATAATAGAAATAACGATAATTAGACGGAGATGTTGTGATGATATGTTTTTACGCAAAACCATGTCTATATCTATGGTTAAGTACCAAAATCACCTACCATCGCATCTTTTTCTAACTATTGCTCAACTAATCGCTATGTTAGTTAAGACGCGCATCGCCTATGCAATATTACTAGTATATAACTGGTTCTAAAACGTGAAAATTTACATCTACGTAAAAAATAAAAAATTTGTATTAGTTAATTAACTAAGTGAAGTGATGAATATCTAAATTAGCTAACCTAGTCAAGTGCATCAATTACATCCAATTTTTTTAATGAAATAGTCGGAAAAGGGACAAGGAGAGGCAGCGACACAGCAGTTGCCTGCCTCGTAATCCCCAAGCGTCCTCCCCTTCCCCAACCGTGGCCACGCGTAGTCAAAGGGGGCCACTGGCCAGGGACCTTGTGGCTGCCTCGCCTTCCCCCACGTCCCCACGTCTTTTATTAATCCCCCTAACAGCGGCCACGCGCGGTCAAAGGGCCCACTGGCCAGCGACCATGTGGCCACCTCGCCTCCCCCCTCCCCCCCCGTCCACCATTTCCCAACCCGTGGCCACGAATGGTCAAAAAGGGCCCACCGGCCAGCGACCCAGTGGCCGCCTCGGCTTCAACCGCGCATTCAATGCTACCTGCAACCGCCGCCACGTTCTCACCGCCGGTTGGCATGCCATCCCCGCCCCGGTCCTTTTAAAAGGGACCCCGACGGCCGTACACCAGCACACCCACTCCCTCAGCACAAACCCTAACCCTAACCATGTCGCCCCGCCGCTACATCAAGAAGGCCAAGAACAAGCAAGAGGACGGGTCCTCCAGGGGCGCCGGACAGAGAGGCCGCAGCGGCAGCTTCCCCCCCCCCCCCCCCCTAGGGAGGCATTTGGCTTCGGTCCGGGCGGCATGAAGATCGGGGCCAACCCGCGCCTCCCAGCACCACCTCTGGCCGCGCTCCATCCGCCGCCTCGCGCCGCGCCAGGCAAACGGTTCCGCCGGTACGTCCGGAAGGAGGAGGCCACGTGGCACTGGCAGCACGCCACGCCGGTCTTCTGGCCGGACGTCCACCTCCCGGACGGCCGGCACCTCAACCCGCAGCGGATCCCGGTACCGCCGGTCCCGACCAACGAAGGCGCTCGCGAGGAGATAGCTCGCCGGCGCGCGCTCCTGCCGGCCCACCTCCTCAGGGACCCCCGCCTACGCGTTGAACTCGCCGAACTGGGACGTGTGGTTCCAGCAGGAGCACGACCAACGCCGCCGCTCCTACTTTGCTACGCCCCCGAATTCGGAGGCCAACGCCACCAGCGCCGCCTCCCGACAGCGAGCCGGAGCTTTGGTTCGAGGAGGACATCGTCGACGACGAGGAGGACTCCGAGATGCAGGACGCCTACGAGCCCTCCCGCCACTCCCTCACCGAGGACGAGATCAAGCGCTGCGAGCAGGTCCTCGCATGCGCGGCCGCCTTCGCGGCTGCGACGCCGAAACGGCCGCGATGCCGCCCCCTCCACCGTCGGCGTCATGGTGGCAGGTGATGAACGCCGAGAGGGAGGCGTCGACGGACCAGCCGGAACCACAGCCGCTGACCCCTGGCCTCGAATACGGCATGCGCTGGGCCTGGACCGCTGGCGAGTGGTCGCCGAAGGAGCTGTCGTCGCCGCCACTGGAGGGTGCACCTCCGATGCCACAGGAGCTGCCGCCGCCGCCACTGGAGGGCTCTCCTCAGCTGCCTGCCCACATGTGGGTCCAGCCTCCCTACCACTGCATTTCCTCCGATGAGGAGGACTAGGCCGACACCGATGTGCCCCCAGCCAACTAGTTAACTAGGTTTGCTACCCCGCAAGAAACGGCCGGCCGCATGTGGCCGTGCTACCTCCCCCATGCATGTAAGGACGGCCAATAGGGCCGTCATCAAGAAACGGCCGGCCGCCTCTGGCCGCGCCGCCGCCCCAATGTAAGCACCGGTCTTCGGGCCTTTTATGAATGCATTCGCTCCCGTCCCAACTCGTTCCGGGCCAATCTATGGCCCGATCTAATATAATAAACGGACGGAGCCGGCACCGGCGGGATCTTTCTATCCATCTCCTCCGCCGGCAGGGCTTCGCCTAGGCTAGTCCGGTCAGTCCCGGGTGGTTGCTCGGCCTGGAGAGAGGGCCTGGATATTTATACTAATGGGCCTCTAGTCCCGGCCCGTGCAACCAACCGGGACTAGAGGTACTCCCTTTGGTCCCGGTTGGTGGCACGGGCCGGGACCAGACGTATTTAGAAATTTGGTGCTACCCTGCGCGCCTAAATTTTTAGAGCCAAAATTTGAAAATTGTTTGAATATGCACATGAATAACTTCTATATACTTTCGAATTTGACCAACATTTCAACATGAAAAGTGCTTGAATTTGCATAAATAATTCAAATCCATTTCCTGTTTAACTAAATAATTATTCTAACTATTCAAACTATTAACTATTTTACTATTTACATATAATTTGAATATAAATATCTTATATTGTTTTAAAATTAGTAACAATTACATTAATAGCAACATAATTAACAGACTCCTTGTCTCACTGGCCGTAGTGTGTTTACGTACAAAACCACAAATCAGTTTCTAGAGTTTTTCGGTTTGCGTCTTCTTTTTATTCTGTGTCACTTTGTTCGGATTTCGCCGCAACCATGGACAATCTTCATCATATATGCATACCAAATGCACGGCAGGACATATGATGGCGAATCCAGATTATTTGTATTTGGTCGATGAAGTGAATGATGTATCAAACCTTAAAGGGAGGATGTAGAACACAACAATCGGTATCGCAAGCCTTCAGCCCTGCCGTGGCTACTGAGTGCATATATGCATACCAAATGCACGGCATGACGTATGCTCTATTTTCAAGCGGGGGGTCGGGGTTAAAGGGGAAATATGTGCCGGCCGTGGCGCTCCTTCCGGTTGCGCGGCTGCACACAGGGCTGGTTACAGCGGCCCTGTGTGCAACACACATCTCAATGGACGAGACAGAGGAGGGAGAAACAAAAAAGTGGGTGGGTGTGCCGTTGGTTGGGATAATAATGAAGTTAGGCTGGTCATAGTTGTCAATCACTCAATGCTTGCCTGCTTTTGACCGGTCAATACAAATTATTGGTCAAACAAAAACTATGATCATGTATTTCACGTTTATTATTACACATCACCAACAACATCCCTATCTAATCTTCTGAATTTTCTTCGTGTCCCTTGCTTATGATCGCTTCGGCCGTAACCATGGAGCATCTTCATTATTTAACGGGATGGTGGCGTCAGCTTTCACTGTGAAGTGTTGAATTTCAGAAAACTTATTATAATCTTCTGACATGTATGTCGTTTGCTCGATTCCCACGATGTTTCTTTTCCCTGAAAGAACTATGTGACGCTTCGGCTCATCGTATGATGTATTTGTTTGCTTATTTTTTTCTTTTTTTCGGTCTGGAGGACATGTCCTTTACATAGAAGACCTGAGCCACATCATTGGCTAGGACGAATGGTTCGTCATTGTAACCAATATTGTTGAGATCCACTGTTGTCATTCCGTAAAGCGGGTCTACCTTTACCCCTTCTCCATTCAGGTTGACCCATTTGTACTTGAACAAAGGGACCTTAAAAGAAGGTCCATAGTCAAGTTCCCATATCTCTTCTATGTAACCATAGTATGTGTCATTTTTTCCATTCTCGTTTGTTGTATCAAAGCGGACACCACTATTTTGGTTGGTGCTCTTCTTATCCTGGGAGATCGTGTAAAATATATTCCCATTTATCTTGTACCCTTGAAAACTTCCAATAGTCGAAGATGGTGACCCAGCCAACATGTACAGCTGATCTTCAACAGTGGTGTCATTTATAATATGTGTTTGCCACAAACTTCCAAAAGTCTCCATGTGTTTGCGTTTAATCCATGAGTCATCCTTCCCCGGGTTTGTGGAGCGTACAATATTCTTGTGTTCCTCGAGATATGGAGCCACGAACATAGAATTTTGTAGAACTGTGTAGTGTGCTTTGGTGAAAGAATGCCCGTCCCTTGGTATCATTGTTTTCTTTCCCAGCGTTCCTTTTCCCCTCAGTCTCCCCTAATGCCGCGATTTAGGAACACCAATCATCTTAAGGTCAGGAATAAAGTCAACACAGAACCCAATGACCTCCTCTGTTCCATAGCCCTTCGAGATGCTTCCTTCTGGCCTAGCACGGTTATGAACATATTTCTTCAAGACTCCCATGAACCTCTCAAAGGGGAACATATTGTGTAGAAATACTGGACCGAGAATATGAATCTCTTCACATAGGTGAACCAGGAGATGAGTCATAATGTTGAAGAAGGATGGTGGGAACACCAACTCAAAACTAACAAGACACTGGACCACATCCCTCTGCAATCTTGCCAGAATTTCTGGATCAATTACCTTCTGAGATATTGCGTTGAGAAATGCACATATCTTCACAATGGGTACTCGAACATTTTCCGGTAGAAGCCCCCTCAATTCAATCGGAAGCAACTACGTCATAATCACGTGGAAGTCATGAGACTTCAGGTTTTGGAATTTTTTCTCTGCCATGTTTATTATCCCCTTTATATTCGACGAGAAGCCAGACGGAACCTTGATACTGTAAAGGACTTCAAAAAATATTTCCTTCTCTACTTTAGTAAGAGTGTAGCTGCTTAAGTAATGGTGCCCTGTATCCGTGTGCTTGTTGCTTGGGTCTTTCATATGTTGTTGGTCCTCCCATGCTTCTGGCGTATCTTTTGACTTTCCATACACGCCCAGGAAGCATAGCAGGTTGACGCGTAGATTCTTTGTCACGTGCATCACGTCGATTAAAGACCGGACCTCGAAATCTTTCCAATAGGGTAGCTCCCAAAATATAGATTTCTTCTTCCACATGGGTTCGCGCTTATCAGGACCGTTCGGAACTGGTTGGCTGCCATCACCCTTCCCAAAGATTACTTTAGGTCCTTGACCGTATCGAATAAATCATTACCACTACGGAGGTCAGGCTTCTTCCGGTTATCTGCCTCACCTCTGAAATGCTTCCCTCCTTTCTTTCTTATGGGATGCTTGATCGGCTTGATCGGAAGAAATCTACGATGCCCCAGGTATACAACCTTTTTACATTTATCCAAATAAATAATGACAGTCTTATCTAAACAGTGTGTGCATGCATTGTATCATTTGTTTGTATGTTCGGAAATGTTACCAAGAGCAGGACAATCATTGATGGTTACAAAAAGCAACGCCCGTAGGTCAAATGGCTTTTGTTCATTCTCATCCCACACACGTACACCTGGTTTGCCCCAAAATTGTAAGATTTCTTCCACTAATGGCCTTAGATACACATCAATGTCATTGCCAGGTTGCCTCGGGCCTTGGATGAGAACTGGGATCATAACGAACTTGGGCTTCATGCACAACCAAGGAGGAAGGTTGTACATACATAGAGTGAAGGGGTCTTTGCATAGAAAACAAAAAATTTCCTACACGAGAGACACCCGAAAGGCCAAGATCTAATATAGGAGACGAAGTGCAACGGGCAATGAGAGGGTTAAGGAGAACACATACCCTCGAAGACTCAAAGTGGTACGAGATCAAATCTCGTTGTTAGCGTAGTCGTACTCACACCGATCCCGATCGCGAGAAGATCGGCACCGCAATCCGGCGGTGCATCCGTGATCGGTCACACGTACGGTTGATGATGACCTCTGTCCCCTCGATCCAGCGGGGCGCGGAAGTAGAGGATCCCTCGGAACTCCAGCAGCACGACGGCGTGGTGGTGAAGAATAATCCCACGGTCAGGGCTTCGCCAAGCCGGAAACCATGGAATGGAGCAGCGGGTGGAGGGAAAGGGAAGTGGCCAAGTGTGTGAAGGAGGGAGAGCTCTCACCCTCCTTTTATAGGAGAGGGGGGGGGAGGCAGCCCAAGGGGGGTGCGCCCAGCCCATGGGTGTGCCCCCACCTCTTCCCTCATCATGTGAGTGGACACTCCACTCACCTCCACTCACTTTCCCATTATTTCCCACTTGAAAAATCCAAAGGTTTTCTTTTAATAAATAAATAAATAAAAATTATTTCTTTATTTATATTTGTTAATTCCATTAACAAACATTTGCATATAGCACCTCGAATCATTTGTTAATTCTATTAACAACCATTCGACGAAAAAACCCTTGAACTATTTCAATTTTCCCCGAAACAATTTCGGTGCTGCCCAAAATATTCTTCGATATTCTGTATCCTCTCAAACGCGTCATTGAACCTTAAGTGTGTCACCCTACGGTTCGCGAATAAGATAGACATGATAGAGACTCCTCTCCGATCAATAATCAACAGCGGGATCTGAAGATCCGTGATGACTCCTATATATTCAACAATGACTCTCGTGATCGTGTGAACCAACAACGCCGTGAACTATTCCGTTTGTCATGCGATATTTTACTTGTCCGAGATTCGATCATTGGTATCAACCACACCTTTTTCAATCTCGTTACCGACAAGTACTCTTTTCTCGTTCCCGTGATATAACATCCTTGTGATCATATCACATGCTAGCTTGCAAGCGGTTTCGATGTGATATCACCGAGAGGGCCGAGAGTATATCTCTCCATCATTTGGATGGACAAATCCCACTCTTTATCCATGATCCTCTACTAATACTTTCCGAATACTTAACTACACCTTTATAGTCACCCTGTTACGGTGTGACGTTTGATGCCATCAAAGCACTCTTCCGGTATCAGCGATTGACATGTTCGCATGGTCTAATTAATAAGTTACTTCGTATGTTTGATATAACAATGTAAACTAAATGACTTGATCGTATTGCTATATTCTTTTTGGGTATATGTTCATCACATCATTCTTCTAATGACATGACCCCGTTATTAATAACATCCAATGTTCATGATCAGGAAACCTTGATCATCTATTAATCAACGAGCTAGTTAAAAGAGACGCTTTACTAGGAACCATTGTTTGTTTATTAAGCACACATGTATCAACGTTTCCGGTTAATACAATTCTAGCATGAGAAATAAACATTCATCATAAACAAGGAATAAGATAATAACAATTTTATTATTGCCTCTTGGGAATATTCCCTTCAGTCTCCCACTTGCACTAGAGGCAATAATCTAGTCTGTAAGCATTTAACACATATGGCGTACCAGCGTTATTACCATGCTTCGCTTGTGGTAAACATCATCAAAAAGATCTGAAATGTTCAGGTCCTATTGTATTTGCATGTTCTTTGCGTCTACACGCATCACTCATTCTCTAATGAGATGGCTTTGTATATATATGGTCAATCGGTGAAAACTTAATTGCTCAGCTTAAACTGATGTCACTAACATTGTGAAAATGTAGCTTCATAGTGTTAGCATTCTTGGAAAATCATCAAGTTCCGGTGATACCTTAATTCCTCAGCTTAAACTGATGTTACTAACATTGTGAAAATTTAGCTTTATAGTTTCATCATTCTTGGAAATTCACCAAGTTCAATAAAGAACTCCTTGACACAAAATACGCTTATTATCAGTTGTCAACACAAGGATATACTTTAGCCTTTGTTGTAGTATCTTTCACAATATTTTAATTTTGAAACTCTTTCAAATCTAGCATGGAACTTTCTTCCATCCTATTATGCTACCCTTCATCACATATTTTAATTGAGATAAAATTACTTGAATAAATGACAAGACTATTAGTGTAACGTATTACAACTAATATTTTGTCATTACTATATAGGAAAACATATCCTTATCATTTCTAAAATGACACAAGGAACTCTCCCACTGTTGTCTAATCATCATATGAATTATCCTGCTATAACATTTTATAGCATAGGACTCATCTGGTTGTGTACATAGCATGGAAACATGACTTAGAAATCTCAATTTCAATGATGCTCATCATGTGTAAAACACATGAATCTTGCTCAATTATTTTCCATGTGACAAGAACTCCTTCTTGTCATTTCGATATTGACTTACTTCAATATTTCATCTATGTAATTTGGCTTCAATCATATCAGGTGCATCAATCCATTTTTTTATAGATATCGATGCCCAATATCTTCTAAGCCTTTCATCAATATGAAATCGAAAATCTTAACCGTGTTAATTTAAAATACATATTTTCCAATCAATCATATGTCATCTACATAAAGTATTGGAAATATGTCATATTGCTCCCACTTAATTTCTTGTAACTCTACAAGCATCTTTATCGTTCATGATGGAATCAAACTCTTTTGATAACTTCATTAAGGTAAAGATTTCAACTTCGTTATGCTCACTCCAACCATTGAAGTGTGCATAACTTTCTAGCAACCTTTTGAATTTTACAAAACTCTCAGATTGTGTCAAGTACACATCCTTGATCAAACTTCCTCGAGAGGAGAGTTGGTTTTGTTATTCAACTGCCATATCATAATATGTAACTTTTTGCTAGAACTATCCGCAAATACTAAAGCATCACTATGGAAGATCAAAATCTTGTAGTACTCAACTCTTTGAACTTCGTCGAAAATAACTTTTCGATAAGTAGAACTTTCAAAAGATGTAAAATCCATGTCTTTGTCGTTATATAGACACTATTGCTATCGTTAGGCATCATGCCTATCGAAAGGACTACCAAGTCACATACTTGATATTCATACAAGTATACTATGGCGGATATAATGACTCATAGTAAATTTTACGAAGTCAGGGCCCATCATTTGCTTCCTTTATAAGGTCCAGGTCCTTTTGTTGTCAAAACAACACTTTACACTTAAACCACAAGTTGTTCTAAGTAAAAAGTTTTTGGACTTTCCTGGTACAGTTCGCAAACTCATTTGAAGTATCTACAAAATTTGTAGTGTCTTCTACTTAATCAAAATAGTAAACCCCGGAACAACTTCCAGTGATGCGCTACTCTTGACATGATAACGAAGATTCTCTAATCTCGTTGAGTTTGTACTGTGCTCCCACTCACTTGTTTCGCAAGAACTACTTTCTCAAGAAATCAACCCTTTCTGACAAACAACATTTGTCTTTTGGTTCGGTGATAGGAGAAGTACCCAATGTTTTATTTGGGATAACCTTATAAACATATATTTATCCTATTTTGGTTGTAAACATTTTACACATGCTATGCATACCAAAACTTAAGAAAAAATGACAATTCGGGTCACTACCCAAACCATATCTTATATGTTGTTAATTTCAACGGATCATGATGGTGCTCTTTTCAGTGTAAAAGTGTTTGTCCTTAATGTATAAACTACAAAATTATAATGGCAATTTTATTAATCTTACCATGTCAAACAAGGTTTGATTTTGTCTTTTGAATACTCCAATCTAATCTGGGGTATTCGAGAAGTATAAGTTGTAGAACAATTCTGCAACTTCTTAGATGTTTTGCTAAACTTGTAACTCAAATTTTATCCTTTATGATCCAATCATAAATACTTGATTATCTTGTTACATTGATTTTAACTTCATATTAACAACCTTTTGAATCAATTCAAAATGTCAAACTCCGTTACCTTTAAATAGATATACTCACATATCTACTCAAGTCATCGACATAATTTTATGAAGGAAAAATTAATCCACCATACATGACTACACATAATGGACTATATACATCAATATGTATAATCTCCACTAAATTAGTCGTCCATTCTACTTTGGCCTAAGAACGGAATTCTAGTCATCTTTTGGAAGAGGTCTCACAAGCGTCAATTTATTCAAAGTAAAATGACTCCGGAAGTCCATCAATATGGAGTTCCTTCATGTTTTCCTTTCTGATATGAACTAAAATGGTGGTGTCACGATCTAAGTGAAACTCTTCTATGTCTTGCAACGCTTAGCATTTAGGCTTATAGATGTTTACTTTACCAACATGATTTATATTAACATATCCATCAATTATGGAATATGGTCATAGTTTGAACAATCTCATTTGTTCTCACAAAAGACTAGAACAAAATAACAACTTATTAAGTTCCTCAAATAAATCTTGACTGTTTGGTTCGATACGACAATGAACACAATAACACTTTATTTATGTTCTTGTCATAATCGATTCCACATGTATTACTAGTTCCTATTAGGCCCTTGTATTTCTTGCATTGCGTTGCTTTGTATGACAACTCATACCAACCAATGTGGTATCAAAATACCAAAAAATACTTTGTTAACTAGTAATACATCTATAACTTGTATATCAAGCATATACTCCTGAGCTAGACTTTTCCAGTTATCTTCTTTTTCTGCCATATATCTTTTTGTAATTCTATTTTCAATATTCCCTTTCCTTTACAGAAGAATCATTCAACATCAAACAATGCTAGCCGTACTAGCTCATTTTCTTTGGCGTGTTAGTCATATACTATCACCCATTGAGTCATACTTTGAGTTTGATTGTTCTACTAATATCACCATATTAATAGCATTCTTCTAGATTCCACTCTTAGAAATTTCCAAGTAAGGTAAACTACTTTACCCATACTTCTAATCCATCCCATCATAACAATTTTATGATTAAGCTACTATAGCTCGAAGGAAGGGATTTAGAGGATAATTTTTAGCGCCCAACTTCTTCGAATATTCAAACGCCTAGCGTCTTCAATCATTGCATATATTCAGATAATATAAGCAAACATTTTCACGCTAAATTTGCATATATTCAGATAATATAAGCAAACATTGTCACGCTAAATTATACTCAGTCATGTTGCCACAAATAAGTTTCCAGATATCAATATATCTTTCACTTGATTGTTTCTGAAAACAACTCTTTTCAGTTCCTAAATCACCTTGATCAACAAAACATTCTTTCGAAGATAAAGTAATACGAAAGCAACCATGACTTTGGATTCTAAGTAGGAATTATTTGCTGTCTAGATTAATCAATCATTAACCATATGGAGCTAGGTAGGAAATACCAAAAATCTACAATAGGACTCAATTTTAAATTTCACTAATACGGTACCAATCTTAAATGATTTCCAGATCATAACAATTATATCTCAATCAACAATCTAAGTGTAAGGTAGTTTTGTGGATTCCAATGAATATTACAATTTGCGCAAATTCACTTTGATTGGTTGTTTATGATAAATAAGTTCAAATTAATTCAAAATTATGCCATGAACTCCCACTCAAAAACAACATCCCTCTTAAGTCGTCTTTAGTGATTACACGAACCAAATTCACTACACCAAAACCGATCATCACGTGAGATGATTTAGCTTCAAAGACGAACATCGACATGTTCATCATATCATCCATATGAGTCATGCTTTACCTTTCGGTTATGTGTTCCGAGGCCATGTATGTACATGCTAGGCTCACCAAGTAGAACCGTAGTATTGCGTGTGTTTCAAGGCCATGTATGTACATGCTAGGCTTGACAACACTCGTTGTAATGCGAACGTTGAGTCTGTCACACCCGATCATCACGTGGTGTCTCGAACTGACGAACTTTCTTAACGGTGCATACTTAAGGAAGAACACATTATTATCTTGATATTAAGTGAGAGGGATCATCTTATAATGCTAATGTCTCTATCTAAGCAAAATAAGATGCATAAAAAGTATTAACATCATAGACATCACATGAAAGGATAACGTGATATGATATGGTCCTTCTTGCACTTGATCTCCATCATGTGCATTATGGTATGATCTCAATCATTCCACCGGCGTGATACCAAGTACCACGGTACCCCAAACTTGATTGTCCATAAAAAAGAAGACAACCATATGGATACCTTCCGGTATATCAATAATTTACAAAATAGATCGTCTCATAGTCAAATTTGTAATATTGACCATATCACATCACATGCCCAGCAAAAACTAGTTAGACGCCTCTAATTTATTTTTTGCATATTTTACGTGGCTTAGGGCTTTCGATGATACAACCGTTCATACCTACGAATGTCAACCACAACGTTGATAAACACATTTTTTAGAACCCTTCGTAGATTAGATCTTAACTATAGTAGGAGAAACGGACACCCCCTTAGCCACAAGTGAGACAACTCTCGCGTACCTAGTACACGTAAACTTAGTCTGGGGCAGCTTCATCCTACTATGCCACTAAGATCATAAAATACTCAAAGAGGCAATAACATGATCATCAACGCCCACATACTCATATGTGTTCTACCCGTACAAAACATCTACGCATAGATCCGGCTCTGATACCACTGAAGTGGTCGCTGCATAGAAAACAAAAAAAATCCTACGCGAGAGACACCCGAAAGGCCAAGATCTAATCTAGGAGACGAAGTGCAACGGGCAATGAGAGGTTTAAGGAGAACACATACCCTTGAACACTCAAAGTGGCACGAGATCAAATCTCGTTGTTGGCCTAGTCGTACTCACACCGATCCCGATAGCGAGAAGATGGGCACCGCAATCCGGCGGTGCATCCGTGATCGGTCACACGTACGGTTGATGACGACCTCCGTTCCGTTGATCCAGCGGGGCGCGGAACTAGAGGATCCCTCGGAACTCCAGCATCACGATGGCGTGGTGGTGAAAAAGAATCCCACGGTCAGGGCTTCGCCAAGCCGGAGACCATGGAATGGAGCAGCGGGTGGAGGGAAAGGTAAGTGGCCAAGTGTGTGAAGGAGGGAGAGGTCTCACCCTCCTTTTATAGGAGAGGGGGGGAGGCAGCCCATGGGTGTGCCCCCACCTCTTCCCTCATCATGTGAGTGGACACTCCACTCACCTCCACTCACTTTCCCATTATTTCCCACTTGGAAAATCCAAAGGTTTTCTTTTAATAAATAAAAATTATTTCTTTATTTATATTTGTTAATTCCATTAACAAACATTTGCATATAGCACCTCGAATCATTTGTTAATTATATTAACAACCATTCGACGAAAAACCCCTTGAACTATTTCAATTTTCCCCGAAACAATTTCGGTGCTGCCCAAAATATTCGATATTTCGTATCCTCTCAAACGCGTCATCGAACCTTAAGTGTGTCACCCTATGGTTGGCGAATAAGATAGACATGATCGAGACTCCTCTCCGATCAATAATAAACAGCGGATCTGGAGATCCGTGATGACTCCTATATATTCAACGATGACTCTCGTGATCGTGTGAACCAACAACGGCGTGAACTATTCCGTTTGTCTCGCGATATTTTACTTGTCCGATATTCGATCATTGGTATCAACCATACCTTGTTCAATCTCGTTACTGACAAGTACTCTTTTCTCGTTCCCGTGATATAACATCCTTGTGATCATATCATGTGCTTGCAAGTGGTTTCGATGTGATACCACCGAGAGGGCCCAGAGTATATCTCTCCGTCATTTGGATGGACAAATCTCATTATTGATCCATGATCCTCAACTAATACTTTCCGAATACTTAACGACACCTTTATAGTCACCCTGTTACGGTATGACGTTTGATGCCATCAAAGCACTCTTCCGGTATCAGCGATTGACATGATCGCATGGTCTAAGGAATAAGTTACTTTATATGTTTGATATCACAATGTAAACTAAATGACTTAATCGCATTGCTATATTCTCTTTGGGTATATGTTCATCACATCATTCTTCTAGTGACATGACCCCGTTATATCAAACATCCAATGTTCATGATCAGGAAACCTTTATCATCTATTAATCAACGAGCTAGTTAAAAGAGAGGCTTTACTAGGAACCATTGTTTGTTTATTAAATACACATGTATCAACGTTTCCGGTTAATACAATTCTAGCATGAGAAATAAACATTCATCATAAACAAGGAATAAGATAATAACCATTTTATTATTGCCTCTCGGGCATATTCCCTTCATAGAGTTACGGGCCAGGTGCTATGACTGGAGCTCTGCTCCCCAAAAGGATTAAAGTCATCTGTACTTAGACCAAACCATAAGTTTATCGCCTCTCCTATAAAGTCCGGGAATTCTCACTCGATCTTTCTCCACTGCGATCCATCGGCGGGGTGTCTCAACTTTCCGTCTGTCTTACGGTCTTCTTTGTGCCATCGCAACAACCTAGCATGCTCTTTGTTTCTTAACAGACGTTTCAACCGTGGTATTATAGGAGCATATCACATCACCTTAGCCGGAACCCTCTTACGGGGGGCTCGCCGTCAACATCACGAGGGTCATCTCCTCTTATCTTATACCGCAGTGCAGTGCATACCGGACATTCATCCAATTCTCGTACTTCTCACCACGGTAGAGGATGAAGTCATTAACGCATGCATGTATCTTCTGCACATCTAATCCTAGAGGGCAGAGAGATTTTTTTTGCTTCGTACGTACTCTCAGACAATTCGTTATCCTTTGGAAGCTTTGGCTTCATTAGTTGAAGTAAACTCTCAAATGCCTTGTCAGTCACACCGTTCTGTGACTTCCATTTCAACAACTCCAGTGTGGTACCGAGTTTTGTGCTACCATCTTCGCAACTCCAGTGAAGTCAACCTCTCCAATTCACTTTCACAGTCTTCCCTTGCATCAGCAATAACTCGGCCAAGATCATCATCGGGCTCTTCTGATGCCTGTTCTTGATCACCTCCTTCTTCTGCATTGTCTTCCATTGCAGTATCACCGTATTCAGGGAACAAAGGATCTTCTTCTTCTTCATTGTCTTCCATCACAACCCCTCTTTCTCCATGCTTGGTCCAACAATTATAGCTGGGCATGAAACCTCTCCGAAGTAGGTGGCCGTGAAGAATTCTCGAGCAAGAGTGCTCCCTGACGTTCCGACAATCAACACATGGGCAACACATAAATCCATTATCTTTATTCTCCTGAGCTACAGCTAGAAATGCATTCAGGCCTGCCATATCCTCGGAAGTGCGTCGATCACCGTACATCCATCGCTGACGTGCATCCATCTGCATCGTATAATTAAGTTTATCAAAATAGATTACAATAACATATTCAATAGAGAAATGACCACAGTACATCGACAAATATTACTTTTTTATGTATCAATTACAGATGAAAAAGATAAGTTTGTTAACCTCGGTCGAAGATACCATTTTCAGTGAGCATATGTGTGGCTCAGGAATTTCGTCGAACACCTCGTGTGCATAGTAAAATAACACACACTAACACTCACCTCTCTCACACCTCCAAGCAAAAAAAAAAGATGGAAGGGGGGCTATGGGGCAGTATATATAGGGGAAGGGGGCATTGGTCCCGGTTTGTGGAATGAACGGGACCAATGCCCATGCGCGTGCCACGTGGCATGTGGCTAGCCATTGGTCCCGGTTCATGCCACAAACAGGGACCAATGCCTCCCCACGAACCGGGACCAATGCCCCCAGGCGATTTCTGTTGCCTCGGGCGCACAAACCGGGACCAATGCATAGCATTTGTCCCGAATTTTGTTGCAACCGGGACAGGTGCCCCCTGGACGAAAGGGGTTGTTTCCACTAGCGCATGGAGGCCCACAGCATGCAAGCAGCTGTCGTTGGCGACGTATTCCATGTTTACGCAGATGATGGTGAAGCTAGATGCACACCTCCATCATCTAGGCCCCTCCAAAGTGCTTGAAAATCAACAAAGAAGCATGAGATCAAGTGTTATATATATTTAGGATATAAGAATACTGCATACGTTCTTTCAGTATGCATTGTCTTCTCCGAACCGACCCCGCTGCTTGATTCTGCTCCTAAATTTAGGAAAATACTCCTAAATTTTGGTTATGCGTCTCAAGTTGATATATGATAAATTTTGGAACCAAAAAATAAGTATCATTCTTTCAGCCCCGAAGTAAAATATTAATTTTCTCGGGGAACTACATGCATGAATACTACCAATACTAGTGCATGTTGATTTAAGTTGTAGCACTACTCAGTTTGTAATTTGGTTTTGTCGAGTACTGTTGAATTCAAGGGCAGCGAGAGGGAGTGTGTTTCTTTGATCTGTCTCGTGTGTGTGTGTGTAGCATGGTACCGGTCGCCGACTGGAGGAAAGTGGTATACTTTGAGGCAGGACAGGCAAAGCATTTGTTGTGTGTCGAACTCACATGGGTCTTAGGATATGGACGCGGATTCCTGGTCCAGGGCACGCGGCATCAGATCAAAAACCCAGTTCTACTCGGAAAAATGGCCTGGCTGTCTCATTTGGACAAGTAATAATACTCCATATACATATCACTAGTTGAATGCCCGTGCGTTGCTACGGACTACAATTAAAATATAGATGAATTATGCATACCGTGTTTTACGGTGAAACCATGTGTTGATCATCCATTTACCTTTCCCATCCTCCTACCTACCACTCTAATCCGCCTATCATTTCCTCTACTATATTGTGATATCACCCAGTTAACCTTCATTGTTCAAGTCCGGTCATTCTAGGGAAAGATTTTCGTCATTTGAACCAATCATGTATTAGGATCAAAGTGTGGGGTGGATTTTGATCATTTCAACTGATCAACTATTAGGATCAAAGTTTGCTCTTGTAACCTGTTTGTGCCACAAAAAAATAACCATGGAGAACAAATTGTTGTCCTTTCATGCTAAAACACTTGATTAAAATTCTGAGCAACAACACACGTGGAGAAAAACATAAAACTAACTATGTCCAAACCGGTTCTCCCAATGCCAACAGATGTGAGAACTTAAATAAAGAATTCATGCAGAGGAGCACAAATTAAAAAAGTGTCCTTTTGATAATATGTGTATTGATACATTCAAAATCGAACACGATGCATCTTCCCAATTGCTCAAATCATTTTAATCTCAAGCATCTTGTTTCAGGTCTTAAAAAGCTTACAACTTCAGAACCTAGCAATTTAGTGGACTGAATGCGAGTATTTTTATAGTTCAGTTGATACACACATGTACATAAGAGGGTTCACCATGGTGCTGAACTACTCAGGTTTTATTCATATACATGCAGAAGGATACACCAAATAAATCAATCTGTGAGCACTTGTATGCCTTCTTTGAAGTGTACGCTTCTCCTAATCGTATCAAGTTTCACAATTAAAAGATACGAGAATTCACACATCCCTAAATTATTACAACCTGCAATATAAATACATTCAGGTCATAAAAGATAACCTTGTGTTAAGTGTGTTCAGTTCTATCCATTAATCTGTAATATAAATACATCATGCACATAAAAAACAGGAATGAAAAAATCGTTGTGACTCGCATGTTCCTTCACCTTATTACCAAGACTGAAATCTTACAAGGAATAGAACACATAAATCCCAGGAGTGCTGCAGTACTTTGATTTGATCACCATGGCTTCCAAAAGTGCATGGCTCTCCTTCCAGAGTAGCGTCACAACCAATACATCCACATGCTATGGCGAGAAAGGTGTGGACAATGAACCTCCCTAGTTTCTTACAGAAAATGAAGAACCATGACACATTCTAAAGGTTACAATTAACAACAATATATCAAGAGTTACATCAGAATGGCGAGTAGTTTGTGGAGGAAGAAATGCTCCTAGAACACGAGGATGTATTGCAGCACAGGTTCCTACAGAACTGTGCAGGGACTTTGGCTGATATTCGAGCGCTGCCCACGACCGCCATCCAATACGTGTCCTCCAACCTTCTCGATGTGCCCATAATCCATCATATGCTAATATAGAAATTAAGATATCTCAGCTAGTACAATACACACAGCGGCAGCACACATCCACGCACAACAGCCAGCAACGGCTCATCTTCTCTCCTTCTCCTTCTCTCCAAATTCAGCGAGACTGACAGGCTGGGTGAGGATCAGTACGAGTCTACCTCATTGTATTTGAAATGAATTAATTCGAATATGCACATCCATGCAAATTACTATGAGATGTATTGCATCTGGAGTGAGCAGGGATCCGGGATTGGTACTGAAGAATACACAAAGTTTGAACAAATACACACGTACTGCAGATGTGCTAGGAAATTAGATTTGTGCTAGAATTTCTTACCAACGTGGTTTGTTGACTCTTCAAGGTGGAGTACAGCCTGGATGCTACTAATCGTCAATTATTCATCCATTTCTATCTAAGAGTTTCAATTATAGGATAGCCCAAAAAGTGTGTGGTTCAGATATTCCAAATGCGTTGTAGGGTCTCGTCTGTACAAGAAGGACACCACCATGCCCATGCAACCATCATCGCTCTGCAAAAAATACAAAAAGACATGGCTAGATATATTTAGAACAGAAATTGAAATGTAGACAAAAAAAAAGAACATGGTTTTCCAACAGAGATATTGGTCAGAAATAAATACGTTGTTTGCGTAGATGATGAACAAGCCGGTAGTAAACTACACTATGATGGCATGACTATAGTAACAGACAGATTTACCCATATCCTCCAATTGTCGCATGGACATGTATCCAGAAGTAAATAGCATGAGCCATTAAACCCATACAAATACTTTCAGATACTAACCTATATCAGGCTAAGGTCCTGCTTGGGTTGTTGCTTTTTTGTAACAGCCGTTTTTAATTACACGCATATAACTGGCGTGCACAAGAATCCCTCTGGATTTTTTCCGGATGTTGCCTGATCCGTTGAATTTTCCACATCTTTTGGGCGGAAACTATGTGGAAAGGAAAATCTAAACAGCCAGCCAAGTGTGATTGCTGGCCACGACAGAATTCTTTTCCAGCGCCTCAAATACCTGCACTTTATGGCCGGATTACGACCAACCAATCGGGGCCTAATGGGAAACCAATTGGCCAATCCAGCTATATGTTATATGAATCTGGCCCAACACATTTTCATATCAACAATGTTTATCTACGTCCGACAATACTCGCAGTTTCAAGATCAAGTTTTAAGCCAAAATGTAGAGCATCCTGGTGGGACATTACCATAAGAATCCATGCTAACAAATGGGAACAACGTCGAAAGAGTAACACAAAGTGTACATACCTCAAAAGTACCCATGCGTTGCCAACCTCTTGCTTATGCATGAGAAGGCTGAAGAGAACAAAATGAGCTAGCTAAGTATAGAATTTCATTTGTAATAAATCTTATGTAAATACTTTCAGGTGACCCACGCCCACCACACTAAGAAATGGTTTATTTGTACCATTTTGATCCACTGGAACGACAAATCAAATGAAATCAAACAAAACAACTCCAACCTTTAAGGCGGGCAGAACTCGTTATAAACACAATCCTTTGTCCTTTGGGCTTTGCCCTAAAATACAATGGAACAAATAAAAAGTTAGAATGGACCATAGTATAAGACGAGTATAATACCTCACTGACACTAATGCATTTATCTAGTCAAATACAAACTCACTAATACATTGATAAGTGCACCGTTATACTCAGCCACATAATTGGAAGGATTATATCAGCCACATAAAAATAAAAAACAAATAGGAGTAGCTGGAAACTGGTAGATAAGCCGGATAAGCAAATAGGAGGAGGGCCGGAGGGGAGATAATACCTCGCGGAAGTCATTGTACCATGCTCTCTATACACAAAACCCAATCAATCCATCACGAGTAGGGAAATCGATAGAGGAACAGATTGGATAGTTTTAGTTGCGGTCTTGAGGATGTTGTACTCATGGTTGACGGGGATGTTGTCAGTGACGGTGACGGCGGCAGCAGATGCGGCGGCGGGGATTAAGGTCTGGAGCTAGTGGGATTAAGGTCTGGAGCTAGCGGAGCGCGGCCTTGAGGTGGACTGGACCCCCTGGTTTGCTTCAGCGGGAGATGGAGGTCTCTAATGGCCTGTCTGTTGTGTCAGCGAGAAGGAGGGAGCACTTGGCGTGGCGAGGATATCACGGATGGAGGCGCCCATGCGGTAGATTGGAGATCATATGGGGTCGATGGTTGGGAAGCGGACAGGCTTGCCGATGGCGACGTTGTCAGGGCGTGCGAGCAGACTCGGGCGGAACGGGGCGCAGAAGCTAGCAGGAAACCGCGGATGCGGGGCAGGCGTGCTTGCCGGGAAACGCGCTCGGAAGGGCAGGATCGACCTAATCCAGCTGATAGTGGCGGCTGAAGAAAAGCACACAGGCGGGCGACGCCGGAGAAGAGGATCCGACGGCGGCGGCCCGTGGAACAGACTGGACGCAAGCGGGATTGGGCTGGGGGCGATAATTTTGGGCAGTGGGCCTCTGGCACAGGACAGGAGTCAACGACGCGATGTAGCGAAAGGTGGAGTGGGGGATGCGCGACGAAGGGACGACGTAACGCGACGCGGGGCGAAGACGGAACGCTTCGCATTTCTCTCCTATCTAAAAAAAAGAATTTGGTTCCTTCAAACGTCGAGCAATGCATCCTGTCGTCAAGCACTCAAGCGTTCCGCGTCCGCGTCCTGTCGTCAAACCTTTCCGTCCTTTCTCCATCGCGACAAACCTCCTACCATCTTTAATTCCGTAATTATCTCATCATAATTATTATTCCGTAATTGTCTAAAAAAAAACGCAAACTGCTCCTCGAGCATGCGCTCCACCTCCACTTCATCTCCCCCACGACCATTTCCTTCTTCACCACCAGCACATCCTACCCCCTGCCGGCCCGTCGCTACCGCCTATGCAATCTAGAACTGCGAGTTCTGGCATTCTTCACGCCTATTGGGACCGCCGCCGATGCCCAGGTATCGTCCGCCACCGTCGCCCAAGAAGCCCACAACGACGCCGCACCTAAGCCTCGTCCGCTACCTTCGCAGAAGAGGCCCCAACGCCGCCGCGCGCCGCCCGCCCGCAGTCCCCATACCTCGTCACTACCACCCATTTCCTTGGGAAAATCATTAGCAGATGTTGCCTCCAAGGGCTCCGTCCTCGCCAGATCTGTGCGCCTTTAGGGCGGGAGAAACAGATGCTATCGCCTTAGGAGGGAGAGCGACGGCGGAGTGCAAGAGGACAAGCTGCTGCAACTCAGCTGTGCAGTGTCCCGTTCAACGCCATGGTGGTCCCAAGGCCTATGCGCTTCCGACGACGACCTTCACACTAGCCGTCCCACCTACTGAGCAGAGCCTCCGCACATGAGCGGAATCCAGTTATGCTTACACCCGGCCGTGGCTGTGCATGTGGGCGTCCCGATGCTTGTGCTAGCCGGACGCCCAGAGAAGATCGTGTTGAAGCTCGTCCTTCCCATTTCTCCCGTCTCTTATGTTTGCAGTATGATATGACTACTCCTTCCTAAGCGTCCCGATTGGAGGTTTCTGAATGTTGTTCCTGCTCAACCTTGACAATCCTAATGTGCTAGCATTTCAATTGTTAATTATGACCATCCAGCTACTATAACTTTATATTGAACTGACATGCCAGCACAGGAAAACATCACTATTTATTCTCATTTTCTCGCACCATCTGACCAGTAGATGACTATGGAGACAGTGAGTGACCATAACCACTTCGCATATAAGTGATGAGTTGTTTAGCTTACTACGTCAAGCTTCCATGAATATATTAAACAGGGTGTTCATTATGGTACTTTACCGAATTAGGTCTGGAGCAATATAGTTTTGGAATGTTTCACATTTGGTTTCAGGAAGATCCACTGATCATATGTACTTCCTTATTTCAGTGTATCGCATCTGAACATTTTCTAAATCTGATTGATTTCATCCTTTTAAATTGTGCCAGCAATAAATACAGCCTTGCTCAAAGATGTGTCAAACCTGGCACAACTTCTTGTGCGATTATCTTGGATCTTGGAAAATAGAGATAAAGAGATTTACAAGATTCTATATGAACTACTATGTTTTATCATGGCAGATCATGAGGTACGTATTATACTTACATAATGCACTTGTGTTTCGATTTTTCTTCTTAAGAATATCCATTACTTCTATAGTTTTCAGAAGTTCTAAATAAGTTATCAGTACGAAGGTACCATTTTTTCGTTTAGACAAAGTTATTTTCATGACCTGTTTGATTTCATTTGTAGATGACGATTTTCCAATAGGTTTGCTAATGCAACGATTACCTTCAACGACACCTAACTAAATTCCATGCAATCTACTTCTTAGATTTGCCTTTTATTGCATTATCAATCAATAGTAATTACAATGCAACTCAAGCTCGCTCTATAACAGCTTCTCTCAACAGCAAAGCTTATCTCCATAATTAATAATGGAGTTCTATGAATTAGTGAGGAGCTGAGTTTTAATATTGAAACTTTCTTTTCAAGTGCTTTCTTTTCCTTCTGTATTGCACACATTTTAATTTGCTTCACCAACAATTTCTAGATGCTTAGTAACCTGAGATGAAATGAATGGAAGCTTTCTCTACTGCTCCTTCCTTTCAAGAATAGCCCAACAATAAAGATATTGCTACTAATCCATGTCGAGGTAAGAAAAATTGTACAGTGTTCCTTGCTATATCATGTCAAGCAAAATAATGAGTATATATGTCTTGAAGTTTACTTCGTATAAACAGGGTCCGATGCAGATATTTTTTGTAATGGTTGTAAAATTATGAAGTGGTCAACTTTGCGTTACAATTTGCGACACTTCACCTTTAGGTGAGTCCTCAAGCCTAGGTTTATGCTGTTCTAGAACTGAAGTATATTGTGGAATGGTAGTGATAATGAGGAGGAGATCGAGTAGCAGCCGTGACATGACAGCCGTCACATGATGGAGGTGCGGTGGCAGAGTCATCGTCGCTGCTGGTCATGTCGTGGGTATTCGCTGAAGCAGCAGCAATCACAATCTGAAGGTGTACACGGAGGTGCTGGGGTGCCTCCACGACTCCAGGTTCCCAAAGGAATAGTGCCCGCTGTTCGACAACGAGCTATGCATCCACTTCTACCGCCTGCCCGTCCGGTACGGCCCTTGCGCACGCAATCCCTCGATGCAACAGCAGCACGCGGATGTCCACAATGTCGTTCTGGCGATGTGTGGGCTGATAACTCATTTTAATTTGGTGCCTTTGACTTGCAATTATACGTAATGGATGTGAACTTAGAGTAGGCCACTTCTGTGGCTGGACAAGTATTCTTCGTAGCGTCCAGCTTTCGTGATGTGGTTATGACTTGTGAGTGTGAGGTGTTCCTTCCTATATGTCTGAGATTTGAGAAACACCATGCATGGCTTTTGAATGGTCCAAATTGTAACGTTGTCAATATTCTTTGTATTTAGCTATTGAAATGAGATTAAAAGAAGTCTTTACAATTCCCTCTGAGGGTAGTACGTTTGACTGGTTTTAGACACTTAACTTACAAATTGAGTGAGAGTATTTGAGCTCTCCGTTTACCTGAAACTGTCCATGCTTTCTTTTTTGTCATGTTTTGCATTTCTTTTTTTAATTCTAAAATTAGCTGCAATCATATTTATCTCTGTTGTCTTTATTTGAGAGTATCATTCATCACGTGTCTCCAATTCTTGATGGGAGGCAGATTGATGCTTATTGGAACACCGCAGGTGAGGAAATTCCTTCAAGGCTGTTTGAACAGGCAAAAAAAGGTACCTATGCCTTCTACCTGATATTTTGAATATTTACAGTATGGAGATCAACTAATATCTCTTTACATACTTATATGTATGGTAAAGTGCTCGGTTTGCTTTCAAAGTTAATGCTTTTAATACTTTTTCTTTTTATATTTATGTTGTCCATGTAAGCCCGAAGAGGTGGTCTATTCATATTTTTCATGATCAATGCAAATAAGAGTATGTATGATCAATTCTGTAGCCATACCACAAATGTGTTTGCTTCAGGTTGTTCTTTTCAGTCTCTTGTAGGTAAGATATATTTTAATTTACAATAAAACTCCACGATACAAAATGAATTCAAGACTAAACATTATGTTGTATCCCATCAGTTCAATGAAATGGTTGCCATCTTGTAGGTTTTTCCTTGAGTCTACCGTGGAATCGCGGCAGTGCGAAAGGAGCATGAGCGAGAAAGTGGTGGCGCCATGAATTTTTTTTGTCTCACATGTGTGATTTGCTAGATCTCACGTTACAACTGTGATTTGGGTTGTGAGCTGAGGGCCTTATGGGACCACTGTAGTGTAGAGGAGCGAAGCTCTCATTGGTTACTGCTTAGAGATTATAGTTGTGCTCAAATAAATTCATGTATAGATCTCAATCAAAATGAAAATACCACATATTTTCATTATTTTCTACTACTACCTCTTTCATTATAAGGCGTTGCCAAAATGTTTTACAATATGAAACATAGGGTGTATGTATTCTCTGGAAGAGCAGGCCAAAAGTGGGATTATTGTTAATAGCCTGCAAACGACTATAGCCATTCACCAGAGTTGGAGAAAACACCAATGAAAATGGTGAGTGCCGACACGTTAGGGTGGGCACTATATGGAATACAATGGCGTTGTAGTGAGCTAAATACAAACGGTGAAAGAGGTGGTGTTGAGAGATTGGCTGGTGTGAGTGGTGAAGGGGCAACATATACAAAGGTTGAGATTCAAGGACATTTTCGCTAGGAGGATGATTTGTAGGGTTTTTTTTTGCATTAGAGCATGCTTTGTAATTTGAGTAATCTAGACTTCATGCTCTTTGCCTTGGCTGGAAGGTGTTGTCGTTAAAATATTAGAAATTACATGTGTTTACATGTACGGTTGTAGTATGGTAAATACAAATGGTGAAAGAGGTGGAGCTGAGAGATTGGTTGGTGTGAGTGGTGAAGGGGCAACATATGGAAAGGTCGAGAGTCAAGGACATTTTTCCTAGGAGCATGATTTGCAGGTTTTTTCTTATTTTTATTTTTTTGCATTGAAGCATGCTTTTGTAATTTGAGTAACGCACGGGCAGTTAGCTAGTTTTAAGTAGTAGAGATTTTTTGATGAGCCAGGCACTACTATTAGTAATTTCTCTGAAGGACAGTGCTAGCCAAGTTCGTTAAAACAATCATTTTTGTTAAACCCGTTCAAGCCAGTGATCACATCAGCATGGATAAAGTGAGTGATGGCTAGCGCGCTCTGGAGAAAACTTTGCTTTGACTGTACCCCTGCACTGACTTGACCTGCCTGCCTTGTCTTTCTTCCTCTCCTCCTCTTCTCATGCACATCGGCGTTGTGTACTAGGCAGCTACTGCATGCCTGCCTAGCGAACTGAAGACAAGCCTGGTTTATTGTGCATAGTTTTTTTCGACACTGGCTTGAGCTTCCATGGTTCTTCTTTTCCTCCACTCCTTGGCTTCTTGCCTTTAGATCGACGTGGGAAGAGAGTTACTTTTTTTTTGAGGGAGGGAAGAGAGTTACTTGTAGCTGGTAGAGTACTGTTTTTGAGGGAGGGAACACTGTCGTCAATCTTGTATGTGTGACTTTTTGCAAAATGGGAGTTTTGAGCATAATCCTAGATCTGGAAACTGTAGGCTCCTAGTCTGAAACCATCATCCAAATATTAATGTAAAGATGACACTGCACAACAGTTTACTAGTTATCTGCATCAATGTCTTACAGCAGAAGTGTCGCTGTACATTATTCATCGGAACATTGTCGTCAATATGTGTTTTATACATGACTGTCTTCACAAAAATGAAGTTTTGGGCATAATCCTAGATCTTTTTGACTGAACCTCGTCCGAGGGCGGGGAGCTCCCGCAATGCATTTAAGAAGAAGAAGAATTGGTCCAGTTAATAAGGGAAACCGGACCCAAAAACCAAACAACACACGGTTAATTAGGGGAAACCGGCAAAGCCCACACACTCACATCCTACTAGCAATCAAGGCACATCATCTGAGCCTGATATAAGAGTTCCTAGGCCCAAGACCATCGAAAACACCTTATACCCATCCGAGCCAGATCCTGCAACCTCGACAGCACTCTCGCAACACAAGGGGACACCACGCCTAGCCAAAAGAATATAGAGACTAAACATTAGCCTCTACCAACTCACGAACTGCCTGAATCGCCGTCGGTGTGATAGGCTTCTTGCACAACCGCAAATAAACCTTCATCTTCTCTTCCACGTCTTCCTTGGCACCTTTCTTTGACATGGAGTCTTTTGGCAAATCACCGAAAGCCTCTGCCAATCTATATTCAGCACGCTTGGAAGCCGGGATGTTGCAAGTTCTATTCTTCTTATCCAACCTTCCACTACGCCTTCCGGCACAAGTGGAGTCCCCATCAACCTGCAAATGAATCGGCGCATCGAGCAAGGAAAGCGGTGCCGTGCAACTGAAGTTGTTCAATAGCTCATCCAACAAGGTGTGCGAAGTGTCGGGCTCAGGAACCTTCAAGCTGTGAGAGCCACTGATTGCAACCAGCTCCAGGGGTGCCTCCTCAACTGAACTATCAAGCAAAGACGTCTCAAACAGCTCCAACCTCCTACATGATGCCACAGTTTCCTCAACCTTGTCTTGCTCCTCCACGCTCTGAAGCACCATCTCAGGAAGGACCAAGCCCAAGTCTGGGGATGGCAAGGAGGCCGGTGCGGCCATTGGAGCTAGCTGCTCTTCTGAGCTAATCCTAGATCTAGAAAACTGTGTGGACTCCTAGTCTGGAACCATCATCAATATATTGATCTACAGATGACACTGCATAACAGTTAGTTAGTTATCTGCATTCGTTTGTAACTTGAATTCAAAATTCCAAGCATTGGGATTGTATTAATCAAATATGAGTGTCACTATTATCCCTTAGAAGGGAATCCAAAATAGCATATGGCCCAGACCCAAACCATACACCAGTATAGTTATTCAGTCTACCGTATTTAGCTAACTCATGGATTGCATTGTTCTGCACATAGCTGTCCCCTCCATGGCACATAGCTATCCCCTCCATGAACGCACAGAATTCAGTTTCAAGTTTCAAGTTCTTGTGTGCAGCAATCTACTTGACAAAATGTTCCTGGACGTGACATCTCAACCTGGTCTAACAATGCAATAACACATTCAAATTCAGAGTATTATCATCCAATGTTAGCATTTACATACTGCAGCTCGCAAATTTAGAGCTGTGACAAAACATCCCGGAAATTAACAAGCAAGCATTGCGTTATTGTGTGAGATGAACAGTTGTCGTTTTCACAGGAAGCAACTAAAAATCATCAGGGAATAAGTATATCAAAACACTCCTTCCTTCAATTACAAATATAGAACTTTACTTCAGGCACAGTAATACAAAGTAACGAGCCTTACTGATAATATCAAATTGGATTAGGCAATTGATTCTACCTAACTTAGTTTCCATTATTTTTACCTAAGCAGAAAATCTGCTATAGAAAACCCGCGAACATGCATGTTCTTGCAAATTGCAATTTATCTACCACAAATGACTTGCTGGCTGATTTGGTGGAGGTTGGGTGCAGTAGATTACGGTGTTTAGCCCCCTCAGAGCCACATGAGTAGGGTAATGACATATTACATGGCCCATATGTGAACTTTTCTTCAGAAATTTGTATGTGTGCCTGTGCTGTGCATACGAACATGATATGTCCTGACACTGATAGCACAAGCATATAATACTGGCCTCGAGTCTAGATATGTCTAAGAGGAGAGGACAACCAATGGTAGTGTGGCACACTATGTCTAAAAGGCTATAGTAAATTACCTTGCTATGGTAGTGTGGCATTTGTTGCCACTTTGGTAGATATGTCTAAGATAAAAAATTAATGTTTTATTGTGTTATTTCTCTAAAATGACAGCGTGACCCCCTTGAAACACGGTAGCGATGTCGTCGTCTCCCGGAAACCAGAACGACGACACCGGCGCCGGGAACTCTGAACAAGACTTGGGGCGCACTATCATCTGATATTCTTAGAGTAGCAGAATGAACAAAGGTTCAACGATGATGTTGATTATAACCCTACCGCGGATGAGGAAAGGGAGGATTCCGAGGAGCAAGGTGGTAGAGGAGAAGAAACCACCGATAGTGGCGCGGGTGGTGGGTCTGAGACCAGTAAACAAGCTAAGAAACGGCGTTGGGAGCGGCGCCCAAACCAGGTCGGCGCCACCCGAGAAGCATTCACGGTGGTTGACAACGATGGTGTGCCTAGGGAGCCTAAAACTAGCGCGAAGGGTTACGGCCTCCAATTGGCAGCAATCCTTCGGGACGTCGTCAACCTCAATGAGACAACCTCCAACATAAGGATAAGAAGCATTTGCTCGCTCAACTCATTTCGAGGCTGCACACACGATAGGAGTTTCCTGCGAAGTACAACAACCAGAATCTCGAAAATAATGTGGTGACCGAATGTACCAAAGCAGTGAGCGGTTATAAATATATGGTGAGGGATATGCTTGCCGATGCTGCCGATTTCGAGAAGATCCACAGCCACTTTCTGAAGATTAAGCAAGAAGACTTGGATGCTTTCATGGCCAGTGAAGATCTAGAGCACACCAAGGCTAACCGCCGGTGGGGAGTGGACATGAGAAACAAGAATATCGGAGTCCACCTCCTGGGCAGCAACGGTTACGCCGGCAAGGAGGAGATATGGGCGAAGAAAGATCAGGCCTATGCAGAAGCTAGAATCGAGAACCCGTGGCACAAGTACCCCCACCCGGAGACGCGTAGATTTCTGAGGTCGCGGTACCATAAAGAAGACAATACTGGGTATGTCGTCACAGACCCCAGGAAGGTGGTCGGTCTCAAGTTGGCCACGGACGAGAAGGTGCTTGCACTCGATAAAGAGCTGGTAAGCAATTTCCCAGCTTTAGCTTACTTAGATCCTACTCTCGATTAAATTCTAGTATTGGCATTTCTTAATGCTTCATTTTACTTCTGCGGATAGAGGAACAAACGGCAGAAGCTGCCTCCTTGTCTCAGGCGTCGACGGACAAGGTTTTGTGGGACATTCCCCTTGTCAGGGCGTTGAACAAGGTGAAGGACCTGCCACCGTCGACAAGGCCGCATATGGGCCATAAGATCGAACACGAAGGGGGTCGCAAGCATGTTAACCATGGCGTCGCCGTGGAAACTACTAAAGAGGAGAGAATGGAGGCGCGCGCACAGAAGAGGAGGCAGGAGACTAGCCAGACAAGCCAACTGGTGGAGGAGACGACGGAGCTAAGGGAAGAGACGGGGGTTCTAAGTAACAAGTTGGTTGAATTGGAAGACACGATGGAATAGAAGGTTAATGACAAGGTGGCTAACACGTTAAATGAAATCATGCCTACCATGTTTCAGTCATGGACGAACTCTTTCAAAGAGGGCGGGCAAGGGTAGCTCCCGTTGATAAGATTAGGCGGAAGCAACTCTCACAACAGGGCGCCGCGGGATGCAGGTGAACCTCGACCTGTTATATTGGTGACTCCTGGCGTGGCAAAAGAAGGTGATAGGCGGGAATCGCCGTCACTGCCGGCTAGCATCCTCTCTATCACCAGCAGGGCCGATGCCGCCCCCGGTCCGTCGACACGCGCCAAGCTCCCCGTTTACACTCCAATGCCCGCCACCAGTCTGTCGACATGCACCGAGCTCCCCTCTTGTCACTCCCAAGCCCGCCCTCGGTCCGTCGACATGCGCCGAGATTGACGCCCTCGCGGTAATTAATCTTAAGCGTGAACTCGTTATTTAATTACTTTGTCACCGCCCTCTCTAACCTACATATTTTCTTATAGGACCCTGAAGTTCTATGCACTTTTCTATTGAACGTGAAAAATGAGTTGAAGGATGTGGCGAAGGGAGTAATCCATTGGCCACAAAATCACAGGTTCCATTGCCAGCAAATTTTTTATGACGTGCTATGCGTTATCATGGATCCGGATATAGTGGGATGCGGAGAGATGTATCCTCCTTATGAACCCCCGGAAGCCGACTGCGCGCTGACTATATCAGGACTGAAGAATGAAATATTGGTATGGCCGAAGAGACTGATTCGATTGAACGCCAAATCAGGGACAGCGGGAAGCCAAGAAAAGACCACTCCATCGGCTGCGCCATCTCCTCCACCTGTCGTTGATCCTTTGAGCCCGCGACACGACACCGAAGCGAGGATCCCATTGATGAATTCATGGCTGATCTCGATATGGGCAAGCATAATGATGATCTCGATATGGACGAGCCTATTGCTGACCTCAATCTGGACCAGCTCGTTGATATCGACCAGCCGCCTCGTGATTCACCCGAACACCGTGATCTCCCAGCGGGGAAATCTGAATGCTTTGAGAAGAAGTTGTTCGGTTCTGAAGAAACTCCTGAGGAAGATGTCGGCTTCAGCGCTCCAGCGAAAGCTTTGCTAAGCCCAAACACTTGCTGTGGTGCGACACTCGACGCGATAAGAGCAGGCGATGGCGCTCCCCGGTGCTTGAAGTCGTGGAAGACCACCAGGAAAAGTGTTTGGGCTTAGCCGATGCTACCGCCAGACTTTGTCAAACTCTTGATCGGGGACATGAGGAGCGTGCATGATGGTGCTCTGCAGAAGGAGAGGGAACTTATGCAGTCGCGTTCCCTCTCATACCCGCTCCACGTGGTCAAGGTGCCCCTCGGCATGGTCTTTGTGGAGAAATACCCCGCAGAGCAGTTCTTTCTCAGGTTTGATGACCTATTCAACGTCTTTCATTTGAAACGGCTCTTCCCAACCTTTGTGTGTCTCGTAGCTCTCAAAATGGCGCACAATATCATGCAACGGAGAACAACGGGCGTAGACATAATGGACCCCTACTACATGCGTGAAAGCGTCTTGGCCAACCCACGGGACCTAGTGATTGCCACGAAGCATATCGAGTATTTCTTGGTGGCCAATTATACTAAGGAAACCTTCCTCATGCCATACTTCCCCGAGTAAGTTTACGATCGACCTCTAGCCATCGTTACATTCTTTAGTATATTTCCATCACTCTTTTGCATGTGTGAGAAGATTAATCCGAGGATGGTGCATGGATTGTTTTGTGCAGAGACATGTACTGCGTCTCTTGGTCATGTTCCCGTGGCATTCGCACGTTACTTATCTCGACTCGGGGAGTGCCAAGCCAAAGAACTACATCATCCTTAAGTCCGCTCTCGACGTAGCTCTCACCGGATTCGCCGCCAAGGTAGGTCCCCTCACGGTAAAGAAAGAAACCAGCCGAGAATGCCTCTCGTACACCCACACAACCAAGTATGCTTGCATGACGCAGTTGCACCCAAAGAGTGGGATGGACGCCTGGTACACCATACTTCGTATGAGGGAGTTCGTGAAGGATGCAAACGACCTCTTGTTGCCATTTAGTCTCCAAAAACGGGGCATCGACATGGCGAACGCCCCTAGCAAGACAGTGAGAAATGACTTCAGTCACATCCAACGACAGATTGCCACAATAATCCATCACGATGTCGTCACTAAGTGTGGCCTCTTCTTCGCCGGTCACATAGCACCAATGAATGACGAGATAGAAGCCCGCCTAGAGGCATATGGTGACAAGTAGCGATTCAACTCGCTAGACGGCTACCGCCCCTTCCCGCCAAACCGAAACCTTAGAGTAAGAAAACTTATTTCTCAGCCCATATGGCATTCCAAAACTCGTTGCATATACTTGTTGCATATTTGAATTTGCTACGTTGTTGCATATATGATTTGGCTACTAATGTATATTTTGTCTTGTCCAAAATAGATGACGTCCTATGTTGTGTACCGGGGACATGTTCCCGGGGTCTACGACGACTAGGAGGCTTGCCGGAGACAGGTGCACAGGTTCAGCGGCAACAACTACAAGGGGTACACCACTATGGCGGAGGCACGAGCTCGATACGCGAGCTATCTAGCGGGAGAGACATATCTAGTGGGCGAGAGGAGAAGGAAGCGGATGAAGATCATCTTCGTCACGATGATGCTCATCGTTTCCGCGTTTCTATTCAATCTTCTAGTTTAGATCGATGTGTAACACCCGTGGGATTTCTCCCATATAGTTTGGTTGGTTGCCTCTCTCTGCATTGCATGGCATCATATGCATTGTTCATTTTCTCAAACCCATTTAAAAAATTCAACTCCATTCAAAATTTTAAACATCAACAAGTATTTAAAATTTTGGAAAAAAAACAAAAATGGTGTCCTTGGGCAATTAAGTGGTACAGTGCAATAAAACTATTTTGCAAAATTTCCAAAACCTTAAAGCCCCTTCAATTCAAGTTTAAACTCATCTTCTACAAAAAAAAGGAAAGGAAAAAAAAACACAAACAGATCTGGGGGAGGCAGGCCGTTTGGCCCACCTACGACCCCAGCAGCCCCAGCGCCCCCTCTCTCTGGCCTTTTGGCCCAGCCCAGCCCACTTCCCCTTTTCTTCCTCGTACGGACTGAGGAGAAGGAGCAGGTGGCTCACGTGGCCACGCTGCACCGAACCCCTCGTCCACCTGCTCCCCTCCCTTAAAGCACGCCCCTACGAACCCTAGCCTTCCCCGTCTATCTCTCCCTCCTGCCGCCGCCACCCTCTTCCTCCTCGACAACAAACACAAGCTGGAGGTGCACCAGAACGCTCGCAGGTTCCAATTATTCAGTTCGGCCGCCGGTGATCTTCCTCGATTTCCCGTCGTCGTGGTCGTCCTCGAGCACGATCGACCACAAATTCACAACAACGGTGAGAACACCTTCCGATTCCCACCTAAAAATTGCCCTTTCGTGCTTCGAATCAGCAAGTCGTTTTCTGACCAGTACCTCTGTCCGCCATGGCTGAAAGCTCGGCCTCCGCCTCCGGCCTCCGTCGCTTCCATCATGCCACCGCAGGGACCGTCATCGCGCCAGGAGTACCGCGAGGATTCCCTCCGCCATCTACATCGAGAAGTTCCTGGCCGAAGCTGGAGGTTCGTCAGCGAGGCCGTCATCTTCTCCGCACGCACGTCATGGGCACCGCCAGATCGTCTTCCTCCCCCGACGTCCTCGTTCATCCTGAGGCCCCCCCCCAAGGTGATCCGCCATCTCGGGACCTCTCCCTTCCCTCCCAGTGCTCTGTGAACGACGGCCTCGAGCGCAGAATGCGGCAGGTCGCCGCCAACGTCGTGTTGTGTCTCCGTCTCGTGCGATCCTAGCGGCTGTCCTGTTATTCAGTTTCGTCAGTAAAAAAAACGCCGCGTTATGTCACCTCATCTTGGCTCAGAACCGTATCTAATCACCAACGCAGGACATAGCCCACTGGCTTGTGCCCTGTTCCGCACCACAGGAGGTCCCAGGATCGAATCCCCGCCCACGGGATTAAATCCCCTTTTTTCTTCTGGATATAACGTTTTGCATCGAGCCAGCTGGTCTTTCCAGTTTTGCACGCTAGCCCTTCCACCCTCTGTTTCCAACACGCACAGGTCCCTGGCCATTAAAATAAATTACAGAATTGCATCCAAACTCCAAACTTTAATAACTTGGTCATATTAAATCCAAATTCAATAATTTTAATATGTTTTCGATGCAGAATTAAATGCTCTACCTGTTTAAACCATTTGTGCACTGTTTTGAACATTCCAAATCAATTGAAAAATTCAAATTCAAATAACTCTTTTGAATTTGATTAAATTCATAACCATTTCAAATTTAATTCAAATGGCACATATAAAATATGTTTTCCATCCCATTTTTCATGAACTTTGCAAATATCAACTTTGTTTTCTGTTTTGAATAATTTAAATTGCTGAAATCAACTATTTCTTTATTAATTCCTTTAAAATTGTCAATTTAATAACTTGCTCATTTTAAATCCAAATTCAACAAATGAAATATGTATTCCATCTAAAATTTTGTGTTCTTTCCAAATATAAATTTTGTTGTCTGTTTTGAACATTTAAAATTGGTGAAAACAACAAATGTTTGTTTAAATCATTTATTAAAATGCCAAAGTTCATAACTTAATAAATAAAATTCCAAACTTGGTAAACAGCATATCAAACTGAAGCTATTGTTGTTTTCTTATTGTTTTCATCATCCATGCATCATTCTAATCAACTTTCACATGATGGTTATTTGGAGATCATTTAATTCAAAATTAATTCCTGGGCTTTTCCATATGCAATCCAAATTGCATATGGGCCCATTTAAATATGTTTACCATGTCAACTAGTTTATCTTCGATGCATCCTTAAACTTGTCATGCATCCATATCTTGATCATGCTGGATCTTTTGCCGTAGAAGTAATGTTGCATCCGGTGTTTGTTCTAGTTTGTTGCTTCTTCGCGGATAGGACGTTGAGATGATGTGAGCAACGACAAGTTCTGCGGATGTACCTCTACTTGCTGGATTCCAGGCAAGTATACTCACTTGCTACCTATGTTCCCTTTCCTCACTTGTTACCGATTCTTGCCGTTGTCTTTATGCTAGCCTTATGATTCAATGCCTGTGTCTCGATCCTATCATATGTTTACCTTGCAGCCATGATATAGCCTTTTCCTTCCACTTCCTATTAACTGTTGCTTGTTTACCTTGTTGGCCCTCGTGTCGTAGTTGCATGCTTATTGTTGTTTGCGCTCAGGTCTTGTTGTCCTTTTTCATATCACCTGTTTAGTTTGATAGTTGGGTTTCAACTTAATCAACAACATGTTAATGTTTTGGGTAATAATAATTTGCTGATAAGGCACCGGCAGGAGGCCCGGCGTGGTTTTGAGGCCTGCTAGTGTCGAACATAATTAGGAAAAGGGTCTTGTCTACTGATCCATGATAAGCGCACTAACCGCATGTGGGAAGCGTGTATGGGTGCCCCCCTCAATTTGATTCAATTCGCATCTCGTCCAAATCGCTTCATTTAGTTCGGGTTTTCCATTTGCCGCATGCATATGCAGGTGCGAACCCTTGGCGCCAGGGAGGAACTTTTGTAGTCGGAATTTAGGGAGACACGTTCTTAGAGTGCTATGAGGGTCCCCTTTTCTTCGTGGGGCTTGATTAGTCGTGCGCTCAACTACACGAGGTTCTTTGGGCTTGATGCGAAGAAGAGTTGGGTTGTGTTGAGTGTCTCGCTTGGTGGGTTTGATCCCCGTCTGGCGGGATATTCTTACGTGTACTGCCAAATTGGTGCATCCCTGCAGGGTTAAATCTTCTCGAGAAGCCGTGTTGTCCGCGGTTATGGATGACTTGGTGAAAGTGCTGGCTAACAAGTACTCAGACAACTTACACCTAATGATAATAACGTGACTAGTAATATAGTATTACCTTCACCATATAAATGAATGTCACCTTAATCAACAGCGTGAGTTTCCTTGGGTTGCTTCCTTAGTAGGGGGTAACATTGGATGGGTATTGTTTGGTGAGTAGTTGTAGTTGGTTCTGATACGCTATCTTATCCCTTTCTTTTAGCCGGAAGTTGTAGCGCGTCTCTCTAGTTGTTAGTGCTGCCCGCTGCCGCTTCTTTGCAATAATCCCTTCCTTTCCGTTGTACCCAAAGTATTTGTATCTTGCGATGATTTGTTACGCTGGTATCTTGTGAGTATGACTTGCCAGTACTTAACCGTACTGACCCACGACTCCGTTCGTGGTTGCATATTCCACATTGCAGTCAACAGGTTTGAAGTCTGACGACGTTAGCTTGGGAATCCCTTCGGCTTGGCCGGGGCAGGGATTGGACGCCATCGGTTATCTTCAAGACTCTTAGTCCAACTTGTTTCTTGTCCGTAGTCGGACACTATGTTGTTTCTTCCGCTGTTATTTGGATCTTTGTATTGTATCAGTTGTATCCTTGACTCGTTTGAGTCGTCTTGTATATATATCTCCTCTGTTGTTGTTGCGGATTATTCGTGAACTGTTGTAATGTTATCACAAGTGGCAACCTGGAACCGGTTATTATGCGGATTTTGGCAGAAATGCTGAAATTTGCATAGTGCCCGATCTCGGGGCGTCACACGATGTCTCTTTAGCTAGATATGTTTTGACACTTTGTATTCGTAGGTGATCGATGTCTTAGCTATTTCGTATTTGATACATTGCATTACTGTTCGAGACTTTGTATATTCGTGTTCTAATCTTTTTATATTTGTCTTTTCTAGTATATATTCGTGTTCGATACTTTCTATATTCTTTGTTTATTCCTTTATGCAATTTATATTGATATATAATAACTGTCTCTCTATGTATTTCTGTTACAGTATAAACCTGTATAAATACATTATATATTATTTATTATTTTGAACCAGCAAAAAATACCGCCGGCGCGCTGGATGAACCTATCACCGACGCAGTGTAGGTGCCGGGGCTAACCCAGCCTTACCCCCGGCACATATGGCAGATGCGTCGGTGCTACATTTACCCCTGACATGTCAGATAAGCGGGCCGCCGCTAATATATGTACCCCCGGCGCGTCAGACAAGGGCGCCGGTGGTAAAACACTACCGCCGGCGTGGTCATCGCCGGCACGCGCCAAGGCGCCGGCGGTAGGGTTTTCCCTAGTAGTGAGCTACCAGCAAGGCTACGCCTCTGGAGGCTACAACAACGGCTACAACTCCGGTGGGCGCGGCCGTGTCCGTAGCTATGGTAGCTATGGCGGCCGCGGCTATCAGCAGTATCCTCATCAACACCATCAGCAGTACCGGCCGCCGTTCTACTCTGCGCCAGGCTACCACGCCCCCTTTATCCCAAACTCTGCCATCATACTCGGCAACCATCCGGGCAGACATGCGAACGCCTACGCCGCCAGCTACGCGATACTACAACAAATGCCACCCCCTACCAGCCACCACAACATCCATCTTGGGATCACAGCGCCATGATCCAATCTGCCCCGAGCCACGCACCGCCGGAGTGGCACATGGAAACCGGGGCCACGTCCCACATCACATGGAACGCATGTATACTCACCATGTCTCATCTTGTTTCAAATCTTAATACTTATCGCATTGATGTCGGTAACGGTACTTCCTTGCCTACTGCCACTAGAACCACCATTTTTTCCACCCCCCGCAAATCCTTCACACACTCTAATGTCCTTGTTTCACCGTCCATTATTACCAATCTCATTTTTTCAAGACAATTCACTAGAGATAACTCTTGCTCTATCGACTTTGACCCGTTTGGCTTTACTGTGAAAGACCTCGCAACCAAGACTACTCTTCTGAGGTGCAATAGTGAGGGCGATCTCTACCCGTTCCCTGGTGCTTCTTCTCCCCACATGGCGTTCCACGCATCCACCAGCGACTTGGGCATCCCAGACCGCACACCCTAGCTAAATTGTCTTCTATTTTACCTTCATTTAATAAGCTCGCCACTCCTTCAGAAGTTTGTGAGGCATGTCAATTAGGAAAACACTCTCGCTTACCGTTTTTATCTTCCACTTCATGTACTACTGCTCCATTCCAAATTATGCACTGTGACTTGTGGACGTCCCTTGTTAGAAGTTTTTTGGCCTACTCTTATTACCTAGCAATCCTAGATGATTACTCTCATTTCTCTTGGACGTTTCCACTCAAAAACAAATCTGACACAAGGGCCACTCTCCAACGCTTCCTCACCTTCATTAAAACACAATTCAACACTATCGTCACTTGTGTCCAATGTGACAACGGCGGCGAGTTTGTCAACACCACACTCAGCTCCCTTTTCTCCACCAATGGCATTGCCTTCTGTTTCTCATCCCTCACACCTCTCCCCAAAATGGAAAAGCCGAACGCCTCATCCGCACAACAAACGATATTGTCCATACGTTTCTCATCCAAGGCAACTTTCCTCCCACATTTTGGGTCGAGGCCCTCCACACAGCCACCAGACTCCTTAACATTCGTCCCTCCCGGACAATTAATTTCCTCACCCCTCATTTTCTTCTCTATGACCAACATCTCTCTTACACTCACCTTGGTTCCTTTGGTTTCCTTTGCTTCCCAAATGCCTATGCCACGTCCGCACATAAGCTCGCCCCCCGTTTCGTTCGATGCGTCTTCATTGGTTTTCCTCGCGAGCACAAAGGGTACAGGTGACTAGATCTTCAGAGACAAAAAAGTCATAGTCCCTCGCCACGTAACGTTTGATGAAACGAAATTTCTGTATCTCCCTCCCACACCAACGCACACACCGCACCCAGCCACACCGCATACGCACCCTATGCAGGAGATCCACGTCGAACATTGTGCCCTCCCATCTGTCCGCCTATCCCCCTCGGGATCCAGCGCCGTATCCGCCTCGGGATCGCCACCCACAAGCTCTGTCCCGCCGCAGCTGTCCTCCCGCGCATCTAACTCGCAACCCACGCCGAGCCACTCCGCTACACCATTATCCGATGCATAGGTTCAAACTTTCTCTTATGTGTTGCCATAAAAATACAAAATGGAATAATAATGATCAGAAAGGCTCTCTGGATCAAATTAATAACTCAGCTGATATGGAAATTTGTGACACAAGAACTAGTAGAGAATGGTTACTAGTGGGCAACAAAATATAGCTACCTCTCGCGAAGTGGTGTTCGCCAGCGGTAACCCGCCAGTGGTATAGGTTACTGCTGGCGAAGCATTCTGTTCAACAACGCTATTTAGCTACCGCTAGTGAACATCTATTTCGTTTGCTTGCGGTAAGTTCGCCAATAGTAGCAGGTCATGTTCGCCACTGGTAGGTTTTCTGGATTTTTGTCGTATATTCGAATTCTAGCAGTATATACATGTACAACAGCAGTATATGAAATATATTGTTGACAAAAAACAGTATAAACACACAATTTCAGAGGTACACATAGACAAGTGACCAAAGTGTTGATCCATATCACATTCAATAGGTCATTATTTAGTAGTTCAGAATACACCTTTACATCAATCATCTACGGAACTGTAGAAAATCATCGCCGCCGTTGTGTCGATCTCGTCGTCGCAATAGCCATGTGTCCATTTTGTCTCTGCCGCAGCCTCGTGTGTATGTCGTCGTCACTTGCATAGCCCCATGTAGATGTCTCCATAGCAGCCCGTGACGATGTCGTCGTCGTTGTTACATCCCATAGATACCATCCAAGAACTTCCTGATACCCTTATTCTTCATATGTCATTTCTATGAAACAACAAGCAAAAGAAGACTTGTACAAGTACTGTTAATTGGGTATAATAGACATGTCCATGTTAACTTCCAGTTGTTACACGCAATATCAAAACAACGATGAAATTAAGCAAGATCGAACCACACTAGTGGAAACAGGGGCATTAGTCCCGGTTCGTAGGCCCCATTTGTCCCGGTTGTGCAACCGGGACGGGGCATCCGGGACAAATACCCCTCCCCCATTGGTCCCGGTTGTGCCAGGACCTGGGACAAATGGGGCTGACCACGTGGCCCGTGCGCTGGAACCTGGCCAGGGCTATTAGTCCCGGTTCTCAATACGACCCGGGATGCATGCCCCTTCTGCCGCGGCAGAAATTTTACGATTTGCGTTTTTTGGGACCCCCAGACCTCACGGGTCCCACGAGAAGAGAGGAGCCTCGGCGGACCCTCCCCGGAGCTCCCGGATCGCACGAGTGAATAAGTATATAAAGTAGAATAAGGAACACTTATATTACGGAAGCAAAGTATATCGAGCATATTACATGACCGATGGAGTGTATTACAAAATCAAATTAAGTTCCAACCGGAGGTATAGTACTCTCCATCTATGTTTATGACCTCTGCATCTAAGAAGCCCGCAATTTCCTCCTGAATTGCTCATATGCGGTCCCTTTGAAGAAGACCGTTCCGAAGCTGTTCGATCTATATAAAGAAGAGTGGTCAATATATATATATATATATATATATATATATTTATATATATATAAATATGAAACTAAGTAACTAAAATAGATAGCAATAAGAAGAATTGACGACTAACGTACATGAAGTTGCTTTAAATTTCTGCCCTTGGGACATGTCGTCTCACGAATGAACTCGCAAACGTAGTATCCACACAAGTTATTCCCGTCTCCTTGTTGCAAGCAATTTAAGAGAACATTGTTTCAATCAAAATAATAATCAACCAGCCATGATAATGGTATCGACACTAGAATCAAGGAGATGCGCGTGGATCTAGATAGTACTTACTTGCACAACATCAAATGTAAGCTTTTCTTTTCCATTCACCGGGAGACTTCTGTATGAACCTCTTCCAAACGCTACCCGAGAAAGAAAAAGAATAAAAAGAGTTAGTAATTACTTGATATCCGAAAATGAAACAAATAGTCGATATACTGAAATTATTAAAGATTGAAATTACCGTTGGATTATTTCCTGCATGTCAGCCCACATCGAGAGGGGTTTACGTTTTGGGTCCATTACCATTACTTTTCCTTTGTCAATTTGGAAGATTAGCAGAATATAGTGGAACCTGCGCACGCAGAACTCATCAATTACACAGTGAACATCGAGTAAGGAAAACAGAATGTTTACAACAGAGTAACACACTAACCCGAAGTTGTAAGGAAATAGTATTTCCCGTCAGTGTTGGTTAAATATTATTGCGCTTAGAATATTATTTTCTATATCCTTGGGAGATAGCTGAAGAGTCTTTTCATAAACAATATTTGGATCAATGAACCCAATATCATAGATTCCACCTCTTTTGCATTCGAGAATCTTCATTCTGCAATTATAATATATGAGTGTACTATATATATATATATATATATATATATGAATATGCAATTGAATGAGGTGAGCTAGAGAAATAAGTGGTTACAGACAATAGGCACTAAGGACAGATTTGTCGAGGACCTGCTGTTGGTACAACTGAAACAATTCGTCAAATTGAATCATAACATATCCATTTCCATTTCCATAGTGCTCGTCCTTAACGTTGAGACATATCCAGTCCATAGATTGATCAACGGCTTCCATATACCAACTATGCACTCTTCGCATTTTCGTTGGTAGATCCTTTATCTCCTCAGGTTTGACAAGAGGCTTCCCATACTCGTATTTGTACGCACATTCAGATGCGGGGAAGTAGTTTACTGTTTGCACATACTCAGCAATGGACAAACCCGCATCAGCTGCCTTGTCTGCGTACAGTGTTATAAACTCCGGATCAATTTGCTCGTCAGCAATATTAGTGCTCGGCCCCACCTGGGTATTGAAAATCACTTTGAGCGGGGACGTGGATTGTTTTTTCTGCTCTTCGAGCTGAGCAACTGATTTTCCCTTTTTCCCGCTTGCGCTACTACTCTTCGTCGACCGCACCATTTCCTGGTGTGACTTCAGAATAGAACGGTCATAGTCAGATGACAGACTCGGCTCGGGTTGATGAAGAGTCTTCACCATTTTCCAAGCTCGTTCTATCTCTTCTTCGGTCTCGGGAAAATCTGCCTTTTGCTTCTCCTTCCGCTTCGATTTCCACGCCTCGTATTCGTCCTTTGCGATTTTCTGGGTTTCCTCGGGAGTATAGTCGTAAGGTAACTTGGGTACCTCTTTTGGTACCTTCCGGAGGGGTGACCGTTGATGTTTCGGTGATATTTTACGTTTCGGCAGAAACTTAGTGGGCGGAGAAGGCTGACGCGGCGGCGTAGGCGACCGCGCTGGAGACGTGCACGGCGTAGGCGACCGCGCCGGAGACGGCATGCATTGCGAAGACGACCGCGCTGGAGACTTTTGCGCTGGAGAAAGGCGAGGATTCGATGGTTTTGCCGTCTGATTTGGGAGCACAATGCATTCCTTTAGCCATAGAACGGTCAAGTTCATGGCTTCTCCGAGTTCAGTCAACTCTTCGTCTTCACCTTCAGGAAAATCAAGCTTTACCCGCTCGAGTCCGTTGACAACTTCATCGATCCCAACAAAAGCGTAGCCCCGTGGAACCGGAAGACTATGGTGAGTTGGTTTGTTGCCAATTGGTAAGATATAGCCGGCCGCCGCCTTGATGGTTATATTGACGACCTTCACGTGGAGCTCACAGGTTGTCATTTCCGTGATCTCATCCACCGGGTGAATCATCGGCGGTGCATCATCACCCGGTAGCTGCGTGGACGCAACGCTGCTTTTGCGATGAGAATGTGCGGCATCGGTAGCCTCGACTTCAACTTCTACCATGTGTACTGATGCGCCGGTAGACACTTTCTGCTGGCTAAGTGTGTTAATTTGGTCCTGCTGCTTCTTTGCTACATCATGTGTCAGCTTTACCATTTCTTCAAGTTGACGCCTCCAGTTTGCCTGATTCTCTGCTTCAGCTGCCTCCGCGTCCTATTTATGTTGACGGCTTCTATCGGGGTAAAACTTTTTGGTGGAGTCGAACCCAACACTCCACGGAGGTGTGCCTTTTGTGCCTCGTGTACGCCCTCCGTGTTCCTTATTCCCGAGGGCGCGTGTGAGCTCGTCGTTCTCTCTATCTGGCACGAACTTCCCATCTTTAACGTTCTTTATTGCAGTTCTAAACTTTTGTATGGGTAGAGGACCCTCTTTATGCCTTAGGTTATATATTGATTTTCCTTCGGCGTCCAACGTGCCCCCATGCCCGTAGAATCATGACCTTGTCCGCTCGACCCACAAGAACGGCTCGGGAGTGATCCCCAGCTGAAGCAGGTTGTTCTCCCATGTCTCCCACTTGGGACTGGAACCCTTGTAGCCACCTTGGCCCATAACATGGTGATATACCTTTTTGTCGGCGTTTTTCTCATTTGATTTTGTCCTTTCCAGTTCATTCTCTGCCAGCTTGTACTTCACGAAGTCTGCCCATACGGGTTTTATTTTCTCATACCCTTGAGTGAAATCATGAGTCTTGTTCTTCTTAACATAATCAAGGTTCAATCTTTTCTTCCAGTTTTGAATTGCTCGGCCATCTTTTTCAGGGTCCACGCCTTGACCTTTTTCCTATCTCATCTTTCATTTTAGTAACATTGGCCTCATTCACAGCCGCTTCATTCTCATCCACCTCCGGCAAGGGTAAGTTGAAATTAGCCAAAATCTTTGAGAAAAGATGATCTTTGGCTATTTTGCCGACATATGAAATTCCTTGTTTCCGCGGATCTTTTGGCTTATTCCACTCATTAACAGTGATCGGGATGTGATCTCTAACTAGCACTCCACATTGCTTCACAATTTTTTTGGCAACATCAGCGGGAAGCTCGGGTGCGCCGTCTTCTGCGATCATGTCGATCCTGTATCTTTCTGTATCTTTCAACTTCTTTGTTGCGCCTCGTTTAGTCTTTTTTCTGGTTGATATGCTTGAACCGGATGGCTAAAAATATAAAGACTGTTAATACATGTATATAGACAACGGATGCTTCATTAAGTAACATATCTATATATGCACCTCGGAGCCGGTGTTTGTAATTTGTATGGTTCCACCGGAGCCGTCGGCTGTTCCCATATCGGAGCCGTCGGCTTCCCCCTCATCGGAGTCGTCTCCCTGGGTGAGCTCCGGATCTCCCTCACCGGAGTTGTTCATCCACTGGCTCACATCGGTCTCTACGTCGGGCCCGCGGATTAAACCCTTGATCATATTTTCGGCATCTTCGTCTCTTGGCTCCATACTATACAAAAAGAGTAACTATATATTTCAGATCCATTTCATTAAAATTTCTTATACATAATAATTAACTAATGATCAATTATTTTCATCAAAATTGCTTATAGATAATACACAAAAAGAGCAACATATTCATGAAATATTTAAACGTATGATAACATTTCTAGAATTCTTAAATTTATAACACTAACTTAATTAAATTTTCTACCATTTGTAACATTCTTAAATTTCCTATATCAATTCTAAACAAATCTAAAATTTCTAAGTCTAATCTAAAATTTCTAACATTCATAACTAATAATTCTAACATTCTTAAATTTATAACACTAACTTAATTAAATTTTCTAACATTCATAACATTTGTAACATTCTTAAATTTCCTGTATCAATTCTAAACAAATCTAAAATTCCTAAGTCTAATCTAAAATTTCTAACATTCATAACTAATAATTCTAACATGTGTAACACTAATAAATAACTAGAAAAAACAGTAATTAAGTAAAAAAAAAGGGAAAAAACAAAAAAGGCCCTGGGTTAGGGCGAGATGGAGGCAGGCCTTACCTCCTCTCGGGGCAGCGGCGGGTCGGCGGGGCGGGCAGCGGCGGCGCGGGGCGGTGGAGGCCGGCGCGAGACGGGATCGAGGGCGGGGTGCGCGGGGCCGAAGGCGGCACGACGGGTTCGAGGGCGGGTGCGCGCGGGCTGGCGGCGGCTCGACGGGGAGCGAGGGCGGCTCTCGCGGGCCGGCGATAGCGCGCTCAGGACTAAGGGCGGCGCGCGGGACGGAGGGCAGCGCGACGGGAGCGAGGACGGGTCGGCGGCGGCGCGCGAGACAGAGCGCGGTGCGACGGGAGCGAGGGGCGGCGCCGCAGAAGGGGACGGCGACGGGGCGAGGGGCGGCGCGGGGGGACGGAAAAATTGGGCAGCCTGGCGGCGTCGATTTTGTCCCTGCGTGCGGTCTGGAACTGAGGAGGGAGGGTGACGTGTATATATCCACTGCCCATCCGTCCCGGTTGGTGGCAACAACCGGGACGAATGCCCTATTCGTCCCGGTTGGTGGCACCAACCGGGACGAAAAGACGCTTCCGTCCCGGCTGGTCGCACGTGCCGGGACAAGAAATACTTTTGGGCCGGGCGCGCCAAATGGTTTAGCGCCAAAATTTGAATATCTTGAATATGCACATGAATAACTTCTATATATACTTTCGAATTTGAAAAAAATTTCAACATGAAAATTGCTTGAATTTGCATAACTAATTCAAATCCGTTTTCTGTTTACCTAAATAATTATTATAACTATTCAAACTATTAACTATTTCACTATTTTCACTTAATTTAAATATAAATATCTTATATTATTTTAAAATTAGTAACAATTACATTAAACAGAAAACAGACGCGCTAGCGCGCCGCAGTGTCGCCGGAATACAAATTCTTTTATTAAAAAGACAAAACAGACGAACACTACTTCTCGTCGTCGTCGTTGGGGAACTCGTCGGTGACCTCCTCCGGGTCATCGTCGTCGTCGAACTCGTCGGTGACCTCCTCGTCACCGAGGGGGATGCGGTCCTCCCCCCAGCGGATATCTGCGCTAAACATTTCGTTCTGCCGTGCTCGGACGCCGCGGAAGCCGGTGGTGATGTTCCTCCTCGGAGGCATGGTGGAAGCACGACGGTGCGTGGAGAGGAGAAGACGCGCTCGAGGCGCGACAGTTTATACCGCGCCCTCCTGGCCATGCACGCGTCACAACTCCCGCGCCACGCGTCACAACTCCTGTGCCACGCACCACCCTAACACAACCAAGAAAATAGTTGCACATTACTACCCAATCTCAAAGTGAACACTGACCCAAGCATGCATGGATGAATGTGTTAAAGGGATGTTGAACAAAACAATCGGTATCACCATCATAGAGCCCTACCGTGGCTAGTCGGTGCAATGTGCCTACCAAATGCACGGCAGGACGTATGCATGATGGGGAATCCGGATGTTTTGTATTTGCTCTGCGAACTGAATATATGATGTATCAAACCTTAAAGGGGGATGCAGAACAAAACAATCGGTATCGCCATCATACAGCCCCACCGTGGCTATTGGGTGCAATATGCATACCAAATGCACGGCAGGACGCATGATGGCGAATTTGGATGTTTTGTATTTGCTCGATGAACTGACTGATGTATGAAGGTGGGCTATATATAGGGTCCTTTTGCTCACAAAGTGTTGTGGTACGGTTTTGATCCAACGGTTAAGAAACAACCTCATCCAACGGCTCACAACAGCTCGAAAGAAACACACCGTAGCCCTGATCGAACGGCTCACAACAGCTCGAAAAAAACACACCCCGGATCCAACGACTCACAAGCGCTTGAAAGAAACACACGATCCGTGTGATTCTATCTGATTGGTCCAAACGAAACCCTAATTCCCATTTAGTCCCGGTTGGTGTCCCCAACCAGGACTAAAGGGATGATCCGTTTCTCAATGAAACCCTAACCCATTATTCCCGGTTGGTATCCCCAACCGGGACTAAAGGGATGTTTTCTTCTCGCTATATATATGTATGCATTTCCACACCATTGGCATAAACACATACAAACTCACCACTCTCTCATGGCTTCTACCGTACCCACTCTAACATTCATCTAGGCGGAGGCACTTTCCGCCTAGAACTACCCCTGCCCGTGCGGCTACAACGTTCCCGCCGGTTGGATGCTGAGCGCCGGAGGAGTGCTGGTCCCTCCTCTTCCTCAAGGTGTGGCGCGTCGGGCGGCCATCACGAACCACTACTACCACGAGCTCACGCCGGAGCAGCGGAGGAATCCCAGTTGCCATCCCGATAACCAGCATACTTGGGATGCCTTCTTCATCAATCGACGTGAGAGGGCGCTCACCAGGTATGAGGAGGACGGTCTGCCTCCTGGGAACTTTCACGAGGCCGGTCGTCGGCTATGGTGGAACGGCCGGACTCTACAGAGCGTCATGGACTACATCAGGGCTGGCGATATCCCCCGCCTGCGCTACCCTCGCGCCCAGTCCTGGAGTCGTGATCCTCCGAGGGAGTGCAGACCACCGTCAGACGATAGTGACGACGACGGCGGCGACTACGACGACTACGAGTTGGAGTACTATAGGCCTAGGCAGAAGTACGACTAGCAGATATCAGATCCACAGTGTCTTGCCATTATGTAGATCGAGAATGCATCTATATGCTCTCTGTTTAGGTTTAGATCCACTCTTTTCATTATGTACTGTCTTTTTATCTATCTATATATATATATATATATATATATATATATATATATATATATATATATATATATATATATATATATATCCAAGATGCATGTTTGTGTGCAAATGGGCGCGAGCGCCGGCTCAATAATATTTGTGAATATTTTTTCAACGCCCAGTGTGCATAGTAAAATAACGCACACTTTTATCTCAAGCCGTGTCGCCCCCCAGGGCCTAAAACGCCGCCCAGGGCCCAAAACCCGCGTTTTTTCGACGTGTCACTGCTGGAGCTGGCCCGCCTGGGCTACACTAATTCCACTAATAAAAAAACAAAAATGGGGCATTGGTCCCGGTTCGTGGCCTGAACCGGGACAAATGTTCATGCGCGTGGCACGTGGCCTGTGGCTAGGCATTGGTCCCGGTGCGTGGCACGCGCCGGAACCGATATGTCTCCCACGAACCGGGACCAATGCCCCAAGGCGGTTTCTGTTGCCCCGGGCACACAAACCGGGACCAATGCATAGCATTTGTCCCGGACTTGGTTGCAACCGGGACAGGTGCCTCCTGGACCCCTGGACGAAAGGGGTTGTTTCCACTAGTGCCAACGTGGACAGGATATTTTAACGTGGAAAACCCTTCCAACAAGGAAGAGAAAAAACTACGAGCGCTAGCCGGCAATACTTCACAATTTCGGGTGAGGTTACAAACGCGCCGGGATTTACAATATGTGGCTTATCCCGTGCGGCGGCTTACAAGAGGTATATAAAGGCGGTCTTGAGCTAACTAGGCCGGTAATGGTGAATCTAACTCCAACTCGGTAACAACTCGTACCGTACGGTATATAAAGGCGGTCCGCTCTACTCGTCAGAAGTTTGGCCTTTTATCAGCATACGTGAATTTGGATCACCATAAAATAAGACTCCACCTTGAGACAAATCCCTTCATGTAGCATAAACGAAACCTTCACCCTAAAACAAACAACGAAAATACCTTCGGCGCCAAATAGCCTCTTGGTCTAAACAGTGATAACAACTAAGCTTGAGAAAAGCTCAAACTTAGCAACATGAACTGGCTTTGTCATCATATCAAAAGTATTTTCATTAGTACTAATCTTGCATACCTTCAGCTTACCTTGTGCAATAACATCACGCACATAATGGTACTTGACATCAATGTGCTTTGTTCTCTCATGGAACATCTGATACTTAGTAAAGTAAATAGCACTCTGACTGTCACAAAAGAGGTTAATGAAATTATCATCTCCACAAAGTTCAGCAAACAGACGTTTCAACCAAACTGACTCTTTGCATGCTTCAGCAATAGCCATGTACTCAGCCTCAGTAGTAGATTGTGCAACAACACCCTGCAAGTTAGCCTTCCAGCTAACAGCACATCCACTAACTGTAAACACATAACCTGTGAGGTAGCTTCTCTTATCCAAGTCGGCAGCAAAATCTGAATCCACATAGCCTGCGAGTCCCTTACCAGTCTTGCCAAATTTCAAGGAAGCTTTGGATGTGCCGCAAAGGTAGCTGAAAATCCACTGAACATCTTTCCAATGTTCTTTACCAGGATTAACCATGTATCGACTGACCAAACACATAGCGTAAGACAAATCATGTCGAGAACACTCCATGGCATACATTAAGTAACCAAGAACACTAGAATAGGGAACTCGTGACATGAACTCAATATCTTTGTCAGTAGTGGGACATTGCAATGCAGACAACTTGAAGTGTGAAGCAATAGGAGTTTTAACATACTTAGCTTGATGCATATTAAAATGATGAAGAACTTTCTTAATGTAATTCTCCTGACTAAGAAATATCAATCTAGATTTTCTATCTCTTGAAATTTCCATACCTAGAATTTTCTTAGCAGGACCAAGATCCTTCATCTCAAACTTACTACTGAATTGTTTCTTAAATGTAGTGATTTCTTTCATTCTCTTGGCATAAATTAACATATCATCAACATATAGCAACAGGTATATAGGCAATTCATTAACAAATTTAATGTACACACAGCTATCATATTAAGACCTCTTAAAACCATGTGATATCATAAAAGAATCAAATCTTTATTTAGCTTGCACACGATATCCTCTTTGCCAGGCACTATGAACCCATCAGGTTGGTCCATGTATATCTCCTCCTCAAGTTCTCCATGCCAAAACACAATCTTCACATCTAACTGCTTAAGCTCAAGATCATGCATAGCAAAAATACTAAAGAAAGTACGAATAGAACTATGCTTGACAACTGGGAGAACACATCATTATAATCCACTCCTGGAATCTGTCTTAAACCTTTTGCTACTAACTTTGCCTTAAACCTTTGAGGCTCACTTGGAGATAAACCCTCCTTCTTCTTGAAGATCCACTTACAGCGTACGGTCTTCTTTTGTTTAGGCAAGCGCACGACATCCCACGTGCCATTCTTCTCAAGTGATTGCATCTCCTCGTGCATTGAATCAATCCACTTGTCATGATCAACCAAAGCAATAGATTTATTATATGTAGCAGGTTCAACATCATTCTCTACACGCTCAATTAAGCAAAGCACAACTCAGAGCAAAATAAACAACATCACAATCCTCAATTAAACGAGTACGGGGTCCTTTATTCCTCTTCTCTCCATGCTCTGCAATACAAAAAAAATTCTTGCTACACAATAGGAGGTGAGGGTGGCATAGTATCCTCCTCATAAATTTCAGTTTCGTCCTCATTCAGGTGTTCTAGATCCACCTCCAAACGAACTCGTGGTTCGTCCTCATCAGAAGAATCTGGCATAACATTAGTTGACAAACTGTCCTCATACATAACCGATTAATTAAACAAAACACTCCTTCTAAAGAAAGTCTTTTTGGTTTCCGGGTTCCACATCTTATATCTTTTTACTCCAGAACCATAACCAAGAAATAAGCACTTAATAGATCTATGCTCTAACTTTCCATTATCAACATGAGCATAGGCAATTGAAAGCTCATGATCCCTCTAATGATTTTGGTGATGATAACAACACGGGTATCACCTATCTAACAATGTTGTTTTTGACTGTGCAGCTATTCTCTCAGATATTTATTGTTATACTCCTGTCAAAAGATCAAAGAGAAGGCCTACACTCTGGAATTATTGCCACCGGATTTTTCAGTATTCAGTCCGAAAATTCCGGTGTCTATAGGGCGGAATATCCGGCCCTAGCACCGGAATATTCCGGCCCCTTCCTGGCCTCTTCAAATCGGCTAAGTATTTTCCCTACCCGCGCACAGAAGCTAGGGCGGAAATTTGCAGAAAAATTGGAACCTTCTCAGCTGCCCGCGCACAGAGATGGGGGCGGAAATTCTGTCCGGAAATTTCTGGGCCCGGATATTTCAATTATCCGCCCCCCGGATAGTTCAATATTCAGCCTCTGGTCCTTAGCAGTTTTCATCATGGGATACTTCCCGCGCACAGAGATGGGGGCGGAACTTTGGGGCGGAAATTTCCGCCCCCGGATATTTCAAAAATCCGCCCCCGGACTATTCAAATTTACGGCCACAGCAGACCGGAAATTTCCGGTGCTAACACCGGAATATTCCGGCCCTGGTGGACTGCAACGGTCAGAATTTGGAGGAGCCAATAAATAGCTGTCTTCTTCCTCTAGATAGGTAGCTCGTCCATTCCTCTCTCTCCTCTATAGCTGTAGAGCTCAAACGCCCCGATCTCCCTCCTCCTCCAACCAAACTCGATGCCCTTCAAGTATCTCATGGAGGAGGACTAGATCTACCTTTCCACCAAGCCAAACGTGTGTACCCACACCACAACTCTTGGGAAACCCTAGTGCTTGTAGCTTCCACCTTGTAGCAAGAAGCTTCGATTGTTGAGAGCCTCCATCTCACTTGTGGAGTAGCCTCAACCCCTTGTAAAGGTTTGGTCAACGCCTTCAAGTCGACCTCATAGTGGAAACGAGAATCTCCCTCACCGGAGAAGCTCAAGGAGAACAAGGTGTGCACATCCGTGCTATTGAGGAGCGCCTAGGTGGCTCCCCACCTCTCCAACGTAGACGTACTTATTTCAAGAAGGAACTACGGGAAACATATCCTTGTCTCCATGTTTTTCACTTGTTGTTATCTTGTGCTATTCCTTTACTTGCGTTGCTACTTGTTTCTTGTCACCTAGGGTGTTCACCTAGTAGCACATCTAGATAACCAAGCTTTTCCTTTCCCAAAGCCCCCACTAAAAGTGAAAAAGATTTAAAATTTGTAGGTCACCTATTCACCCCCCCTCTAATTGACCATATTGCACTTTCAATTGGTATCAAAGCCTCGGCTCTTTTATCGGGCTTAACCGCCTAAGAGTATCATGGTCAACGGAGATGATCCCGAATCAACTAAGGAGGAGCTCTCCAAAATGGCCAACACTATAGCCAACCTAGAGACAACGGTTTGTACCATACAAACCCAATTTTCCAAGGTTAGCACTAGTGTGGGCACGGAGGTTTCCTCCATGAATAAGATGTTGGAGATCATGATGGGTAAACCTAAGGAACCGTCACGCTCTCCCCACATCTCCGATGAGGATAGTTCGGATGAGGAAACGACTCCGGACAACTCCAAACTCGAAGAGAATATTGCCAAAGCTAAGGCTAAAGCCACACAAAAGGCTAAAGCCAAGGCAAAGGAGAGTGACGGTGGTTCCAAGTCTCAAACGTCTAATGGTTCGGGGTCCAATTCAAAAGTTCCACCACCGCAAAACTATGATTCTATCCATCCAATTGTTTCCATGCCACACATCCTTCATGTTGGAATTCCACCCATCCTTAACACTAACGAATTCTCCTCTTGGAAGTTTGAGATGGAATCTCACATTTCAGGATCATGTACCGCATTGTGGAGAAGCGTGATTCATGGATTTCATCCTCATGACCCAAACAACTTGAAGCCAAGGGAGGACGTGGAATCTCAACTCAACAAGACCGCACTTGTCATCATCCAAAAGGCTCTCCCAAGGGAGTACTTCACTCACATTCGTAGTTGCAAGACCGCCAAAGAAGCTTGGGACAAACTTGACACCTTGTTTCAAGGAAATGCTAGCATCCAATCTTCCAAGTATGACGTGGCCATTGACAACTCTGAGAACTTCGTCATGCTTGAGGATGAGACCCCCGAAGAGCTATATAGAAGAGTTGTCACCCTTGCCAACCAATTGAGAGACTTTGGAAAAGAAGAAATCTCCGATGAGTGGATCAAGAGGAAATTTGTCAAAGCTATTACACCCTTTGAGAAAAATCTCTCCACTAGCATCCGGACAAGAGCGGACTACAATACCCTCAACTCAATTCGTGTTCTAAGTGAGTTCATTTCTATCTCTCTCTCACAAAAGAGCGCGGACGATGCTCTAGCTCGCTCTCGAGGAATAGGAAGGTCTCCCAATCTCGCTTTGAAGTCAAAGGCTATGGCTCGAATCGATGAAAGTGAAGAAGATGATGATGACGAGGAAGACTATGAGGACACTTACACTGGAGCTCACAAGTGCATTGCCCTCGCTATGCATGGATATTGGAAGAGATGGGAAGCTCACAAGGCCGGATCTCCAAGGCCTCCACAAAACAAGAACTACAAGAAGAAGGGGGAGCGACCAAGGACATGCTACAATTGTGGTAGCGCAAACCATTTCGTGAAGGAGTGCCCCTTTGAGCCAAGAGAAGAAAACGAAGGCAAACTTGTTCGCAAAAACAAGGCCAAGCCTCCTCTAAACAAGAACTTCGCTAGGAAGGTGCCAAGGGATCTCTATGTTCAAGAAGGGGCGGTTCTTGAGACTCACATCTCCGGAGATGAAGGAGAAGATGAGGTAGTTGGAGTTCTCACATCGCCAAGGCCACCGCATCATCTCCTTCGATCTCTCTATTCGAATCCCCCAATGAGAATGTGGCTACCCGACCTACGTGTCTTATGGCAAAAGCCACTTCGGTATGCTCTCCTAACTCCAAGACCATTATCACTAACTCTCCTTCGTTATTGGATTGTGTTGAAAATGCTTGTGAGGAGGATAGTGAGTCTAATGAGTTAGGCATATGGCTATCTAGCCTTAAAGGTGAGACTAAGGAAAAGGTGAATGCCTTTTGAGGCAACTTGATGAGGCTAACTCTCTTGTAGATGAAAAGGAGGAGATCATCATGACTTTCGAAATCCATGGAGGTCACACTTGCAATGAGCAAGAGCTTGAAAAAGCACTTGAAAATGAGCGTTCCATTCGTGCCTCACTTGAGGAGAAATTGTCTTATCTTGAAGAAAACTTTGCCATAAGTGTCTCTAAGCTTAGGAAGGAGAATGCACAATCTCTTGCTATCATTAAAACTCTTGAACATGAAGAATTGAAGCTAGGAATTGCTCACGAGGAACTTGGCACTCGTCATGAAAAACTTGAAAAGGAGTTCATGTCTCTTAAGGAAATTCATGATAAGTTAACCAAATCTCGTGACAATCTTCTAGCTCAACTATCAAACAAGCAAGTTGTGTCCACTTCACCCTCTAGCTTGAATGTCTTGCCTAGCAATGCTTGTAGTGCGACTAATCTTGTAGGAAATGAGAAGAATCCCCATGAGATTGCCTCTCAACGAGCCAACAATGGAAAGGAGGGACTTGGCTATATAGCCAAGTCAAAGAAGAAGTACAAGAAGAAGAACAAGAAGAAAGTCACCTCCCACTCACAAGAAGTGATATTTGTGAAAGAGGGAGAGGTGATCAAAAGGAAGGAGACCAACACCATTGTGGGTGGTGAGACCTCTAGGGGGAGCACCACTCACAATGACCTTGCCGGGAAATATAACCCATCTTATGTTCTTATGAAATCTAGAGATGGTCATGTATATGCTAAATATGTTGGTACTTCTTATGGTGATGATTATCATTGGAGTATTTGGGTTCCTAAGACCCTTGTCGCTAACATGAGAGGACCCATTCAAAGATGGGTCCCTAAATCAAGAAACTAATCTATTGTAGGGAAGTGCTTCCGGTTCAAGCAAATGGACAGTGGATAGTGGTGCATCCCAACATATGACCGGAAGCAATGACGCAATGAGTGATCTTCAACCTCCATTACCTCATCTCAATTGCGTTACTATTGGTGATAACTCCGAATTAAAGGTATTGGGACGAGGAAAGGTAGCAATCTCAAATGACTTGTCAATTGAGAATGTTCTCCTTGTTGAGTCTCTAGGCTATAATCTCATCTCGGTTCTTCAACTTGCTAAGAGTAGTTTTACCTCTTTCTTTAATAAGGAGAATGTGATTGTCACGTGGGACATGACTATTAAGGTGGCCTTTGTTGGGCATGTCGAGAACGGCATGTATGTAGTGGACTTCTCTAAAGGAGACACGTGTGCCGCGACATGCCTAATGGCTAAAGTTGATGTGGGTTGGCTATGGCATTGCCGGTTAGCCCACACCAATATGAGGACGTTGCATGACCTTCAAAGTGGCAATCACGTTCTAGGACTAACAAATGCTAAGTTTGCCAAAGATCGTGTGTGTAGCTCTTGCGTTCTAGGAAAGCAACATGGAGAAGCACATCCCACCAAGACGAACATCACCACCTCAAGGATCCTCGAGCTCATTCACTTGGACCTTGTTGGTCCCCTATCATATGATAGTCTTGGGGGCAAAAAGTATTGCTTGGTGATTGTGGATGACTATTCACGATATTGTTGGGTGTACTTCTTCAAGAGGAAGAGTGAGACTCAAAAGCGGGTCATCGAGTTCATCACTTTGGTGGAACGCCAACATAATATGAGTATCATGGCTATCCGAAGTGATAACGGCTCCGAGTTCAAGAACTACACCGTGGAGGGTTTTCTTAGCGAGGAAGGAAGTGCCCATCAATACTCCACTCCCTACACCCCCAACAAAATGGTGTGGCGGAGAGAAATAATCGGACTCTTATGGATGCGGGTCGAACCATGATTGCGGAGTTCTCTTCTCCTTATAATTTTTTGGCCGAAGACGTCTCCACAGCTTGCCACGCTATCAACCGATTGTATCTCCGCAAGATCTTGAACAAGACCCCTTATGAGATTCTCACGGGCAAGAAGCCGGATGTTTCATACTTCAAGGTCTTTGGATGCAAGTGCTTCATTCGCAAGAGAGGTAAACGCTTGTCAAAGTTCGAGACTAAATCTTATGAGGGCATCTTTGTTGGTTACGCCACAAACTCTCACGCCTATAGAGTCTACAAGAAGTCCACCGGACAAGTTGAAGAAGCTATAGACGTGGTGTTTGATGAGGATAATGGGTCCCAAGGGGGGCGTATAGATCATGGTTTTGTAGGAGATGCAATTCCTCCCATCTTCATACGAAGAATGGGGATTGGTGAAATAATCCCCATTGAGGGACACCGGATGATGGAGGAAGAAGGACTATGCTCCACTCAAGTGGAGCCATTGACTACATCCATTGATAACCAAGCTACCCAACAAGATGCACCAAGCCCTCATGCTTCACCACAAGGCAAGCTAACGATCAAGATCACTCAATCAATCAAGGCCAAGCTCATGATGAAGGCCAAGCTCACAATGAAGAACAAGATACACATGGTGATGATACAACTCATCACATAAGGGATCCACCTCCCGTCAATGATCAAGATCAAGGTGGACATGTCTCCGATGATGAAGGTGATGATCAAGTACTATCCAAGGAAACTTTGGAGGATATGCTAGCTCGGAGGGCAAAGAGAAGGCTAGATAATCTTGCTCGTGCCGGTCACACGGAGGACATGATTCTTGGACAAGTTCGTGGAAGGGTCGTCACAAGGAGGCAACTAGCGTACTTTAGCAAAGCTCATGCATTCGTCTCTCACATTGAGCCAAAGAAGGTCTATGAAGCTCTTGAATATCAAGATTGGCTTGAAGCAATGCATGATGAACTCGACAACTTCGAGCGCAACAAGGTGTGGAAGTTGGTACCAAGACCCAAAGATTGCAAGAACGTCATCGGCACTAAGTGGATCTTCAAGAACAAACAAGACAAGGACGGAATCGTCATCCGCAACAAAGCTAGATTGGTAGCCCAAGGCTTCTCTCAAGTCGAAGGTGTCGACTTCGGTGAAACATTCGCTCCCGTAGCTCGTCTTGAATCTATTCGCATCTTACTTGCATATGCTTCTCATCGTAACTTTAAATTGCAACAAATGGATGTGAAAAGTGCATTTTTGAATGGTCCCATCGACGAGTTGGTTTATGTCAAGCAACCTCCGGGTTTCGAGGATCCCAACCACCCCGATCATGTCTACAAACTAGATAAGGCACTCTATGGACTTAAACAAGCTCCACGTGCGTGGTACGAGCACCTTAAAGAGTTTTTGGTTGATCGTGGGTTCAATGTTGGTTTAATCGATCCCACCCTTTTCACCAAAAAGGTTGGAGGTGACTTGTTCATATGCCAACTCTATGTGGATGATATCATCTTTGGTTCTACTAACGTTGCATTCAATGATGAGTTTTGCAAGCTTATGACGGACAAGTTCGAGATGTATATTGTCGAGACATCATAATAGTTTTCATATACGGGGGTGCCATGAGACTACGGTAGAGACGTGGGGTTACGGGATCGCGTGGTGGACAGTGAACACAGGATTTACCCAGGTTCGGTACGTCGCGACAGTACGATGTGCCTACTCCTGCACTTCTCACTAATCAGGACTAAAGCCTGGATACAAGGTTACAATGTGAGGAGTGGATCTAAGCTACTCGACAAGGATGTGCTTCTCGGCGAGTTGGCGTAGAGCTTCTCTGTTATTCGTTTTTCTAACCTATCTCCCGTCCGGCTTTATATAATAGCCGGATTAGGGCTTACAGAAAAGGAAACCTAGAAGACTACGGTAACTTGTATCTTGGAAAGCAAGGAATCCGTCTTCTCCTCCAAGCCAGATCTCGTGGGCCGTGATCCGGGTTCTTCTAGAATCCGTCTTCTGTGCGTCGAATTACTGGGCCGCCCAATGGACCTAAGCCCACTACCAATTAGGCCACCCTGGTAATTCGGCACTTTGTCTACCATCTACTATACCCCTATTCGGTATATATCCGACAGTAGCCTCCAAGAAGGATTAAAACTCTGATTCTCCGTCTTTCGCCAAATATACTTTGTCCGAGAAATATTGATTCAGCAGTCTTGATTCTTCTTATTCTTATTTTGAAAGAGATGGTAACATGAAACTCGGAATCCTGAAAATCCGGCTTTTCTCTCGCGATCCTTCGCGGAAAGGGAACTCCTTACGTCAGCGCCTGAGTCATGCTGACGCAAGGGACGTTTGGGTTTCACGCGGGAAACCCTGTAACGTATCTCTGACAGATTCTCACGGGAAACGAGGAGATAGTCATCATTTCCCTGTCGTTTCATTTCCCGGATTTTCCGGCGAGTGACACGCGTTGAGCATCCAACGGTCAAAATAGCCATTGGCACGTATCTTGACGGATTTCTGGCTATAAATAGCCATCCTCGTCCCCATCGAAAACCTTCCGCACTCTCACTGCTCACGCCATTGACGCGCACAAGTTCTCGAGCGAAACACTTTCCCGTGCGCACTTCGCCTCCAAAGCACACCGGAACGCAACGCACCGCCACAAAATGGCCACCTCGCCTTCCTCCCCAACTCGCTCCGCCATCGACGAGCTTATCGGTGACCTAGATCCACAACTAGGGTCACGCAAGTACGCCGGCGAAGAGCCGGAGTAAACCGCGGCCTCGGCGGCGGGCGGAGAAGATCTTTCCGCCGCCGCGAATGCTGCGGGCCCGAGCTCCGCACCTTCTCCGCCGTTTGCCCCTGAAACGGCGGAGGAGAAGATCCAACCTCATGTCAGCGAGCACGCCACTACCGGAGTTAACGAAGAAGCCGAATTTGTCGGCAATTGGAGTCCGAGTAATTCTTCTCTCCTCCTCCTTCGTCGAATGTCAAAGGAGGGACTAATAGTTAAAGGAAAATGGCGAAACTCGGAAGGTGAACTCGAGCCCAAACCGAAAGATGGAGAACGCGTCCTCCTTACCTCTCACATCGCAAGAGGTATGGGTTTACCTCCTTCTGCCTTTTTCGTAGACATCCTTAACCATTATGGCGTTCAACCACACAACCTTTCTCCGAACTCCATCCTTTATCTAGCTAGTTTCCAAGCCCTTTTTGAAGGGTACCTCGGAATAGCTCCTAGTCTAGATTTTTGGCAATACTGCTTTGAGGTAAAACATAACATCACAGAAGGCATCCCTTCGATCTGTGGAACTATATCTTTCGCCCTTCGAAAGTTTAGAGAGGAATGGTTTCCGAAGATACAAATGCCAGAACCTTCTCAATCCTGGCTAGGTTCTTTCTTTTACCATCAGGACATCCCATTCCCTGGCAAGGAAATCGGGGTTCCTCCATTTGTTAATTCCGCTGCCATCCCTCGAGAGAGTTGGACAGTCGAAGCAGTTGAAACATTGCCGGAAAATCTACTGAAGGTAAAACGTCGTATCGCCAAGCTTACTTCTTCCAACCCTTCTTTAACTGGGAAGGACACTGTTTTATGCTGGTTTGGACGCCGTGTTCAACCTCTTTCCTTTCGTTCCCGGCTCCTTTGCGAATACGAAGGGCCAGAAGATAGCATGAGGGGAACAGATAAAGCATATACCAAGAATGATTTTATAAAGCGGCTTCATCAACTGGTCGCCACCAGCAACCAAATCGAAGAAAACCTAGCCATTTATCACGTGGAGAATCTGGTTCCTAAGGTATTCTTACTTTCCTTGTTTCCGGGCTTTCCTCAGATTAAATTCTTTTTCCGCTTTTTAACATATTGTTAATTCTTTCCTAGTTCGATGAACTCGGAGGTGATGATCCTGCTTCCGACATCGAACTCAGCGAATTACATGCTGGATTTTACAATGATCGGAAGCGCAAAAGGCAGGTGACCTTTGGGGAAACGGTGACTGTTGACGGAATTCCCATTGCCACATCCAGGTATTTTACTGGAGTTTCCTCAGTTATCACTCTCCTTTGATTCTTCGAGATTTTTACTTCTCGGATATCCTCCTTTCAGCCTTGCCCCGACTCCTCTGAAGATGAAGAAGTTGAAGAAACATAAAGCTACTATCAAAGAAGAATCTTCTTCTGCGACCATGGGCATGAGGGGAAAAACGGAGACATGGATGGGTGGAAATCCTCGGTCATCTGTTGGAAACGAACCCATTTCCAATCTGGACAGTGATATCCGGGTGAAAGAAGAACCATTCGACGACCTCGGATATATTCGTCCAGAAGCTAAAAAATTCTTCGCTCCTGCCCCTCTAATTCGCCCTTGGCCACAAGGCGGATTGGTTGTTCGCAATGATATCGTGTTTTCACCTCGTCAGGTCATACAAGATGGCCTTCATCACGTTGGGATTCTTTTCTCTGATTATGCCAAAGAATTCAACGAGACCCTGTCAAACTTGCGAGAAATGAGCCAGGTATTATCTCTAGCCCCCAAGCATTAAGTTGAAAACCTGATTTCTTCTTAATGTTTCTTACTATGCTTGTTTATACTTAAGCATTTGTTTTTCATTTCCGAGTTTCAGCATTCTGCCGATGCTATAAACGTAGAAGTTTTAACAAACTTAATATCAAGAATGAAGAGGTGAAAACTCTTCAATCTATTATTGAGTTAAAAAACAACGAGCTGGCATCATCTCAGCTACAGCTATCGGAAGCAACAGGTATTTACTCTATGTTGCTTTTCTCTGGAAGATGTTTGCCGAATTTTTTGTAAACTCGGAATATTTTCTTGCCCTCCACAGCCGCTTTAGCTAAAGCCAAAGAATTAGCTGAGGACGCCATTAATGCCTCTCGGCTTTGAGAGGAAAACTCGAACCTTCGAAAGGCTCTTTCGAAAGTTCAAGAAGACCTGGAAGCCAGTAATCTGGCCCTTGGGATTGCTCGATCCAAGGCTTCTTTGCAGGCGGCAGAAGATAAGTCTGTTATCGATGATTTGGAAAGTATGTTATTCCCGCGCATGAAAGAACGCACCGAGATAGACAAGGTTCTTGGTAAGCTAACTCCTTTTACCAATATCTTCATGTCTTATTTCCTGCCTTTTCTCACCTAACCTTTGCTTTTTTCGAAAAAACTGGAAATTTTCCAGGAATTTCTCGGACTGAAAAAATCCGAGCTTTTGGGGAAGTATGGAACGCAATCAGAAATGCAGGAATGCAGCTGATTAACAAATTCCTTCCCACAAGTACTATAGAATTCTCGGAAGTTTATAAACTTCCGGGTGCCATCAAGGAAGGTGCGGAGTCGAAAGAATTTATCTTACGCTCTGCTGCACGAGGTGGTGCGCGCATGGCCCTCGGCCTTATGCGTCTACATTACCCTGATGCAAAATCTTGGCGCGTAGCATCCGGTGTCCCTCAAGAATATACAGAAGCGCAACGGAATACGGTCTTTGATGAAATAAAAGGGCATGCCACCAAGATTGCCTCTATGGTCAATATTTCCCTCACCTACCCAGAAGAAGAAGTGCCTGCAGCCCCCGAGGACGATAGCAGTGATGAAGACTCGGATGCTTTAAGGAGTGCACTTGATCTGGATGGTGGATTTGTATAGGAGCATTTATTTTTACAATGTAATTAATATTGTAATGCTTCTATTCCATTTGTCGAAACAAGAACTCCGCCGTTTGCAGCTTTGAATCTTCCAAGGTTTTCGGGTTTGACTATTCCTTTATCTTCTAAGTTCTCTGGCATATGCGTTTTAACTGTCCTTTAGTTTTTGAAAAAATGACTTAATAGTATTATGAAGCATTATTTTGAGTAACTAGATATAACCCGTCAGTTTTAACTCAAAAACATGGATCATACTAAAGACATTTTTATGAACTAGCTTTAGTGACCCAACGCACGACCAATCAGATGATGCTTAGAGAAAGGTAAGGAATTTTTTGAAACTTGGGCACGCAGGCACAATCCGAGTTTCCTTTAGCCGTTAACAGGCTGAATCATTCAGCTTTTAAACACCGAGCACGCAGGCACAATTCGGGTTAACATTGAGTGTTTTGTAAGATCATTGGGAAATAGATAAGGTGGAATCATGCTTTGTACTATAATGAATTTGTAAAAACATGGATATCAAGATTCTGACAACTTTATTTCATGATCTCAAAAGATGTTTACATAGAGATTGAACTAAGTATAGAAGGGACGTAACTGCTGGATGCTCCAAGGCCTTTTCGTCTCTCCTAGCTCATCATCTATCTTTCTCTTTCTTTTGCGATTCGGCTTTTCTGGATCATCTTCCGTATCTCGAATATCGACAACATAATACGATCCATTCTTCATGGCTTTACTTATGACGAATGGTCCTTCCCAAACTGGGGCTAATTTGTGCTTCCTTTGCTGTACCAGCCTCAGCACTAGGTCACCTTCTTTAAAAGAGCGATGCCTGATTTTCCGACTATGGTAACGTCGCAAGCCTTGCTGGTAAATGGCGGATCTTTGAAGCACAAGCTCTCGTTCCTCTTCTAAGAGATCGACGGCGTCCTGTCGTGCTTCTTCGGTATCTGAGTCGTCGAAATCCTGCACTCTTGGGCTGTCATGGATCATGTCCGTTGGAGGAATTACTTCCGCACCGTAAACTAGGAAAAACGGGGTTTGCCCAGTTGACCTATTTGGCGTCGTTCGGATACTCCAAAGCACGGAAGGTAACTCCTCTACCCATGCCCCAGCTGCTCTATGAAGAGGAGATTCGAGTCTTGGGCGTATTCCTTGCAGGATTGAGCTATTCATTCTTTCAACCTGCCCATTGGATTGCGGGTGCGCCACAGATGCAAGATCTAGGCGGATTCCCGTTTGTTGGCAATATTTCGCCAACTCTCCAATGGAGAAATTTGTCCCGTTGTCTGTTATTATGCTGTGTGGGACGCCATACCTCATTACTAAGTCGATGATGAAATTCCTGGCAGTTGTATCATCCAGCTTTTTGATGGGTTTAGCCTCCACCCATTTGGTATACTTATCTACTGCTATGAGTAGATGTGTAAGTCCGCCTCTTGCAGTTTTGAACGGTCCCATCATATCTAGCCCCCAGACCGCAAACGGCCATGTAATGGGGATGGTTTTGAGTGCTGGGGCCGGCAAATTGTTCTCCTTGGCATAATATTGACATCCTGCACACGTATTAACTATGTGCTCGGCATCTGTCTTGGCTGTTAGCCAGAAAAATCCAGCGCGGAAAGCTTTTTTGACTATGCTTTTTGATTGAGCATGATGTCCGCAATCGCCGGCATGGATTTCTTCCAGTATTTCTCTTCCTTCTTCTGGTGAGATGCACCGCTGAAAGATTCCAGAAGTACTGCGTTTATACAAGCAGTCGTCAATTACCACGTATCCTTTGCATCGACGCTGTATTTGTCTTTGCAAGACTTCATCTGCTCCTTCCGGGTACTTCTGATTTACTAAGAAGTTTAAGTATGGAATTGTCCAGTCCGGTTTAACGAGCATGACTTCGATTGATTCAGACGCCACAGGATAATCAACATCTCCACCTTTTATGGACGGCTCATGCAAATGCTGGACGAATACCCCTGGTGGTAGGGTTTTTACCCTTTCTGGTCCCATGCGGGCTAGCGCATCCGCGTTCCAATTTTCCTCCCTTTTGATGTGAAGGACCTCGAATCCAAAGAAACAGATGGCGAACTCGTCTACCGTTCTGCGATATTCGGCCATTATAGGGCTTTTGGCGTCCCAGGTTTGGTTGAGCTGATGCTGTACCAAATCCGAGTCTCCATAGCCCAATATGCGCTTTACTCCTATTTCTTTTGCAATATGCAAGCCATGAAGTAGAGCTTCGTATTCTGCCACGTTATTACTGGCGTTGAAGTGTATTTGTAGTACATACTCCATTGTGTCTCCCTTAGGGGATTTTAAGACGACGCCAGCTCCAGCTCCTTCCTTCATCTTAGATCCGTCAAAATGCATGATCCAGTACTCGGACTCTGGCATCGGTGTTTTTTCCATTGCTTCCGTCCAGTCGGCGACAAAATCTGCCAAAACTTGGGATTTTATTGCCGTCCTTGGCTGGTACTTAATGTCGAAGGCTGCCAGCTCAATGCCCCATTTGGCTACTCGGCCGGTTGCCTCCGCTTTGTTTATGATATCCCCTAGTGGTGGTTTACATACCACTGTTATGGAATGCCCTTGGAAATAATGGCGCAGTTTTCTAGATGCGAAAAATACACCGTATGCCAGTTTGTGATAGTGTGGATACCTTTGTTTGGACTCGAAGAAAACTTCGCTTATGTAATATACCAGATGTTGGTCGGGTATGCTTTGTTCTTCCTTTGTTCGTTCCACAACGATTACCGCACTAATAACCCGATTTGTCGCCGTAAGGTACAGCAGCATGGGTTCTTCGTCTTTTGGGGATGCCAAAATCGGGGCTTTCATCAAGGTTTCCTTCAACTGGGTTAACGCCGCATCGGCCTCCTCTGTCCATTCAAATTTATCGGATTTCTTCAGCAGTTTGTAGAGTGGTAAGGCTTTATCCCCCAGCCGACTAATAAATCTGCTGACGGCTGCGGCAGAGCACGTCAATCTTTGGACATCTTTGACGCACGTAGGTTTTGAGATGTTCAAGATTGCTTTGATCTTTTCCGGGTTAACTTCTATTCCTCTGTGAGAAACGATGAAACCCAGAAGTTTTCCTGAGGGAACCCCGAATACGCACTTAGATGGATTCAACTTCATCTTGTAAGTGCGTAAGTTTTCGAAGGTTTCTCGCAAATCCTCAAGGAGTGTATCTTTTTCCTTGGTTACGACAGCAATATCGTCCACGTAAACATGGACGTTTTTGCCAATCTGACTATGCAGACAACGCTGCATGCAACGCTGGTAGGTTGCACCTGCGTTCTTCAGGCCGAATGGCATGGTTACGTAATAGTACGTCCCGTACGGGGTTATAAAAGAAGTCTTGATTTGATCTTCCTTTTTCATGCGTATTTGGTGGTACCCGGAGTATGCATCCAAAAAGCATAAAAGCTCGGAGCCTGCAGTGGCATCTATTATTTGATCGATTCGCGGTAGTGCGAACCTATCTTTCGGACACAACTTGTTCAAGCCTGTGTAATCTATACACATTCTAAGAGCAGTAGTGTCTTTCTTCGGTACTAATACCGGATTTGCGGACCAGTCAGTATGGATTACTTCCTTGATGAAATCCGCTGCTAAAAGCCGGATAATTTCCTTGCCAATAACCTTCCGTCTTCTTTCGTCAAATCGACGGAGACCTTGTTTGACGGGTTTTGATCCTGGAATAACCTTGAGTTGGTGCTCAGCAAGTTCCCTGGGTACACCTGGCATGTCAGCTGGACACCAGGCAAAAATATCCCAGTTCTCACGGAGGAACTTGATGAGCTCGCCTTCCTATTTGTCGGTCATCCCAGTCCCAACGACGACAAATTTTGTCGGATCTTTGGGATCTAGGATTACCTGTCTTGTATTCTCAGACGCCTTGAAGCTGTCTGTCGGCTTCCGGGTTTCTTTTCCTGCCGGCATTTCTGTCGGCGATACCTCCGTGGCTAATTCCTTCAATTCTTCCTTTGCTATAACTCTCTGAGCGCAAAGGGCATTTTCTTTCTCCAACTCGTTTGCCAGCTTGAAATCACCGGCTATGGTGATTACTCATCCTTTGGGTCCTGGCATCTTCAGCTTGTTATAGATATAACAAGATCTTGCCATAAATTTGGCGAAAGCTAGACGTCCGAGTATTGCGTGATACACGCTTTCGAACGGCACTACTTCGAAGGATACTTTTTCCTGCCGGAAGTGATCTTTATCTCCGAAGGTGACATCTAGGGAAATTTCTCCTAGGGATCGTGCTTGTCTGCCAGGAACAATGCCATGGAAGCGTATGTTGCTGTAGTTGAGCTGGGACTCGTAAATCTTCAGATGCTTCAGTGTATCCAGGTACATTATATTAATGCTGGATCCTCCATCCATCAGCACTCTTCTTAGCCTAGTGTTTTCAACAATAGGGCTTACAACAAGATCTTGTGTGCAGGGTTCAGGGATATTTCCGGGATGATCAGACTGATCCCAGATTATCGGTGTGTTAGAGTACTTCAAGAATTTGGGGGTTGCCGGAACAACCGCGTTTATTTCTCGAAGTGTTCTTTTGGCCACCTTTGCCTACGGAGTTGCTAGGAAAGTTAGCATTGCTTCTCCATCGACTCTCGGAAATTTGGATTCGCCCTTTCGCTGTTGTTCCTGAATTTTTTCGCCAGTGTCCGATTCACTGTCTTCTTTGTCAGCTTCTGGCTTTTGTTTGGCGGGTTTCCTCTTGGAACCCTTACCCTTACTTCCGGATCCTGCACTGCCTTTCATGTGCTTATTCAGCCGGCATTGCGCGTTTGTATGGGTGGGTTTCCCAAATTGCGAGTGGTGGACACAGGGTTCCGACTTAATCCTCTCCCATTCTTCAGGAGTGTAATTGATTGGATCTGGGCTGCGTCCTTTCCACTTGTTCCCCTTTTCTCCTCCAAAGGCTATGTTGACCTCTTTAGGTTTTGTCATTGTTTCTAGAGTTCCTTTTTTGTCCGAACGAGGGGTTTTCTTGGCAAGTATCAGTGATTCGATATTGCCTCCTCCTGCTCTGATGTCGTCTTCGGCTGCGGCGTGCTCATTGGCTGTTGTAAGCATAGATCCGAGATCTTTGTGTTGTTTGGAACCAACCATGAACGGTATGAGTCCGGGTTTCAGGCCATTGACGAAAGCATGCATTGCTTGTACGTCAGTTACTCCAGAGCAACTATTCTTCATTGCCGTCCATCTGGAGATGAAATCCACGTATGGTTCATCCTCAAATTGGGTGCAACGGTTTAGCTGGTTGATGCTGTTCGGGCGCTTGTACGTTCCCCGAAAATGCTGAGTGAATACTCTAGCCATATCATCCCAGCTATCGACAGTTCTTGATGGTAATCCATTGATCCAATCTCTGGCTCCGTCCAGCAACATTAGGGGAAGGAACTTGACAGCTTCCAGGTCTGTCCCATTGTTGATTTGGACGGCTGTATAGTAGTCTAAGAGCCAGGTATCCGGGTTTGTGCTGCTGGTGTATTTCTGGTACGTTGGACCGACCTTGGCAAAGCCATAATGCAAGGTTATCCTTCGAATTCTATCAGTAAAACACTTAGGACCAAAGTATAGATCATCCTTTTCTGCTCTATCAATGTGCACAGAATATCTTCCGGCTGAATGGACGGAAGGGGATCTGCTCCTTTCTTTTCCATTGTTGCGCGGACGCGCTTTTCCGGGGTTATTTCTATCTCTTCCGTGGTCACGCTCTTTAGGATTAGGCGGAGTTCTGATCCTGTGCCTTTCTTTATCCTTAGGAGGTGTTCGGGATCTCTCACGTCTGTGAGGTATATCATATCTTACGGCCTTCTCAGCTGGGTTTCTCGGAGGTGGCATTATTTTGCCGTCATTCCGGTGTTTTTCTTCCCGATCATGGGGTTTATGTCCATCTTTCGGGGGATGGGATCCGGTTCTAGACGCTGCATCCCGGTTGTCGGGGTTTTTCTTGTCTTTTCTCGGATCCTCTTTTTTATCCTTTGAATTGTCTGAATCTCCGGGTTCTTCCGGTCCAGGTGCTCCAGCAGCGCAAGTAGCTGTTTTGCATAGGGCGGAGTTATCGTACAGCCTCCCTGATCGCTCCTGGCCCCGCTGTTGTTGTTGCAATGCTTTTCCTAAGAAAGCATACACCCCTTGAAGTTTTTCCCCGTTGGAGTACAGATCGTTGTTGAGGATGGCGAACGCTGCTTCCGCGTTTTCTGCTGCGGTTTTGTATATTGGTTCGCCCCTGGCATCTTTGCCGTTTACCTGCTTTTGCCAGGATGGGTTTTGGAACCTTTCTTTTGGCGGCAGTTCCTCCGGTCTTACGATTCCGGGTAACCTAGTAGGTTTTAACGCAGATCTATTCTTTCTCTCGTACTCCTCTATTTCTTCCTTCATAATTTTGATATCATGCTGGGTTTGTTGGAGATGTTGCCGAGATCTGAGTAGATGTTGTTGTTGCCTTTGGAAGGCTTGTCTCCTGGCTTCCAGCATCTCAGGGGGTTCATTTGGTCCCACTGGTGTTTGCAACAGCTCTTGTTCTTCCTGTTCCGTCATTGGCGGAGCGGGGATTTCTTTGGATTTCTTCTCCGCAGGCTTCGTTCTGCTAGCATCTCCTATTTCCAGGTTTTCATCAGCGAGATCAGCTGATTTTTTCTTCCGGATTTTGTATTGGAGTTTCTTAGCAGCACGGTGCTTTTTCTTGGAAGAGGGAGGTTTCTTGACAGTCTCATCTTCTGTCATCTCCTTAACATTGGGAAATACCGGAGAAGTTTCTCCGTCTTCTCTCTCTTCGTCTGGCGGAGGAGTTTTGGGGCTTTCCTGGCTGCCGGCATCCGTGACTTCAGCCGGTTTTGCCATTAGCACTTCGTGTAATCCCTCTTGAAGAGATTTTACCTTTCTTTCGAAGGCATCCTCATCTTCATCTTCGGAGTCGAATTTATCCGATCCGGTGTCCGACTCCAATCTCGCCTCAATGGCGGCTAGTACAGACTCGGCTTCCGAGTTCATCGTCATGTTGACGGATGTCGGATCTTCCGCCTCTGTGACGGGTGTCGGCTCTTCCGTCTCTATGACGGGTGTGTTGTTGTCTGCCTCTTGCACGGGATTTTCGTCATCCGTGTTTTCGGCGACTTCAGATTGCACCATGCCGATAAAGTGTGTATCACTTTTTTGTCGGCGATCCGAGAAAAATCCGGCATCATAGTCGTCTTCGACTGGGTATAGGGCGGGTGGGAAATACTTGCTTCCACCGCAAAACCCCATTGCTTCTGCGGTTAATCCGACAAAATTTTTAGCAGATCTAGTCGGTAACACGCAGGCACTTACCAGGTGGTTTTGCGCCGGTATATAGGATCCGTGGTCGAGGAAGCGTCCGACGTCGTCGTCGAACTCCAGGCTTCCGACAGTGATTGATCTTCCGATTCCGCCAAGTATCCCAGATCGGAACTTCACGCCTGACGTCGTATGCCCCACGGTGGGCGCCAACTGTCGAGACATCGTAGTAGTTTTGATAGACGGGGTGCCATGAGACTACGGTAGAGACGTGGGGTAACGGGATCGCGTGGTGGACAGTGAACACAGGATTTACCCAGGTTCGGTACGTCGTGACAGTACGACGTGCCTACTCCTGCACTTCTCACTAATCAGGACTAAAGCCTGGATACAGGGTTACAATGTGAGGAGTGGATCTAAGCTACTCGACGAGGATGTGCTTCTCGGCGAGTTGGCGTAGAGCTTCTCTGTTATTCGTTTTTCTAACCTATCTTCCGTCCGGCTTTATATAATAGCCGGATTAGGGCTTACAGAAAAGGAAACCTAGAAGACTACGGTAACTTGTATCTTGGAAAGCAAGGAATCCGTCTTCTCCTCCAAGCCAGATCTCGTGGGCCGTGATCCGGGTTCTTCCAGAATCCGTCTTCTGTGCGTCGAATTACTGGGCCGCCCAATGGACCTAAGCTCACTACCAATTAGGCCACCCTGGTAATTCGGCACTTTGTCTACCATCTACTATACCCCTATTCGGTATATATCCGACATATATGATGGGAGAATTAGAGTATTTTCTTGGCTTTGAGATCAAGCAATATCCCGAAGGCACATTCATCAAGCAAGCCAAGTATACTCAAGACATGCTCAAGCGATTCAACATGCATGATGCCAAACCTATGAAGACCCCCATGTCCACGACTATTGACTTGAAACCAGACCCGAATGGTAAAGAGGTAGATCAAAAGGTATACCGCTCCATGATTACCTCTTTGCTCTACCTTTGTGCATCTAGACCCGATATTATGTATAGCGTAGGTAAATGTGCAAGGTTTCAAGCCTCTCCGAGACAAATTCATTTTGAAGCGGTTAAGCGCATCTTTCGTTATTTAGTTCATACCCCAAACTTCGGTCTTTGGTATCCCAAGGGTTCAAGCTTTCAGCTCATTGGGTATTCGGATGCGGACTATGCGGGAAAGAAGACGGATAGGAAATCTACATCCGGAGGTTGTCAATTTCTTGAACGCTCATTGGTGTGTTGGTCATCCAAGAAGCAAAACTGCATTGCTCTCTCTACCACCGAGGCCGGATACATCTCCGCGGCGAGTTGTTGTGCTCAATTACTTTGTATGCGGCAAACATTGAGAGATTATGGCATCGTCTTTGACAAAGTTCCCCTCTTGTGCGACAATAAGAGTGCCATCAAGATCGCCTACAATCCCGTTCTTCACTCCAAGACGAAGCACATTGAGATACGGCATCACTTTATTCGGGATCATGTTGAGAAGGGTGATATTTACCTCATCTATGTGGCAACCAAGGATCAACTCGCGGATATCTTCACGAAGGCCCTTGATGAACCAAGATTTAGAGGTTTGAGGAATGAACTAAATGTGATCAATGCGTCCAACTTCTCTTGAACCCTTGCATAAGTACCTTTACTATATGTGCTATCTAGTTTAGATGTAGGCATGGACATAGGGGGAGCGTACTTCAACTCATGAGCAAACACTCCACCTATCATGCGCAAACCAATCAAAGCGTCATGCATATCTAGTCAATTTGTGACTTATTGTGCTTAAAACATGAGTTATACTTTTAAGTACAAGATACATCTTCGCGACTTCTTGGTATCACTCAAACACGGTGGCTTCGGCCACCAACATTTTCCCCTGTTGTTTGTATTTGTTTTGCTTTTGTTTTGATGTTTTGCTCGTGTTAGTGCGTTTGTTTTCGTCTCTCGTTTTTGGAGGCTCACAACTTGTTCCATCTACCACAAAAACTCGGATGGCGTGGGAACACCGGAAATTCCGGCCTAGGGCCCGGAATATTCCGGCCCTCAGACATTTGTCCCAGAAATTTCGCCCATTTCCAATGTGCCCGCTCACAGATGGCACACCGGAAATTTTAGCGGAAATTTCCGGGGCAAATATCCGGGGGCCCGGAATATTCCGTGCCTTAAGCCCCGGAAATTTCCGGGGTTCGAGATTGACTCGAATAATCCCCCAAATATCCAGCGTGCCCGCTCGCAGAAGGCACACCGGATATTTGCGCGGAATATTCAGGTCCAGATTTCCAGACACCGGAATATTCCGGCCTTACTACCGGAAATTTTTGGGGGGTTTGGCTATATAAGGGCGACGGGAGGGAGCAGTTCCAGATTGCTCTCCCTCCCTTCGCCTCCACTCCGCCTCCAGCAGCCACCGCCGCCTCCGAGACCTCCGGGAGTCCCCTTTGCCTCCCCTCCGCGTCCTCTAATCGCCTTTTGCGGATCAAGAGACCGCACATCCGTTCCTATCTCATGGATCCCGGTATGTGTTTCGTGTTCTCCGCAATCTAGGGATGATTAGATGATTTGATCTCATATCTAGAGTTATTCATGATATTGTACGGTCATATATCCTCAAACAAGTATCATCTATACTCTAGGATTCATCTCTGTACTCAAATTCATCATTCTAGATTCGTTACAGGCCCAGATTTAGATCTGGATTCGAAAATTCCGAAGGCCGGAAATTTTCGCCCCAGGATCGGAATTTCCGCCCCCGGAAATTTCCCTGAGGCCGGAATTTCCGCCCTCCGGAATTTCCGCACCCAAGACCGGAATCTCCAGCCTGTACTGAATCTCGAACAGAGATCTACTTCCTCCATTTCCACGAGTCGTGAGTCCCCCGTTTTTTATTCTTGTTTGGTTTTCTTTGCATCTTTTCTGCTTTCCTCTTAGATGGCTCAAGCTCTAGGCCCGGCAAGTTGCTTAGCTCACGCAAACGACTCCGTCACCTACGGGAAAATGATGAGGGGACTTTTGTGGATGAAAATGAGACTCGCCGGCGTGCGAGGGATGCTGAGAGAGAGTATGAGCGTGAACGAGATGCTGACAGGGCTGCTCGCAAAGCTGGGAGGACGCAAGGGAAGTCTGGTCTGAACATGGCTACAATGTCCATCCCTGAGTTCAAGGCATGGAGGGGCAAGGCCTGGTACACCGAGGGTCCTCAAGACCCCACTATTGGTTCCTGCTTCTGCCACGTTGAGCAGGAGACTCTTTTCAAGCAAGTGTATACTGTCATGAGCAAACCAGTGTGCCCAATGAAGGTTATCAACTTCGCTCATTTGGCTGCCAATCCTTCCTACTTCAACAACTCCGTCCACCTGGCTGAACTCCTTGGTCTGCGCCCTCTTATGGAGACTAGATGCTCCTACAATACCACATTCATTCAGCAGTTCTTCGCCACACTTGTCATTGATGATTCTGAGGAGATTGGGATGTCTTGGATGTCTGGCCCTCATTTACTCACCGCCAACTTCCATGACTTTGCTACTGCGCTCGGGTATCCCTTTGCTGGCCTTAACACTCCTCAGGGTCAGCGCATGCATGTTCACGGGGTTGAGTATGAGAAGAACAGACTGGCTGAGTTGTATGGTTCCACAGGTGTGATTGGCTCAGCCAAAGGCCTATTTCCCATATATGACATACTGTTGCGTATGTTCCGGGAGTCTATTGCCCCAAGTGGTGGCAAAAATGATGCTATTCGTGGTGGATTGGTCAACCTCATGTACCACGCCTACCTGACCTTCACTGAGGGTGACATGACTGACATGGAGGCCCACAAGGTTGATGTGATGGATTTCATCTTCAATGAGATCCACTTTGCTCTCTTCCACCGCAAAGTGCCCCCGTATGCCCCGTACATCATGAAGCTCATCAAGGCTACCTACCCTGAGGAACTCCGTGAGGACCTGGAGCTAGACTGTGAAGACCACAAGGATGTCACGCTGTACAAGAAGGCCGCTCACACCCAACAGGTTGCACATGATGCTGGTGCCACAGGTCAGGGCCACCGTGATCCTCGCATGCGTCCTCCTCCCCCTGGCAAGAAGAAGCGCTCATGGCTTGTTCGTGCAATTGAGAAGGTGATGTGCATGAATGTGTGCCTCCATAAGGAGAACTACAATGCCTATGTGGAGCGATGCAGCATCCTAGAGAACCAGTACCACATCATGACAGCTCTCCAGGTTCCCAATGTGCCACCTCTTCCTCCTGCTCGGATTGCATACAAGAATTGGAACAACCGCGACGTTGACTGGGATATCGGCGTGGATGATGATGAGGACATGGAGGATGTCACCGAGGATGAAGAGGAAGAGGCAGAAGAGAACACCCAGGTCTAGAGTTTTTTCCATGGGAAATATCCCTCTCTTTTCTCTTTTTGGTATCCTGATGCCAAAGGGGGAGAAGATCTAGATGATCGCGGGGATTTGCTTGGGTGGGTTTCGTTCTTTGTTGCCCCTTTTTATCGTTTCATGCATCTTTTCGAACTTCGTCTTATCGTACTCATTATTCGTTGGTGAACTATTATTATTAGGAGGTATGTCTCCTATATATGCTATCTATGATGTTCTCGTATCATGCATTGTTAGCTTATTTCCTTGCAAATACCCGTGTTGTCATCACTCACCAAAAAGGGAGAGATTGAAAGCTCATGATCCCTCTAATGATTTTGGTGATGATAACAACACGGATATCACCTATCTAACAATGTTGTTTTAGACTGTGCAGCTATTCTCTCAGATATTTATTGTTATACTCCTGTCAAAAGATCAAAGAGAAGGTCTACACTCTGGAATTATTGCCACCGGATTTTTCAGTATTCAGTCCGGAAATTCCGGTGTCTATAGGGCGGAATATCCGGACCTAGCACCGGAATATTCTGGCCCCTTCCTGGCCTCTTCAAATCGGCTAAGTATTTTCCCTGCCCGCGCACAGAAGCTAGGGCGGAAATTTGCCCTGGAAATTTCCGGTGCAAAAATCCGGCCCTCTGGGACTTAGCAGAAATTGGAACGTTCTCAGCTGCCCGCGCACAGAGATGGGGGCGGAAATTCTGTCCGAAAATTTCCGGGCCCGGATATTTCAATTATCCGCCCCCCGGATAGTTCAATATTCCGGCCTCTGGTCCTTAGCAGTTTTCATCATGGGCTACTGCCCGTGCACAGAGATGGGGGCGGAACTTTGGGGCGGAAATTTCCGCCCCCGGATATTTCAAAAATCCGCCCCCCGGACTATTCAAATTTCCGGCCACAGCAGACCGGAAATTTCCGGTGCTAACACCGGAATATTCCAGCCCTGGTGGACTGCAACGGTCAGAATTTAGAGGAGCCTATAAATAGTTGTCTTCTTCCTCTAGATAGGTAGCTCGTCCATTCCTCTCTCTCCTCCATTGTTGTAGAGCTCAAACCACCCCGATCTCCCTCCTCCTCCAACCAAACTCGATGCCCTTCAAGGATCTCATGGAGGAGGACTAGATGTACCTTTCCACCAAGCCAAAACGTGTGTACCCACACCACAACTCTTGGGATCTTGTAATCTCTTGGTTGCTTTGTCATCCAAGGGAAACCCTGGTGCTTGTAGCTTCCACCTTGTAGCAAGATGCTTCGATTGTTGAGAGCCTCCATCTCACTTGTGGAGTAGCCTCAACCCCTTGTAAAGGTTTGGTCAACGCCTTCAAGTCGACCTCATAGTGGAAACGAGAATCTCCCTCACCAGAGAAGCTCAAGGACAACAAGGTGTGCACATCCGTGCTATTGAGGAGCGCCTAGGTGGCTCCCCACCTCTCCAACGTAGACGTACTTCTTTCAAGAAGGAACTATGGGAAACATATCCTTGTCTCCGTGTTTTTCACTTGTTGTTATCTTGTGCTATTCCTTTACTTCCGTTGCTACTTGTTTCTTGTCACCTAGGATGTTCACTTAGTAGAACATCTAGATAACCAAGCTTTTACGTTCCCAAAGCCCCCATTAAAAGTGAAAAAGATTTAAAATTTGTAGGTCACCTATTCACCCCCCTCTAGTTGACCATATTGCACTTTCAGCAGTGCAACCAAAAACTTTCAGTTCTGAATAACCATACCTCAATATGAGTTTTCTTGTTAAGAGAGATGTACGACCTGTTGATCAATTAGTAGGCAGTGTTGGCATGCTCAACCAAAAACGCCTATTCATACGGGCGTTGGACAACATGCAGCGAGCTTTGGAGATGATCGTCCTGTTCATTCGCACAGCTACACCATTCTGCTGAGGTGTGTACAAGATAGTGTGATGCTTGACAATGCCTTCCTGCACACAATAATCATCAAAAGCATGCGAACAAAATTTGCCACCATTGCCAGTACGAAGCAACTTCAACTGTCTGTCAGTTTACTTTTCAATCATAACTTTACACTCTTTAAAAGCAACAAAAGTATCATCCTTAGTTTTCAGTAAATAAGTCCAAACTCTTCTAGAGTAATCATCAATGATCGTAAGCATATAACGAGCACCACCATAAGAGTAATTACGTGAAGGCCCCCACAAATCAGCATGTACATAATCCAATGTACCTTTAGTGGTATGAACGGAATCATTGAACTTAACTCGCTTATGCTTACCAAACACGCAGTGTTCACAGAACGGCAACTTACTCATATTTCAGTTCTTCAGAATTTCTCTCTTCACCAATTCTGCCATACCATGTTCACTCATGTGTCCAAGTCGCTTATGCCAAATGTTAGTTGTACTTGGATACTCATTAGTAATAAAAGCAACAGTACCAGACAAAGTGCTACCTCTAAGGATATATAACTTGGCAGAATTCATATCACCAATCATAACATTAAGAGAACCTTTTGATCCCCTCCGGCATACTTGTATCCGTCATAGTCAAGGGTACTCAACAAAATCAAATTTCTCACCACAGATGGTATGTGTTTCAATCTCGTCAGCATGCGTGTCATCCCGCCATGGGTCTTGATATGAATAGATGCAACGCCAAAAATGTGACATTTGTTGTCGTTTCCCACACGTACGAAATCTCCAATCTGCACAGTCTCATAAGAACTGAACCAATCTTTGTTACTACAAATATGAAACGAACAAGCAGTATCAAGAATCCACTCATCACCACGGGTAACACATGTAGAAAAAACAACTAAGCATTCACCATCCGAATTATTATCACCAGCAACAACGGCAGCCTTACCATTACCATTACTATTACCATTACCGTCAGAATTATTTTTCGGTTGGTATGTACCGTTCCTTTTCTCCTTTTTCTGCACCTTGCAGCAATCCTCAATGGTGTGATTGGTTTTCTTACAGTACCTGCAGAACTTGTCTCGTCCTTTGGACTTTGAACGGTCCATTCCCTTATCTTTGTTGTTGCTGTTGTAGTTGTTATCTCGCTGCTCAGGTATGCCTCGTACCTGCAATGCATCGTCTTTGGAGGACGATGTGTTAGGTTGCACCATAACTTTCATCTTTTCCCTAGTCTGCATGGCCTCACAATCTTCTGCGAGGTTAGTTCATCGCGGCTTAATAGTATGGTGTCACGCAGATTTGTAAACGAATTAGGCAGCGAACAGAACAACAGAAGAGCCAAATCTTCATCCTCATATTTTACCTCCATCAACACTAGGTCGGACACGATCTCCTTAAAGAGCGACAAGTGATTCATCACAGAACCACCATCTTGCATCTTGAGAGAGAACAACTTCATCTTTACGTGCATTTTGCTAATTAGATCTTTTGACATGCAGATCGATTCCAGCTTGAGCCACAACGCAGCCGCGGAATTCTCCTGCAGCACCTCTTGTAAAATATCATTAGATAGATGAAGTTGAATCAACGACAAAGACTTACGATCTTTGCGCTTCTCCTCAGAAGTCCACTCCTTCGCTTCCTTATTCCCGAACTCATGCAGCGCCTCATCAATATTCAATGCTTGCGATAGAATCGCACACATCCTGACTTCCATAGAGAAAACCTTGTATTGTAGTCTAGCAACGGTAGATCAAACTTCATCGATGCCATCGCGAATCCTTAATCTGAAACAGGGCTTTGATAGCACTTGTTACACGTAATAGCAAAACAACGATGAAATTAAGTAAGATTGAGCCAACGGGGACACGAGATTTTAACGTCGAAAACCCTTCCAACAAGGAAGAGAAAAAACCACGGGCAACAGCCAGCAATACTTCACTATTTCGGGTGAGGTTACAAACGCGCCGGGATTTATAATGTGTGGCTTATCTCGTGGGGCGGCTTACAAGAGGTATATAAAGGCACTCCGCTCTATGAATTTGGATCACCATAAAATAACACCAGTTGCATGCAAAAATTATCCAACTGAAGGTTTCTTGTAAAACATATGCCCGAAACTTGCGTGCAAAAACTGAATGACAATAAGAAGTTTGCAAACTGAACGGCGATAGTTGGGCGCCTGCTTTAGTGATATGAGAATTTCTCGAGAAGTTTTTGCATCCTACTTTACTCAGTCTATTGAACGTACAAAGTGAAGCTATACATAAACAATGGCAAAATAGCATATATATGTATGATCCTTCTATGCCAAATAATAAAGAACCTCGAGAAAATCATATATTTGGTTTTGGTAGTGCTCCTATGCCGGCACCGGTCTGCGTTGCATCTTAGACTGACATCTGCATTGTGATCCGGTATTAGCTTTTGCAACTGTGTGATAAAATCATGTCCCTATTTAATCAGGGATCCCAGATCATAAGAAAACTGGGTCACAGAAGCGTTGGTGACATTACGAGAAACAGAGGTTACAAGAACAGACCGGATGACATAAATTGTATCAAGGATTCAGAACGACAGGAGCAACATATAAAGAATTTAACACAAATAGTAAAAGGAGCGTGTGCATCCGATGGGATTTTAACCTGGTTCTCCCACGTGGAAGATACAGAGGCAAACCAGTGAGCTGGCTCGGCAGTTGTACTAATTACACAGATGTATAAAAGCAGCGCTAACTGAACATTGACACTTTCAGAAGCGGAGTCAGTGCAATGGGGATGGACAACAGCAAACGCTGCTAGTCCTGGTGCACGTCCTGGAATGGAAACCAAGGGTGCGGGTGCAGGCGTGCAGCTGGGTAGTGCGTCGACGTGCTAGTGTGTGTGGAACACGTGAAGGGGACAACAGGGGGCGAGTTGGAGCTTGCTGCTACCGCGTTCATGGCGAGAGATAAATTGGATGACGGCTAGGGAGACCTACAGCATGGAATCAAGCACACAAACAAGGGGAATCGAAGGGGGTGCTCACTTGGAGGCTGCTGGTGTGGACGAACATACTTGGAGATGACCGGCGATGGCTCTGTTTCTCCGCGGCCTCCCCATCTTCTTCTCCTCCCCCATCGGCTCCAGCACCTGCAGATGTTGCTGGCCCGTGGCCGGAGCTGGAGCCGGGGGCGTGCCGGACGCGTTCGTCGAAGCCGGTCGCCTCGCAGCGCCAGCGCCACCCGTCGACGTTGCAATGGACGGCCCAAAATCTTGGCTTCTAGGGTTTTTTTTTTGACAATAAGAAACTATATTAATATAGCAAACAAGCCGCCTCGTTAAAAACCTTCAAGTCCCCTCAGGTACACTGGTAAGGAAAAGAGTGCGAAACTTGTTGCATAAGTGTTACATCGTTTGCGAGTACATGTAAAATGCTATCGGGAGGGTCACCATGCCAAACCTCATATGTTTCCCCACTATCCCTACCTAAGCAGTGATCTGCTTCATTAGCCTCTCTCGGACAGTGGTGGAATCTCACGTTGGTAAAACTTCTGCATAGAAAAGCGCACTCCTCGTAAATTGCTGCCGCCGCTCCAAGAGAATTTCCTTCATTGTGCATTGTCTCGATGACCTCCACGCAATCCGCTTCTACAATCAACCTGTTGCACCCAACTTGTCCTGCTAGGAGAAGTCCATCCCTCAGAGCTATTGCTTCCGCAGTTGTTGCATCATCAACATATTGGATACTCCTTCGGCCACATGCAATAAAGGAGCCCAAGTGATCTCTCAGAAACGCACCTGTTCCTCCAGTCCCCACATCGGCCGCAAAGGCAGCATCCTCGTTGAGCTTTATGAAATCCTCCGGTGGTTTAATCCAACCATGTCTTGTGATTGGGCTGTGTACATTTTTCCTAGCCCTTGAATAATTCAGAGATAGCGCTATGATAGATTGAGCCGAGCGGGCCGGTGCTTGGATCACCTCCCCATGGACAGCCTTGCGCCTCTCCCACCACAGGTACCAGCATGCGACATCCATAATGTCGCAGGTACGTATCTCCGGAATCAACGGTGACGCCTCCGACTTTAACAGCAAAAATTCGAGCATAGTAGCTCCTGACGCCTCTGTTGCTTCAGCCGACAGCAGTATGCTTCGAAACCCCATGAATTCCCAAATTTCCTTTGCTCTCTTGCATTTGAAAAAGGCATGCTCAATACTTTCACACGCCTGGTTGCACATCCGGCACTGACTAGATGATTGTATATGTCGATTAGCTAAAACCCCTTTACAGGGGATAGCTCCAAGCATAGCTCTCCACATATGGATTTTTATTTTTGCCGGAGTACGGAGGGACCATAAAGATTTCCAAATAGGGCTCACAGTAGACGAGATCAGGTTATTCAATCTCCGGAAATTTCGGTCATGTTGTTTAAACCACTACAGGTGATATGCCGATTTAACAGAGAACATACCTCTCTTATCCGTATGCCATGAAATAAAGTCCCCCATCATGCCAATTGCGAGAGGAATTCGGAGGACCCTCTCCGCATCAATCCCCCAAAATAGCGATCTGATCAATTCCTCATCCCAGACTCTACTATCATCATCAATAAGATCAGCCACCTTTGTGAGAACAATATTACCTCTTGTAGTCATAATCTTGCGGTTGTGACTGTTTGGAATCCAGCAGTCGTCCCAGATATTTATATTTTCACCATCACCAACTCTCCAAATATGGCCCCTCTTAAAGGTCTGAATCCCATGCCAAATGCTCTGCCAAGTGAATGAACTACCTTTTTTCAACTCACAGTTTAGAATATTTCCCGAGGGAAAGTATTTGGAACGCAGAACTTGTGCACATATAGACTCCGGTTCAGATATCAATCTCCAACATTGTTTTGAGAGGAGAGCCATGTTAAAACACTCCAAGTCACGAAACCCCATATCACCTTGATTTTTAGGCACACACATTTTCCACCAAGAAAACCAGTGCATATGCTTCTGTTGGTCATCGTCTCCCCACCAGAATTGGGATATTGCAGATATTATCCTTTTGCAAATCTGTTTGGGAAGCCTGAAAACTGACATTTCATAAACTGGAATAGATTGAATTACCGCTTTGATTAGAATCTCCTTACCACCAAAGGAGAGATGCTTCTCCTTCCAACCACTAAGAAGTTTGAACACTCTGTCAATAAGATGTTTCAAACAGTCTGTCCTATCCACCCCAACAATAGGGGGTAAACCCAAGTATTGATCAGTAATAGCCTCCGTCATAATATCGAGAATAGAGCAGACCTCCACTTTAGTATCAACACTGGTGCACGGGCTAAAAAATATACTGGACTTTGCAACACTCACCAGCTGGCCCGATGCATGACAGTAGTCATCTAGTTCACTCTTCAGACTAGTAGCATTAAGTCTATCAGCTTTCATCAAGATAAGGGAATCATCAGCGAAAACAAGGTGTGAAATAGATGGAGCATCCCTGCAAACCTTAACACCAATGAGATTTCCCTGGCTCTCATGAAAAGCTAGCAAACTTGTTAGGCCCTCAGCACATAATAAGAATAAATAAGGAGAAAGAGGATCTCCCTGTCTTAATCCTCTCGAAGGAGCAAAAGGGTTTGATAGTGAATTATTTAACCTTATCTGATAGCGAACAGAGGTGACACACTCCATAACAAGATCCACCCATCCTGTGTCAAAACCCAGCTCTATCATGATATCCTTAAGAAAACTCCATTCAACTATGTCATATGCCTTATGCATATCAAGCTTAACTGCACAATTACCAAAACTACCAACTCTTCTGTTTTTGATTGCATGAAAACTCTCAAAAGCCACCAGGAAATTATCAGAAATAAGTCTACCAGGGACAAAGGCACTTTGTAATGGGGAAACAATATCAGGGAGAAATAACTTGAGCCTCGAAGCTAACAGTTTAGAGATCACCTTATATACCACATTGCACAAACTTATGGGCTGAAACTGTGATAGTTGCTCAGGACTATTCACCTTGGGAATAATAACAATGACAGTATCATTCCAACTTTCAGGAATCATCTTTCGATTTATAGCCAATAGAACTTCATCAGTCATGTCCTCACCAATAACCGCACAGAATTTTTTGTAGAATACCGCATGTAAGCCATAAGGTCCCGGGGCTTTTAAGTCCCCAATGCTAAATAGAGCCTTCTTAAGCTCTTCCCTCGTATAAACGGCCGTGAATGCATCATTCATTAATGTAGTAACTTGTAGAGGTACCTTCTGTATCACGTCGGGGTTAATAGCCTGCACTTCAGAGGAAAAAAGAGAGATAAAATAATCAGAGGCGAGTGATAACATGTCAGTTTCATCCTCTACCCAATTGTTTTGATCATTCCGCAGCCTTTTTATAGTGTTCTTCCTCCTCCTCGTTGTGGCTGCATTATGGAAATATGAAGTATTTTGATCTCCCTCTTTCAACCAATTTTGTTTTCCACGTTGAACCCAGTAAAGCTCCTCTTTCTCAAGTAATTCCTCGATTTCAATTTGTAATACTCCTTGCTTATTCAAAGAATCTTCGTCTATTGGGCCAGACATAATCAAATTTAGCTCTCTTTGTAGTTCCCGAAGCCTGGTTCTAGGACCCTTCAAGACCTCCTTGTCCCAACAGTGGAGCGCACGGTGAACGTCGCTGGTCGTCTCGGAAAGAGCGGATCCCCGAGATTTTGCTCTGTCCCAGGCCACCTGGACGATCTCGTTTACGTCAGTCTCGGCCAGCCATCTCACCTCGAACCGTTGTGTCCTAACAGAGCCACGGACAGGGACAGCGGCATGGAAGTCCGAGTCGACAGTGATGGGTCGATGATCCGACCGGTCGAAATCATCATTAATCACCGCAAGGTTTGGAAATAAGCTCATAAGAGCTTCGTTCTCTACTGCTCTGTCTAGCCTATCTCTTATCCGGCCTCGCTTCCACGTAAAAATATCTCCCCTGTACCCCAGATCAGAGAGGGCACAGTCCTCCAAAACCTGACGAAAATCTTGCATGCATCTCTGTGAGCGAGAGACACCGCCCTCCTTCTCGAAACCGAATAAGATTTCATTAAAATCACCTCCTAACAGCCACGGTAAGTTGCATTGTTGGCTTAGCTCCCTAATATAGTTCCATGATAAACACTTCCTTCCAGCCTCTGGCTCTCCGTAAAACCCAGTACAACGCCACGCACCGGGGGAGCCTTCTCCGATTCTAATATCAATATAGTTTGAATGAACCACCTGAGATGTAACAATAATATCATCGTGCCAGAACATTACTAAACCACCTGCTCTCCCATCACTTTCGGAAATTGCTAGCTTATCAAACTTCAATCTTCGCATCAATTTAATTGCCTTTGCCTTATCTAAATGAGATTCTGACAAGAATAAAATATCTGGCTTATCCCTCTCCACTATACCATGGAGAGCCCTAACTGCCGCATGTTTTTTCAACCCACGGCAGTTATAAAATTTGGTTTTCATTGCTCCCGGACGGGCCCCTCCAGGGAGCCCGCCGATCCTAGTGATGGGGAGTCAGCTCCGTCCATCTTTGATCTCTTCGATCGTGTTGAAAATTTGCTTGTGGAGGTAAGTTGATCCTGCTCCACACCATCTGCTGTCAAAGCTAAACCCATCTTGTTTTCCTCTGCCATTTGTTCACTCCCACTCTCCTTCTCATACATGAGACGTTCCCAAACCGAATTATCCGACACCTCCATCATATCATTCTCAGATGGTTTCAATTGTCTTGTCTCTGTATCCATTAAGTTCTCATCAATTGATTTGTCCTGATCCTTATACAATGCATTGTGTCGCCAGCTTCTCTGGACTCTGTCTGTCTCCCAGGTAGCTCTACCATGGTTTCATTGATCACGTCTACGTCCACTCGCAAAACCCCTTCCACCACGAGATCCACTCCATGTGTTCATCCTCCGTCCATGCCATGTCTCCCAGTCAGCCTTCAGAAACTCACCCCACTTGAGATGTTCTTCCTCATGTTCACCGATACCACATTCAAGATGCGTGTGGCCGAAACAACCACAAGCCACACAGAACTTTGGGATTTTTTCGTATTTCAATTGGAAAATTTCCCGTATCCCTCCACGGGATATAGAAACTATTCGTGTAAGAACCTTTCGGACATCAAGCCTCACCCTAACTCTGACAAAATTTCCCACACCATCAACCGTGGTTTCCACCTTGACCACTTTGCCCACACGTTTCTCCACTAGATTTTTTATAAGAGATGAATCACGGTACCCTACCGGGAGCTTATGAATCTGCACCCAAACCTCAATATGGTTTAGGTAAATGGCATCAACATCTGTTAAGCCATCGTACTCCTCAATTATAACCGCGTTCTGACGAAAGTGCCATGGTCCTCCCTCCTTCACCTTCAACCAATCCCCTAGACAGAAGCATTGGATCGTAAAGAGGTTGGCTTCGAGCGGTGTGAAGATCATCTCCTTGGCAGGACTCCAAGCCACCCTCATGTGTTGCTCAAAGGACTGCGGACTAAACGGATTTGTGGTGTGCACCCGAGCCAAAGCTAGCCACTTCACCTCCTTGATTGGATTCTCTAGTTCGTCCACAACAAGGTCATCGAACTCCTCTTCCTCTATTCCCATGCGCAGTAACAGATCGTTGATCTTCTCCGTGCCACCATCCGCAGGACCCGTGCGACTAGAACTGCTCGACATCGCGGATCTTTTCTTCGTCGGAACAACACAATACGGTTTAGGGTTTCTGTTGATTTGCCGATAGAAGAGCTCGTCCCACAATCGCTTAAGAGCACCGGGCTTCAGGGACTAACCCGGAGAAAGGCCTAGTCGGTAGCCGAGATCGAGTTCCCTCTGAAGTCGAACTCCACGCCAGATCGGATCCGGCGGGAGGAAAAATCGCCCTAGTCGCTGTCGCACCCTGGTTTCTAGGGGATACTCATCGGGCCGAACTGGATAGCAGATGCTTGGATTATGGGGCATAACTGCTCCCACGTCCCAGCTTCCTGGTAGGCCTGCGCTTATGCGCGACAACACAAGCCCTGCTATTCCACCGTCGATGTAAACTATCCACTAGAGACCATAGGCACTACTGTCGACGTACTTCATACCAATCACACATGGTACGTCAACAGCGTTAAACGGAATGATACCACAACATATCTCTAAGACACAAAAGATTGAAATAAGGTTGCAAATGGCCTTCACTAAGGAAGAGAATAGCAAATACAATCATCCAGAGGACACATGTCCCAACATAACATTCATTACATCAGCGGAAGCAAACAAAGGGTCTGAGTACAGACAAATCCAAATAGGCTTAAGAAGCCGGCAAATAAAAGAAGACGAAGCCCATCCACGTAGGTCTTGGATCCTGCCCGGGTCCGCTATCTACTCGTCTGCAGTCTCGTCGAACTCCACGAAGTAGCCATCCTGGTGATCCTCGTAGCCGTAGTCGTAGCTGCGTAAACCACAGCCCCAACGGGGTCAGTACAACAACGTACTGGCAAGCAAGACTCACACTTCACCAAAGAGTTACCCGTCAACATAAGCACGGATGCTTAGGTTCAACGGAAGAATAGGGAATATAAAAGATGCAGCGGGCTGCTCTAACCAACTACAGAGATAACTACAAGTTCCGGCTAACAGAAAGAAGATAAGATCGAGTATTGTAACCAACTGAAAGTAAATCCAAGCAAACCCATCCAATGTCACCCCCTTCTAAGGAAGCAACCCAAGGATAACTCACACAGTTGGATTAATGATGATTCAGGTTATTGTGTCAATAAGCCTATTACTAGTCAAATTAGTATTAGTTAGGTGTAAGTTGTTCTGAGTACTTGTTAGCCAGTACTTTCACCAAGTCGTCACATAACCGCGGACAACACGGCTTCTCGAGAAGATTCATCCCTGCAGGGTGTGCTCCAGTACCCGTACACACTCAAGCCACCAACTAAAACTTAGGTGGGCTTGACACGACCCAAACCATCTCTACAATCCATCCTAGGAGCCACGGAACTATAAGGTCCCGGCCAGTCCGCCTAACCTAAGCGCAAGGGTGAAAACCACACCCCCCGGCACCACAGGCCTCGCCCTATATGCATCATCATCATCATCACCAGTAACCAATGGGGGTACCTCCCATTATGCAAGGAGCAAATGGAACACCCGAACTAAGTGTGGCTCTTCGGACAAACTACAGATCAAGTCTAAGTCGAGGGGGGTCCCATACTACCACCCGGATGCGGTGAGCACGCTCATCATGGATCGGTAGAAAAGACTCTTTTCCTAGTTTCGACACCAGCCGGCTCCAAAACCCTTACCCGGGCCTCCTGCCGGTGCCTTATCATCAAATTATTATTACCCAAAACATTAACAGGTTGATTGTTTAATCATCGAGCCCAAGTGAACATAAGTAAGATAGAGTAAAAGAAGTAACCGACAACAGACTCAAGCACAAGCAACCCTAAGCATGCTAGTAGGACCAAGGCACAAACAAGGGCTATAGGTATGGAGGTGAGGCAATATCAGGGTTCAGGATATCATGTGATGGGTTCGGAGAACAAGCATCGATTCATAGGGCTAGCAGAAATAGACAAATGGATAGTATCGGTAACAAGAGTGGAAAGGAACTCGATGGTTCATGTGAGTGATAACTTGCCTGCAAACCCAGTAGCCTGGTACTGAGCTAAAATCCTCGGAAGGGGTGTCGTAAAGATCGTCGGTCTCAACGTCGTCGTCTAATCGATAAGAAGCAAACAAACAATCGAAAAGAGACGAACAATCAATACATGATATAATGCACAATCAGGGGATGATGCATGGCAAATTAATCGATGCATCAAAGGTAAATTACTTGACAAGAGAACACAATTTAATTGGACCCATATGCAATGTGAATTGCATATGGATGCAAATGGTTGAGGTTGAAGCAATGATCTACAATTGATTAACAAGTGTAAGTGGTTTAACATGATGCATGCATGATGAAAACAAATAGGTAACAATATTAGATGCAATTGAAAAATGGGAAATAACAAGTGAAGGAATTAATTATTAAGTTTGGGAATTTTGGTTACTTAATAGTGTTACACAAATAGTTGTTGTTTTCATCAAGTTAAGTTGCTCATAACAATTGACAAAGTTCATATTTGAAAATTTTATGTTTTTCTGGTTGGAAAACATATTTTACATGTTCAAGAATAATTAAATTTGAGCAAGTTATGATTTTAGCAAATTTAAATGATTTAAACAAGGTTTAAATTATTTAGGCAATTTAAATTATTCAAACCATGAAACAAAATTTATATTTGAATTGGTGTTTAAAAATGGTATGGAAAACATATTTTATTTGTATGATTTGGATTAATATTGAATTAGTTAGGGATTTTAGCAAATTGCAATTGAATTATTTGAATTCAAATTTGAATTGCATGTGGAAAATTCAAAACAGGAAACAAAGGTTATAAATAGATAGATAATTAAATTTGGTGCAGTGTACATATTTTATTTTTATTATTTGGGTTTGTGAAATAAAAGTTATTAGGGTTTCAATTCTAGGGACTATTCTGTAATTAATTGGGCTGATATTGAAAACAAATAAAAAGGGCAGAAAGATAAAGGCACCGAGCAGTGACCTACACAGGCCACTGCCAGTGGGGCCATCTCCTGCGTGGCGCCTAGGTGGCCTCTAGGGTCCATGACGCGTGGGCCCAGCGCGGGGCGCGTAGAAGGAAAAAAATTGGGGAGGCAAATGCCTCCCCTGGGATTCGATCCCGCAACCTATGGGGCGAGCGAGAGCGCGTGTGGCCAGTTGGGCTGGATTCAGTCTGGTGTTAGGAAGCAGTAGCGAAGCTGGTTAACATGTAATTTCGTCAGGTAAGTTTTTTTTTTTCTAACTGAACTTCTCTGAATCTTGTGCGTGCAGGGTTCAGAAACCAGATGAGCGTACAGGGGGCGGCCGGCCGGCGATCGCTGTGGGTGCGGTGCCCCGCCGTGGATGCTCGCCCGCGGCTGACCGAGCGGGCCGCCGTGCGGGTGGCCGGTGCGTCCGTGAGGGATAGGAGGCGAGGGCGGAACAGGGGTGAGAGGCGCTCACCTTGCAGTCGACAGAGAAGGAGGGAGCGGTGGCGACGGGCGGCGAACAAACGGATGGCGGCGGCGCTCCGATGAGCTTCGGGGGAGACGGAGTGGACGGCGCGGAAGAGGGAGCCCGTGCGGTTCCGTTCCCGGCCCTAGCGCGACCGGGCGGGCGCCGGTGGCGAGCCGGAGAGAGGCGGCGGTGATGGAGCTCGGTGGAGGGTACAGAAGCGAGAGAGAGAGAGCAGCGCAAGGGAGAAGGGCGGCGGTGCGAGGGAGAAGGAGGAGGAAGAGAATTAGGGCTAGGAGGAGGAGGCTCGAGGTCTTAAGGGGAAGGGGAGCTAGGGATCACCGTTCCCTCCTCTGGTGCGGACGTGGCCACCATGGATGCCTCTCCGTACCGTACGGAGGTAGGAGATACAGACGTGGGGGGGTATGGGCCAGTGGGAGTTGGGCTAGCCCAATTGGGCTGAATGCCCCTTTGCCCCCCCTCTCTTTTCTCTTTTGTTTTTCTGTTTATTACTTTTTTTTTTGCAGATTTGGAAAAAGAGAAATAAGAGATGGTTTTTAGGCTAGATAAAATTTAGGGAAAATTGTATTGTTGAAATATTGTGATAGCAACAAGTCCACACTTTGGTTTACCAAATATTTTAAATATGTTGCTTGTTTGAAAAATTAAATGAATTGAGCCATTTGTGGTATCAAAATAAATAAATGAAACTTAGCCAATTTAAAGATTTTGATTCCAATTTTTGTAGAACAAATTATTGTTTGTTTGGTAGTTTTTATTTGACACATTGTAATATAACAAGTATGACAATAATTTAATTTTTGTTTGGAATTCTAATAGAAAACAGATGGAAACAATAAGATCAAATGCAAACAAAAATCAAATGAATATGATGACATGATGCAAAACAAAAATAAAACAAGAAACAAACACCTAGGGGGAGATTTTCATACTTGGGATGTTACAAAACGCCCCCCCTTGAAGGAATCGCGCCCCGAGATTCCTACTGAGAAAGGAAAAGGTCCGGATACTTCTTGCGAAGATCCTCTTCGGTCTCCCACGTTGCCTCTTTATCGGAATGATGCGACCATTGCACTTTCAAGAACATGCGGTGCTCTTGTTGCGAGTCTTACGCTCGGTCTCATCGAGAATACGAACAGGGTGCTCCTCATAAGATAGATCATCTTGCAGTTCAATGGAATCATGATCAACTGCACGATCTGGATCTTTGAAACACTTCTTGAGCTGTGACACGTGAAACACATCGTGCACCTTGGATAGTTTTTCTGGAAGTTCAAGACGATAGGCATTTTCCGCACGCCTTGATAGAATGTTGAACGGGCCAATGTATCTCGATGCTAGCTTTCCTTTCACACCAAAACGATGAGTGCCTCTGAGGGGAGTTACACGGAGATATGCCTTGTCACCAGGTGTATAGATCATATCCCTGTGCTTGCTGTCATAGTAGCTTTTCTGACGAGACTGGGCAATCTTGAGATTGTCACGAATGATGCGAACTTTCTCTTCGGCTTCCTTAACAATGTCAGGGCCTAAGAGTGAACGTTCACCAGCTCCAGACCAATTGATTGGACTCCTGCATCTGCGGCCATAGAGTGCTTCAAATGGTGCCATGCCTAGGCTTGCCTGGAAGCTGTTGTTGTAGGAGAATTCAGCATATGAAAGGCATTCCTCCCATTTCATGCCAAAGGAGAGACCACATGCTCTGAGCATATCCTCGAGAATCTGATTGACTCTTTCGACTTGCCCTTAAGACTGAGGGTGATAAGCTGTGCTGAACAGAAGTTTGGTGCCCAATGCTTCTTGAAAACTCTTCCAGAAATGAGAAGTGAATATACTTCCACGGTCTGAGCTTATTTCCAATGGAACACCATGAAGAGGAACAATCCTTGTTGTGTAGAGTTCTGCTAACTGGCTAGCTGAGATTGTTTCTTTGACAGCAAAGAAGTGGGCTACCTTAGTGAGACGATCAATAACAACGAAGATTGCATCGTTGCCCTTCTTGGACTTTGGAAAACCAGTAACGAAGTCCATTTCAATCATGTCCCACTTCCACTCAGGAATTTTTAGAGGTTGGAGTAGACCGGCTGTTTTCTGATGAACTGCCTTAACACGTTGACAAACGTCGCATTCAGAAACGTATTTAGCAATTTCACGTTTCATGCCAGACCACCAATACAGTGTCTTAAGATCCTGGTACATCTTTGTACTTCCAGGGTGGATGGAGAGAGGAGTTTCATGAGCCTCCTTGAGAATCACATCTTTGAGACTTTGAATTTGAGGAACTGCAATGCGTCCTTCGAAGAACACCGTTCCCTTGTCATCAATTGAGAAGCACTCATACTTCACATTGCCTGCTTTGATGTTATTTGCGATCTTCTTGATCTCAGCATCACGAAGTTGTTCAGAACGAATCTTGTCCTCGAGAGTTGGGCTGGCTGTCAAGTTCGCAAGATAACCTTGAGGAACAAGACCAAGGTTCAGCTTCTGGAATTCTTCATGAAGTGGAGTTTGGCTTTCCATGATCATGAGATTATTGCAATACGACTTTCGACTGAGAGCATCGGCCATAACATTAGCCTTGCCTGGAGTGTAAGAAATAGTGAGATCAAAGTCTTTGATCTTTTCAATCCATCTCCTTTGCCTGAGGTTTAGATCTGGTTGAGTGAAGATGTATTTTAGACTCTTATGATCGGAAAAGATTTCAGTGCGATTACCCAACAAGTATTGCCTCCATTTCTTGAGGGCAAACACAACTGCTGCAAGTACAAGGTCATGTGTGGGATAATTGAGCTCATGTGGGTTCAACTGACGTGAAGCATAAGCCACAACTTGACGTTCTTGCATAAGAACTGCACCTAGACCTTGGAGGGAAGCATCACAGAATATCTGGAAAGGTTTGGTAGTATCTGGGCCAACCAGAACTGGTGTAGAAGTGAGTTTAGTCTTCAGGAGATTGAAACTTTCATCACATTGTGGAGACCAAACGAACTTCTTGTCCTTCTTTGTGAGATCAGTGAGAGGTTTGGCATTTTTTGAGAAGTTTTGGACGAAACGACGGCAATAGCTAGCCAAGCCAAGAAAACTTCTTACTTGCTTCACCGTCTTAGGAGGTTTCCAATCCACAATTGCCTTAACCTTTTCCGGGTCAATGGCTATGCCCTTGGCAGAGATGACATGACCAAGGTAAGCAACTTCTGGAATCCAGAATTCACATTTGGAGAACTTGGCATATAGACGATGCTCGCGAAGTTTCATGAGAGTGAGACGAAGATGTTCTCCATGCTCTTCCTCGGATTTTGAGTAGACAAGAATGTCATCAAGATATACCACAACGAACTTGTCGAGGTATTCATGGAAGACAGAATTCATGAGTCTAGAGAAGGTCGCCGGTGCATTGGTGAGACCAAAGGACATGACGGTGTATTCATATAGACCGTACCGAGTGGTGAAAGCTGTTTTTGGAATATCTTCCTTTCTGATCTTTATTTGATGGTAACCCATCCTCATGTCCAGCTTGGAGAATATTGAGGCTCCAGCAAGTTGATCAAAAAGATCATCGATACGAGGAATTGGATACTTGTTTTTTATGGTTTTCTCGTTGAGAGGACGATAGTCAACCACAAGTCTCTTTGTTTGATCCTTCTTCGCAACGAACAGAGTTGGGCATCCCCAAGCCGAGGAGCTAGGTTGAATGTAACCGTTCTCCATGTACATATCGATTTTCTCCTTCAACAACTTCAGTTCAGGAGGAGCTATCTTGTATGGATGCTTAGAGATTGGAGCAGTACCTGGTTCAAGTTCAATCACGAACTCAACTGCTCTGTCAGGAGGCATTCCTGGCAATTCTTCTGGAAAGACATCAGGGAATTCACAAACCACCGGAATAGTTTCAATAGATGGTAGAGGATTTGCATCGAGGGTGTAGAGTTGAACAACTGGATTTTCAGCATGGAAGTAGACTATCTGGCCAGAAGGGTGTGTGATTTTGACAGACTTAGCAGGACAATCAATGACTGCTTTGTTGGCTACCAACCAATCCATCCCCAGAATGACATCAATATCTGAAGAGTGGAGAGCTATCAGAGATGCCTAGAATGGAAGGTTTCCAATTTTGATCTCGATGTTCTGGCTAACTTTATTGCTTTGCCAGCTAGATCCCGGTGATTTCACTAGGAAAGGGATAGACAACTGTTCGAAGTTGATTCCACTGTTGTTTGCAAAGCATTGAGAGATGAAAGAGTGTGAAGCACCAGAATCGAACAAGACTTTAGCACGAAACGAGTTCACAAGAAGTGTGCCCATTACAACCTCTGGAGATTCTTCTGCTCCCTGGGCCTTGACATGGTTCACCTTAACTGTTCTCACGCCAAGGTCGTTGCTGTTGTAGCAACCCAACGGAGGACCACGTATTCTTGTCGGGGTCGACCTGTGGCGAGGTGGAGGTGGAAAGAGGTGCCTTTGCGGACACTTATCGGAATAGTGGCCCGACTGTCCACACTTGTAGCATGTAACAACAGAACGAGGAGTTGTTGGACCTGGCTGAGATGGAGCACCTCCTGAAGATACCACTGGGGTGGGAGGGCGGGGAAGAATTCCTGCCGGGCTTGGCAAGCAGATGGGCGGTGTTGGAGTGGTATATGGAACCCAAACTCTTCGTTTTTGTGGAGGCATGATAGCTTTTGAGAGACTAGACTGTTCACGAGAGTGCTTACGAGATTCCTCAACCAATTTGCGCCCATGCTCTTCATTTAGAGCGATGTTGATGAGGTCCTCAAAATTCTTGGCCTTGACGTTGGTGAGAGCATACTTGAGTTCCGGGTTGAGACCCCTACGGAACTTTGCCATCTTTCTCGCTTCCGTGGAGATTTCATCTCCGGCGTAGCGAGCCAGACGATTGAACTCTCTTTGGTATTCGAGAACGTCCAGACTGCCTTGTGTGAAAGAATAGAATTTCTCACGCATTTTCTCCATGAGCCCATCGGGAATGTGATGGCGCACGAAGGCTTGCTTGAAATCCTCCCATGTGATTGCCACACTAGAACCTCTCATTTCTTGGAAATTCTCCCACCAAGACATGGATTGTCCACGGAGAAGGTAGGTCACGTAAGGAACACGGTCCTCGTCAGCCACATGAGCTACCACAAGAGTACGGTTCATTTCACGGAGCCAGTCATCAGCATCCAATGGCTCGAAGGAGTTATCAAACGTGCGCGGATTGAGCTCAAGGAACTCCCAAATAGACACACGGGCGTTGCCATTACTCCCAAGGTCTTGGTTCTGCTGCATCTGCTTTATAACTTGTGTCATCTGAGACAACACTTTCCCCATCTCAGGTGGCAGTGTGTCTTCTTCGTCACCACTTTCCATCCTGAAGAGGATACCAAGATAAACACACTAACCGGATAACAAAATCCAATATAAGTGCTTAAAAGGATTACTTCAGACGGTAAGAAGGTAGCATGGAGCAAACATATACTACCCTCAACATTCACCATAAATGGTTTGAGTACGAAAGGATAACTAAACATAGCTAGGAATGGATACATCGGTACTCGGAGTACACCTTGTGGTTAGGCGCCGGTAGAAGAAATGAAGTTGAAAACCACAACAAGATTCAATGGACGAAAGGTTCTTGAGAGAAACATGATATTGAAGCACCATCGGGGAAACTCGCGACCAAAACACCTAAGGTACTACGAAAGAACCCAGAACACGTGAAATCCTAACTTGAAAGTTTAAATGAGAAGGGAAAATCAACGTTACACTTCCTTACCAGAAAAAGGGGGTGGGAGGGTGGGGAAAAGAAGAAAAAGAACAGAATTCCTACTCTCACGTTTCATTTTTCCTATATAGCTACAAAATAGTTTCTAGACTCAAACTGCGACCAGTAAAAGGGATCCTACGGGCAGACAGGCTCTGATACCATTTGTCGCACCCTGGTTTCTAGGGGATACTCATCGGGCCGAACTGGATAGCAGATGCTTGGATTATGGGGCATAACTGCTCCCACGTCCCAGCTTCCTGGTAGGCCTGCGCTTATGCGCGACAACACAAGCCCTGCTATTCCACCGTCGATGTAAACTATCCACTAGAGACCATAGGCACTACTGTCGACGTACTTCATACCAATCACACATGGTACGTCAACAGCGTTAAACGGAATGATACCACAACATATCTCTAAGACACAAAAGATTGAAATAAGGTTGCAAATGGCCTTCACTAAGGCAGAGAATAGCAAATACAATCATCCAGAGGACACATGTCCCAACATAACATTCATTACATCAGCGGAAGCAAACAAAGGGTCTGAGTACAGACAAATCCAAATAGGCTTAAGAAGCCGGCAAATAAAAGAAGACGAAGCCCATCCACGTAGGTCTTGGATCCTGCACGGGTCCGCTATCTACTCGTCTGCAGTCTCGTCGAACTCCACGAAGTAGCCATCCTGGTGATCCTCGTAGCCGTAGTCGTAGCTGCGTAAACCACAGCCCCAACGGGGTCAGTACAACAACGTACTGGCAAGCAAGACTCACACTTCACCAAAGAGTTACCCGTCAACACAAGCACGGATGCTTAGGTTCAACGGAAGAATAGGGAATATAAAAGATGCAGCGGGCTGCTCTAACCAACTACAGAGATAACTACAAGTTCCGGCTAACAGAAAGAAGATAAGATCGAGTATTGTAACCAACTGAAAGTAAATCCAAGCAAACCCATCCAATGTCACCCCCTTCTAAGGAAGCAACCCAAGAATAACTCACACAGTTGGATTAATGATGATTCAGGTTATTGTGTCAATAAGCCTATTACTAGTCAAATTAGTATTAGTTAGGTGTAAGTTGTTCTGAGTACTTGTTAGCCAGTACTTTCACCAAGTCGTCACATAACCGCGGACAACACGGCTTCTCGAGAAGATTCATCCCTGCAGGGTGTGCTCCAGTACCCGTACACACTCAAGCCACCAACTAAAACTTAGGTGGGCTTGACACGACCCAAACCATCTCTACAATCCATCCTAGGAGCCACGGAACTATAAGGTCCCGGCCAGTCCGCCTAACCTAAGCGCAAGGGTGAAAACCACACCCCCCGGCACCACAGGCCTCGCCCTATATGCATCATCATCATCATCACCAGTAACCAATGGGGGTACCTCCCATTATGCAAGGAGCAAATGGAACACCCGAACTAAGTGTGGCTCTTCGGACAAACTGCAGATCAAGTCTAAGTCGAGGGGGGTCCCATACTACCACCCGGATGCGGTGAGCACGCTCATCATGGATCGGTAGACAAGACTCTTTTCCTAGTTTCGACACCAGCCGGCTCCAAAACCCTTACCCGGGCCTCCTGCCGGTGCCTTATCATCAAATTATTATTACCCAAAACATTAACAGGTTGATTGTTTAATCATCGAGCCCAAGTGAACATAAGTAAGATAGAGTAAAAGAAGTAACCGACAACAGACTCAAGCACAAGAAACCCTAAGCATGCTAGTAGGACTAAGGCACAAACAAGGGCTATAGGTATGGAGGTGAGGCAATATCAGGGTTCAGGATATCATGTGATGGGTTCGGAGAACAAGCATCGATTCATAAGGCTAGCAGAAATAGACAAATGGATAGTATCGGTAACAAGAGTGGAAAGGAACTCGATGGTTCATGTGAGTGATAACTTGCCTGCAAACCCAGTAGCCTGGTACTGAGCTAAAATCCTCGGAAGGGGTGTCGTAAAGATCGTCGGTCTCAACGTCGTCGTCTAATCGATAAGAAGCAAACAAACAATCGAAAAGAGACGAACAATCAATACATGATATAATGCACAATCAGGGGATGATGCATGGCAAATTAATCGATGCATCAAAGGTAAATTACTTGACAAGAGAACACAATTTAATTGGACCCATATGCAATGTGAATTGCATATGGATGCAAATGGTTGAGGTTGAAGCAATGATCTACAATTGATTAACAAGTGTAAGTGGTTTAACATGATGCATGCATGATGAAAACAAATAGGTAACAATATTAGATGCAATTGAAAAATGGGAAATAACAAGTTAAGGAATTAATTATTAAGTTTGGGAATTTTGGTTACTTAATAGTGTTACACAAATAGTTGTTGTTTTCATCAAGTTAAGTTGCTCATAACAATTGACAAAGTTGATATTTGAAAAGTTTATGTTTTTCTGGTTGGAAAACATATTTTACATGTTCAAGAATAATTAAATTTGAGCAAGTTATGATTTTAGCAAATTTAAATGATTTAAACAAGGTTTAAATTATTTAGGCAATTTAAATTATTCAAACCATGAAACAAAATTTATATTTGAATTGGTGGTTCAAAATGGTATGGAAAACATATTTTATTTGTATGATTTGGATTAATATTGAATTAGTTAGGGATTTTAGCAAATTGCAATTGAATTATTTGAATTCAAATTTGAATTGCATGTGGAAAATTCAAAACAGGAAACACAGGTTATAAATAGATAGATAATTAAATTTGGTGCAGTGTACATATTTTATTTTTATTATTTGGGTTTGTGAAATAAAAGTTATTAGGGTTTCAATTCTAGGGACTATTCTCTAATTAATTGGGCTGACATTGAAAAAAAATAAAAAGGGCAGAAAGATAAAGGCACCGAGCAGTGACCTACACAGGCCACTGCCAGTGGGGCCATCTCCTGCGTGGCGCCTAGGTGGCCTCCAGGGTCCATGACGCGTGGGCCCAGCGCGGGGCGCGCAGAAGGAACAAAATTGGGGAGGCAAATGCCTCCCCTGGGATTCGATCCCGCAACCTATGGGGCGAGCGAGAGCGCGTGTGGCCAGTTGGGCTGGATTCAGTCTGGTGTTAGGAAGCAGTAGCGAAGCTGGTTAACATGTAATTTCGTCAGGTAAGTTTTTTTTTTCTAACTGAACTTCTCTGAATCTTGTGCGTGCAGGGTTCAGAAACTAGATGAGCGTACAGGGGGCGGCCGGCCGGCGATCGCTGTGGGTGCGGTGCCCCGCCGTGGATGCTCGCCCACGGCTGACCGAGCGGGCCGCCGTGCGGGTGGCCGGTGCGGCCGTGAGGGATAGGAGGCGAGGGCGGAACAGGGGTGAGAGGCGCTCACCTTGCAGTCGACAGAGAAGGAGGGAGCGGTGGCGACGGGCGGCGAACAAACGGATGGCGGCGGCGCTCCGATGAGCTTCGGGGGAGACGGAGTGGACGGCGCGGAAGAGGGAGCCCGTGCGGTTCCGTTCCCGGCCCTAGCGCGGCCGGGCGGGCGCCGTGGCGCCGGCGGCGAGTCGGAGAGAGGCGGCGGTGATGGAGCTCGGTGGAGGGTACAGAAGCGAGAGAGAGAGAGCAGCGCAAGGGAGAAGGGCGGCGGTGCGAGGGAGAAGGAGGAGGAAGAGAATTAGGGCTAGGAGGAGGAGGCTCGAGGTCTTAAGGGGAAGGGGAGCTAGGGATCACCGTTCCCTCCTCTGGTGCGGACATGGCCACCATGGATGCCTCTCCGTACCGTACGGAGGTAGGTGATACAGACGTGGGGGGGGGGGGGTATGGGCCAGTGGGAGTTGGGATAGCCCAATTGGGCTGAATGCCCCTTTGCCCCCCCCTCTCTTTTCTCTTTTGTTTTTCTGTTTATTACTTTTTTTTTTGCAGATTTGGAAAAAGAGAAATAAGAGATGGTTTTTATGCTAGATAAAATTTAGGGAAAATTGTATTGTTGAAATATTGTGATAGCAACAAGTCCACACTTTGGTTTACCAAATATTTTAAATATGTTGCTTGTTTGAAAAATTAAATGAATTGAGCCATTTGTGGTATCAAAATAAATAAATGAAACTTAGCCAATTTAAAGATTTTGATTCCAATTTTTGTAGAACAAATTATTGTTTGTTTGGTAGTTTTTATTTGACACATTGTAACATAACAAGTATGACAATAATTTAATTTTTGTTTGGAATTCTAATAGAAAACAGATGGAAACAATAAGATCAAATGCAAACAAAAATCAAATGAATATGATGACATGATGCAAAACAAAAATAAAACAAGAAACAAACATCTAGGGGGAGATTTTCATACTTGGGATGTTACAGTCGCCGGAGCGATTAGGTATTATTCGAGAGAACCACTTGTTGGGCCATCTTGGCTTCTAGGGTTTGTGGCGTGGCTGCGATTCGGTGTATCCACGCCGTGGAATCGGTAGAGAAGGTGGAGGAACGGCCAGGACGGTGGTCAGAGGAGCGAGAACTCGCCAGAGACGGCCGGAATGGACTGACGACGGAGGCGGGGGAAAGGGATCGTGAGGAGAGGGGGCCTGCCTTTGTGTCTTTTTTTTCCTTTTGGGGAGACAACATGCATGAGGAGAAGATAAGGATCAGGAGGGCACGCTGGTGGTTAATGTTGGCGAATGCCTTAGCTTCCTCAGTTGTACAATTATACCGCTGGCGGACAGGCAAATGTCTTCCCCAGTGGTTAGTGACGGCAGCACAGCAACACATAGCTGCCTCCGGGCATTCTTACCGCTGGCAAACGAATTGGCATGTTCGCCAGCGGTAAGCGTGGTAGCGCAGGCGAACGTCAAAACCGCTTCGCCGGCTGTAATATCTCTGGCTAACACATAAAGCACATCGCCAGTGATAAGCTGGTGGCTATAAGGTTTTTTCCTACTAGTGAAGGCACATCAATAATTCCTGACAAAACAATCATTAAAATTTTCTCCACATAAATTAACTTGCACCGATACATATGGTTCTTTCAAGTCAGAGATTATGAAAATTAGAGGTGTTTTCAGCGCTTGTTCACAATATTTGATCAGTTTCAGATGTATAATTAGCATAAGGATTTTCAAGAGCCAATCGTCATTCTAATTTCATCATATCAAACAAGCGAAAACAATGTGTCAAAAAATTGTATAAAGGATCAAAATGGATAGGGTAGAACAATATCATACCCACATCGCTCGTGGGTACAAATTATAAGCGTACCCAGATCCACGAGTTTAAAACTTTTCCTGAACCCATACTCGGGGTACCATCACCCACTGGGTACCCATTAGGTAGCTGAATAGTACACAATAGTTCATAACATGTCATTCACCGCCACGGAACAATCAGGTTCTGCTACTCTCTTTCGGCTCTTGTTTTCTACGTGTCAGCCAAGTGCCAAGGGCATGACGAAGAACAGCAATTGTTTTCTAACAATCATGCAGACAGTACACTAGAATTAAAAAATGTCAGCTGAAAATATCTACCACAATCTTATACTCCACAAGTTAATTGTCAATGCAAGTATGAAATTGCAGAATTATGATGTGTACTTGTCTATTTGATTTTTTGGTGAATGTAAAGAAGTTTAGCTCGGTTGCAGTGTGTTCTAAGTTAGGTGTATAATCCAACATTTCAACCGGAAGAGTTGTGCAGGACCACAACTCCTTCCATCCTTAATGATTTGGCATTAGCATGCTGTTGTATCCGGCAGCAATGCAAGGAAAGAAATCAAGTCTGGAACGAAGAGGACAAACAAAGAACGGAGTGGAAAAACCAAAGGTGGGGAGCCGTACAACCTTGGCATTCGTCACAGAGTCCGGGAGACTGCCGTAGCGGCGGGAGCTGGTGAATCCTGAGCCGATTTGGCAGGACATGTTGCCGCCGGGGTCGAGGTGCTGGTGGATCCGTGGATGTCCATGGCGGCCGCGGTCCCTATCTTGTTGATGCGTGACGCGATGCGCCTCGCGTTCCCTCCCTGCTGCTGCGTGACCAAAGAGTGCAGCCCGTCTGATAAAAATCGCAAAGAGGAAAGCTGCGATTCGCAATGAGATTGAAGCAATGTAATCCTTCAGATCAATTGTGTTTGACGGTTCAGATGCATTGTATCCCAAGATGTTTGCTCTTTTATAGATAGTTTTGATATTTGATCAGTTTTGGACGTATAGTCAATATTTGATATGTTTTGGAAGTATAATATTTCTTTAAACTGCGTGTGATTGCCTTCTATCATCACATACACATGTGTTTTTCCGAAAAAAAAAACATATGTGATTTTGCCTTACATCACATATCCCCTGTTCCGTTTAAATTGACATTTGTGCATGCATGCTCACAACATAAAAAAATGAAGAGGCACTTTTTCAAGAGCCACCTGCTTAGAGACCATCTTTTTGATTAGTCACAGAAAACAAGACAAAATATATGGCACACTGTTAAGCATCCCCGGGGTTAATTCCCTCCCATCCCTGGAGTAACCAGCATTACACGTGTCCCCAAAAATGCTCTGAATCTCGCTTTTACTTGAAAACTTCAGATTTTGCTACAATTCATCCCGATTTTGCTCCTATGTAGCAAAAAATGTGTCACCGACGAAATTAAAGAAATAAGACAGGTTTCGCTGGAAATATTGGAGCAAAAAAAATGGACCATTGTAGCAAAAGAAATAATTTCGCCAGAGACATTGCTGGGAGAGTGTCGTAGCATACAATTTTTAATGATATAACAAAAAATAATAAAATTTGTTCTAATGTACCAAAAAGACAACTCCGCATAAATTTATAAAAAAAATAGCAAACAAAAAGTGTATTGTAGAAAAAAAAAAAAGTCGACCTCGTCCGTTGGCATGGAGAAGCTTGCGAAAGATGCACCCTGCGCATGGAGGCGGAGATCGCCGAGGCTCCGTTGGCATGCTGGTTGGTAGTGGAGATGCAGCAGCGAGCGGCACAAGCGTTGGTTGTTGGGAGCCTGTGCTCGTGGAGAAAAGGAAGAACAAAGAAAAATGCCAACAACAAATGTTGGTGAGGATCGTCCACCGCGGGCTCCCATCTTTTCCCGAACATAGGTCAAAGTTAGGGATGCACTCAACACTGACATGTCAAATGACCAATTAGCTCATACAGTTTCGCATCAGCCATACGAAAGTGGCCACGTTGCGCTGGTAGAAAATAGGCCTTTAGTCCCGGTTCGCAAAGGCCATTATTCCCGGTCGCGCAACCGGGACTAAATATGCGCGACTAAAGACCCCACTTTAGTCGCGCCACTTACGGATCGGTCTTAAAGGCCCGTCCACGTGGGAGCCAGGAGTCCGTCGGGGCGGAGGACCTTTAGTCCCGGTTCTCGTGGCTAACCGGGACTGAAGTCCTCCTCCGCAGGTTTAGGGTTTTAGCCCCCCTAAACGTGGTTTCTTTTTAATTTGTTTTGTTTTATTTTTTTTATATTTTATTTTGTGTTTTATTTTAATTTTGATGAAATTTCAGTACACATATATATTCTATGCTACTATATACATGCATATGAAATTTAAACAAGAAGAAATCAATAGAAATATATAATATATATTAAATCTAGGGTGACCATATACAACTTCGAACAAGTTTCCATACACAATTACTATGGATTACCATACACAACTTCGCACAAGTTTCAATCTAGGAGATGCATAAGGAAAAATCCTGCTAAGTCGTCTTGAATTGGTCGTCATCGGACGCATAGTGTTCTCCTTTAGTATTGATGACATGCCTAAGGAAAAAATCCTGCTAATTCCTCTTGAATTGGTCGGAATCGAGCTTCTGGACTAAGCGTCCTCCGCAAGTTATCCGTCGCCTTCCGCGCGCTATCCGACATCTTCTTCTGAGAGGTTTCTCTCCGTATGTACTCACAAACATAGTATCCACATAGATTGGTCCCCGGTGGCTGCTTATCCACACGAACTAAATTTCTAAAATCTAGCTTATGTTTGAATTCACCGACAATTTTTCCTGAGAACCGTCTCCAAACTCTACAGTGCAAAGAAAATTAAATGAACAAGTGAGTTATTAGCTACTGCATATTAGGAAATGAACAAAAGAGACCGATCGATATAGAGCGCAAATGTTGAAAATAATTACTTTTGCAGCATTTTTCTCATGTCGACCCAAAGCTTTGCATCTGAATCCATAGAGTCCATGATATAAACTGTGGAGGTGTGAAGTTCAATTTTTAGCAGCATCCAGTGGAAACTGCAGACACGTTACATGCACAGTCATGCATAACTTATCGATTAGACATACCATGCATGGAGTAAACAAAAGAGAATGGGTACAAGAGAGAAACACTCACCCAAAATGGTAAGGAAATAGAATATAACTTTTGAGTTGATGCTTTCTAAGAAAATTGTACAAGTCTTTCTCCACGTCTTCGGGTTGACGTTGTAACACATGTCCATTACTGATTTGTGGATCAATGAACCCAATATCATGGATGTGTCTTATTTTGCATTCCCAAATCTTCAATCTGCATAATAGAGTACGCAACAATATAGTTAGGACAATATATATATATATATATATATATATATATATATAGTGCAGCCAATGAAGAACGAGATGAGGTAGAAATAAATCACTTACAGAACGCAGCAACTCAGGATAGATTTGTCGAACTCGCGCAGATTGAACAGCTGAAACAATTCGCTCATCTCAACGTATACAGAGTACCGTTTGGTGTGATGCTCCTATGTAACATCCACATAAACATATTATTTGTCGGCCTATGATATGAAATTATTGTACCAACGTAGCAGATTTCGCATTTGTGGTGGTAGACTCTTTTCCTGCGTAGGCTCGACGAGAGGCCCATTCTTCACATATTGTAATGCTACCTCACCTACTGGCGCATCGTCAAGACCTAACGAGGCACGAAGAGTCAAATCCATCTCGGACGCATTTTTCATGGCACTCGCTACAGTCAATCCAATTGATGCCGCAGCTGCTAGCTTTCACTATGAGCGGGGGGATCGATTGTTTACTCTGCATCCCGAGCTGGTCAACTTGTTTCCCGCTTTTTTTTCCTTTCTTCTTTCTCCTCCTTCAATATTTCTGCTTTCCTACGAAGTTCACTTCCATAGTCGTCAGGCATATTCAGCTCGGCTTGGGACGGTGTCGTCAAAAAACTCGTAGCCCAGTTCTTTACCTTCGGAGGGTATACTTCCTTGGGCATAGGCTCCCTTAGCGCCTTCTTATCGGTCTTCCATTTCTCATACTCGGCATTCGCGGCCAATTTGGTTTCAGCTTCACTAAGTTCCCAAGGCCTTGGGGGGATAGGCTTCAATGATGGCTCCGGTACCCGTGTGGTCTTAGGTACATAAGGCTCCGTCTTAATAGTCCAAGAGCGGGTTTCCTTGCTGTCCGCCTGCTTCTGCTTCTTCGCCGGAGGAGGAATGGGGGGCGACGGCTGCTTATCCGCCGGAGGAGGATTGAGGGGCGGCGGCTGCTTACACGCCCGACGAGGATTGGGGGGCGACGCCTGCTTACCCGCCGGAGATTGTGGATCGGGGGACGGCGTCAAATGGCGTGAAGGAGGTGTAAGTGAACCAGCAGCAGCAGCAGCAGCACCACCACCACCACCATTGGAGGGGGGTGGACTTGTTAGCCTTGAAGCCTCGCCTGGAAACACTATGTACTTCTTTTTCCGTAGAATGAAGTAGCGCTTGACATCTCCAAGTCTTCTCTCCCCTTCGGGTGTAGCTATGTCAATCTCCAGGTCCTCAAACACTTGGACTATGTCTTCCACCATGACACGAGCATAGCCATATGGAATGGGGTTGTTGTGGTGGATTGCTCCACGTGTACAGGGTAAAGCACTGCCGGTAGCTACCTTCGTGGAAATGTTCCCCACGGGATAATGTAGATCACATTCTTTCATCTCCTTTACATTATCCACGGGGTAGTGAGGCTCCGGTGCACGAATCTCGATCATCGGTGCATTAGCACCTGCAGGCGGGGCCTCCGTGGAAGCCACGCTGCTTCTTCGCTGATGCTGGCTTCCGAGATCCGCTTCATGATCTTCATGCTGCCCTGCAGGCGCTGATCTTTCTTTCACAAGTATTCCATGTACGGTCTGCTTCAACTCACTAAGTTCCGATGCAACCTTCGCCAAAAGATCTGCATCCCGGTCCGTCTTTCACTTACGGCTTCTGTAACAGTACGGGTCATTTTTCTGGGAAAACCCTACTTTCCACGGCATTCTGCCTTTGCCTCGTACATGTCCTCCATGTTCAGCATTCCCGACGGCTAATGTCAGTGCGTCTTTCTCTCTGTTGAACGTGATCAAGCCCTGTTGAGCTTTGGTCATTGCGTCAATAAGGGCTTTTGTGGGAGAAAACGTTTTCTGCCGATGAACACACGCCCCTGTCTCCGGGTCTAGCGATCCCCCATGCCCGTACCACCACATTTTGGCTCTTTCGTCCCATCGCTCTGTACCTAGAGGGATTCCTCGCGCCCTCAGGCCTTCCTCCATCTTCTGCCACTTAGGCGCCAAAAGGCGGTATCCCTCTGGCCCCATAACATGATGGTAATGTTTCTTATCCGCATTAGCCTTATTTTTTCGATATTTCCTTGAAATGCTCCGATTTCTTTTGCTTCACAAATTCTGGCCAATCAACTTTTAGTTTCTCATTTTGTCCAGTGAAAATCGGAGTCTTTCCCAGTGACATATTCACGGGTTAAATTTTTCTTGAAGTTCTGGAATGCTTCGGCCATCTTCTGAAGAGCGAACTCTTTGACTGGCCTCCTCCTCTCACGTCCACCCGGAACCTCGTTACCGATTCATCGACTTTGTTGTATTCCGGAGGTAGAATGAAATGTACCATAAACTTTCTTCAGCAATCTTGTTGTATTCCGGAGGTTAATGCATATGTATTCACATTTCAGTAAGTTTGTATCACGAGAGGCTCAATGTATATATATATATACCTCACCGGAGGTGGTTGGTCTTTGCTATTCGAGATCGTCGTTTGTCGACGGTTGACCTCCATCGACAATGTCCGTTCCTTCACCTTCTTGATCATCGACAATGTTCGTTCCTTCACCTTCTTGATCATCAAGGTTCAGATAAGAAGAGACTACATCCTCTTGTTGCTCGTCTTCTGGGCCCGGCACATAAGGGATCTCGTTGTTTATGATGCCCAATATATAACCTTCAGCCTCTCGATCCGTAAGCGGCAAGGCTCTATTGTCCGCCATATGTCACTCCTGCAGACATGCATGTAGTAAAAATTAATTAAGTATAAAAAAGACTTAGCAAATATTGTGGTAGAAGTAGGGAAAACAGATTGATAGGGTTTTGGGTGGAAGAACGATGCCCACCGGAGGGGGAAAATCATACTTTAGAGGTGTGTCCAATAATAGTTGCTCAAATGACTTGTAGAACCCCATAGCTAGGTTGCATTTGCTTTCCTGGTCATTTTGGTATATTACACTTAATATTCTGAATTTATTGAATTAAAACTTATTTTCATTATTTTAATGAATTTAATTCAAATTCAAATATGGTCTCATTTCGAACTTTGTCAAACATGATTGAAAATGATATAAACAGATAGCTTACATTCTTGTGAACATTTTGCATATTTTTCCATAATTTGTGGAATTATAAATTAAAAGTTATTTAATTTAGAAGATTTAACTATTTTCTGTAATTCCATATATAGTGGGCCCATGTGTCATGATGACGTCATATAAAAAAAACCTCGCCAACACGTGGCCAGGTGACGTCATGATGTCGTCACCCTGGCGTCACACGGTGGCCGGCGGTGGCAGATTCGGTCGCCGGTGGCAGATTCGGTCGCCGGTGGTGATTCCGGCCACCACAGGACACGTGGTTGGTGTCCTTGGAACCGTCTCGACGAAATCTACCTCTACGTGGCGGCGCCGCCCTTGGAAGGTCGACGACGGCGATCCGTCGTGAAGTAAACGCGGCGGGGCTCTCTTGTCTCCGGCGAACGTGTCGATTCCGGCCACGTGGGAGGAAACGGAGACGATGGGGAGGAGGCAGGGACGAGGAGCGCCGACGAGGAGCGACGGGAGGACGGTCACGGTGGGCGGATGTCGTGGCGGCGGGAGGACGGTCACGGAGGGCACGGCCGAGGAGCGGCGACGGGAACGGACGAGGAGCAGCGGGATGACGGGCGCAGGTGCGGCACCTACTGGAGATGACAGCGGCGTGTCCTCTGTGTCTCTGCGGGCGGAATCGGCGACGGCGGCGCGGAGAAGACGATGCGGTTGGTCCTTAGAAAAATTTCGGGGAAGCGGGAATATATAGGGCCAGCCTTTAGTCCCGGTTGGGGAAACCAACCGCGACTAAAGGTCCCCTCCGGGTACCATCCGCGGGCCTTTAGTCGTGGTTGGTATCCCCAACCGGGACTAAAGGGGTACCTTTAGTCGCGGTTGGTGTCCCCAACCGGGACTAAAGGTATTTTCGCGGCGTTTTCTTTCCCGAGCGGAAAGAGCCTTTAGTCGCAGTTCGTGACACGAACCGCGACTAAAGGTGCTTTTTCAAATACTTTTCATTTTAAAATCTTAAAAATACAAATAATATATCAGAAAATTCAGAAAAATAAAACTAATTCTTTTTAAAATCTTAAAAATACAAATAATATATCAGAAAATTCAGACAAATAAAACTACTTCATTTTAAAATCTTAAAAATACAAATAATATATCGAAAAAATTAGAGAAATAAAACTAATTCATTTTAAAATCTTAAAAATACAAATAATACATCAGATAATTCAGAAAAATAAAACTATTTCATTTAAAATATTAAAAATACAAATAATATATCAGAAAATTCAGAAAAATAAAACTACTTCATTTCAAAATCTTAAAAATATAAATAATATATCAAAAAATTCAGAGAAATAAAACTAATTCATTTTAAAATCTTAAAAATACAAATAAGATATCAAAAAATTCAGAATAATAAAACTAATTCATTTTAAAATATTAAAAATACAAATAATATATCAAAAAATTCAGAATAATAAAACTACTTCATTTCTTTCCGCCTCCTATCTCCGGTTCGGGTTTATTTCGTTGGGAAACGGATCGTCCCTTTAGTCCCGGTTAGGGTTTTGTTCCGACCAATCAAAAAGATTCACACGCATCTTGGATATATATATATATATATATATATATATATATATATATATATATATATATATAGATAAAAAAGGCAGTACATAATGGCAAGAGTGGATCTAAACCTAAACGGAGATCATAGATGATCTACATAATGGCAAGACTGTGGATCTGATATCTGCTAGTCATACTCCTGCCTAGGCCTATAGTACTCCGACTCGTAGTCGTTGTAGTCGCCGCCGTCGTCGTCACTATCGTCGGACGGTGCTCTGAACTCCCTCGGAGGGTCACGACTCCAGGACTGGCCGTGAGGATAGCGCGGGCGAGGGTTGTCGCCAGCCCTGATGTAGTTCATGACGCTCTGAAGAGTCCGTCTGTCGCCCACGACAGCCGACGACCGGCCTCGTTGAAGTTCGAAGGAGGCGGGCCATTCTCCTCGTACCTGGCGAGCGCACTCTCACGCCGATTAATGAAGAAGGCGTCCCAAGTAGGGCGGCAGTCAGGATTCCAACTGGGATTCCTCCGCTGCTCTGGCGTGAGCTCGTGGTAGTAGTGGTTCGTGATGGCCGCCCGACGCGCCACACCTAGAGGAATAGGAGGTACCGGCACTCCTCCGGCGCTCAGCATCCAACCGGTGGGAACGCTGTAGCCGGGCGGGCAGGAAAGTGCCTCCGCCTGGATGAATGTTAGAGTGGGTACGGGAGAAGCCATGAGAGAGTGGTGAGTTTGTATGTGTTTAGCCAATGGTGTGGCAACGCATACATATATATAGCGAGAAGAAAACATATATCCCTTTAGTCCTGGCCCGTTTTACCAACCGGGACTAAATGGGACGGGTTTTGTTGCGAAACGGATCATCCCTTTAGTCCCGGTTGGGGACACCAACCGGGACTAAATGGGTTAGGGTTTCGTTTGGACCAATCAGATAGAATCATACGGATCGTGTGTTTCTTTCAAGCGCTTGTGAGTCGTTGGATCCGTGGTGTGTTTCTTTCGAGCTGTTGTGAGCCGTTCGATCAGGGCTACGGAGTGTTTCTTTCGAGCTGTTGTGAGTCGTTGGATGAGGGTGTTTCTTAACCGTTGGATCAAAACCCTAGCACAACACTTTGTGAACCAGAGGACCCTATATATAGCCCACCTTCATACACCGGTCAGTTCATCGAGCAAATACAAAACATCCGGATTCGCCATCATACGTCTTGCCGTGCATTTGGTATGCATATATGCACCCAGTAGACACGGTGGGGCTGTATGATGGCGATATCGATTGTTTTGTTCTACACCCCCTTTAAGGTTTGATACATCATATATTCAGTTCATCGAGCAAATACAAAACATCCGGATTCGACATCATACGTCATGCCGTGCATTTGGTATGCATATATGCACCCAGTAGCCACGGTAGGGCTGTATGATGGCGATACCGATTGTTTTTTTCTACACCCCCCCCCTTTAAGGTTCGATACATCATATATTCAGTTCATCGAGCAAATACAAAACATCCGGATTCGCCATCATACGTCCTGCCGTGCATTTGGTATGCATATATGCTCCCAGTAGCCACGGTAGGGCTGTATGATGGCGATACCGATTGTTTTGTTCTACACCCCCCTTTAAGGTTTGCCCCGAAACATATCAGAGATAATATAATTCACATGATCCATTCAACAAAGTTTGGTACAATAAATTATTACACATCAATTCTTCCCTCGTGTCCCCGCTTTCTTACGATTTGGCTGTATCCATGGAGCATCCTCATCATTTAACTTAATGCTTGGGTCAGTGTTCACTTTGAAGGGCGGAATTTCACCAAACATGTTATAATCTTCTGACATGTCTGTCTTGTCCTCCACTCCCACGATGTTTCTTTTCCCTGAAAGAACAATGTGGTGCTTTGGATCATCGCATGATGTACTGATCGTTTTCTTATCTTTCCGTTTCCTCGGTTTTCTACTCATGTCCTTCAAATAGAAAACCTGAACGACATCTTTGGCTAGGACGAATGGTTCGTCAAGGTAACCAAGATTGTTGAAATCCACCATCGTCATTCCGTATTGCCCGTCCACCTTTACCCCACCTCCTGTTAGCTTGAACCATTTGCACCGGAACAAAGGGACCTTAAAGGAGGGTCCATAGTCAAGTTCTCATATCTCCTCTATGTAACCATAATATGTGCGGAGGAGGCGGAGGAGGAGGATGACGGTCTCCGGCTACCGCAGTTCTATGTCCACCTGTTCCACCCACTGCGGAACAGGCATCGGCTGCCATAAAAGATATCAGAGATCCTCCTCAAGCAAGAGGGGCCCTTTAGTTTCAGCCTCCAGATGGAGGGCTACCACAACGGGCCTGTGCACGTGTTTCTGCAGCGACGTGACGATGACCTCTACCTGCACCATGGGTGGGGCAGTTTGCGCGCATGTACAGCCTAAATGCGGGCAACATGCTCACATTCAGGTACATCAACGACTACACGGAGGACATCGTGCTGGAGGTGAAGATCTTCGACGGCACCTTAGTCCTCCCCCGTTCCTGCCAGGATAGTTCGTCTGACAGCAGCTTCGCTTCCGAGTCTGACAAGTATAACTCCGGCGACTCTAACTCGGGCAAGGCTGCCTCCCACGCAGAGGCGTAGTATGTTTGTGTCGCTCTATGCTTATGTCTCTCTATGTATATGTCGTACTATGTTTGTGCATACTATCTTTAATTATGTCATCGTGTCAAACAGTATTTGTATTCGTGGCAGACTATATGTTTATGTTATTGTTCGTTTTCATCTCTGTTTTTGTTCGATAATTTTTCATCTTTCTTACTATAAATGTTTACTGCAGAGAACAGGAAAACAGAAGAGAAAATAGAATTTCTAATCTACTGCAGAGAACAGGAAAACATGAAAAAAAAGAACCTTTTGAAAGGGCGTCGGCCTGCTCGCTGAGCAGAGGCCACGTGTGCACCCCTTTTACCCCGCTTGGTAAGCCCAATGGGGCATAAGGGGGCCTTTACCCCGAGTTTGGCAAACCCGGTTGGGAAACCGGGGCATAAGGCACTTCCCAACCAGGGCTAATCCCATGTTCTCCACTAGTGATAACGCCTCCTCGGACTTGATATTAAGTAGCACCGGCAATGTTGATGTCCCTTTAAATATCGTCCAATCCTATTGTTCTATATATATTTCCCACGCAACAAGCATCGAAAGAGAGGAGGTCCACCAGACTTTTCACATTACCATCTACACTGTGCCATAGATACAATAAGGAGCAATGTCACCTTCTCCTCAGCTTGACCAATCGCTTTCTTGCAAGCACACGTGTTTTCCTTGGCCGATTTCACTGATGAGCAAAGAGAATGATGAATTTGGGATTCAGTTCTCGGGACATCGAAGTGATTAAACCGATATATATGGTCTGAAAAACACGAGATGGTGCAAGCGGATGTTGGGATCAACTAACCCGGGTTGTTAACACTGCAAGCCATATGAGAGATGTGCTTCTTACATGCAGATTGTATCCCAGAGGTTTTGTATATGCGATGCCAGGTAGATGCAAAACCCCGAGAAATGTTCTTTGATCTAACTGAAACTTATGTGGTTTTATTTTTCATATTTATTTTCTTATTGGAAATAGAACATGGAGATTCATAAATCACAAAAAGATATCACTAGGGAGCTATGTTTTGAATGATAACATTTTATGATTTTAATGGGAAGGGAAAATTCGGGGAGTGAAAGATAACACAAAAATATATCACATTAGGGGAGCGAACGACCTTCTTTAGTTACAGTTCAAATTCGGTATATATAGCTAGCCATCTCAAAAGGAAAAAAGAAAAATTCGATATAAATCCTAAAGAAACGGCTGATATTGACATATGGAGAGAATTTCGTCTTCATAAACCAAGCAGCATGGCCCGATGAGATTTGCTCAGACTATTTGATAATTTTTTTATGTATAATCAAGTAAGGATCACTTTTTCGAAGGGACCTTTCTCGGATACTGTCCTTGAGATTTTTCAAATGAAAATAAAAGTTTCTTCAACCGTTTGCTCATATATTTTATCGGTTTTGCATGTATAGACAAGAAAAGAGATTTCAAGAGACATCTTTCACATATTACCGAGCAAACAAAAGGAAATAAAACTAAGACTTATTAAATGAGACAATATTTACAGTAATCTCTACTTGTTCAATCATTTGGATAATACAAATATATGAAATACTAGCATGTATTAGCATATTTAACTACTTACACTTGCTTGCTAATAATATTAATTCTGTTTAGGATGTGTAATCAAGAAACACTCTCTCAAGTGTGATCCTCCTGAAATACTATCAGAGTCCTACCGAGGGAACTATTTCTTAACTTAGAAACTAATAATGCCTTCACGATGTGACATAGCGTATAGATAAATAGATCCAATGGAAGATTAAAAATATTTTACTATATTCCGGTGATGGCATCATGTAGGAACAAAAGACTCTTTTGTTCAAGTAATCACGATTTTGATCATTTGATGTACGGACTTGTGATCAGCATTCGGCCCAGACAAACAGATTATTCCAATGAAAAAACGACCCAGTTTAGGAAAAAAATGATCATTATTTTAGTTTAGATAACATTGTTTATAAATTAGCAGGAGCATTCCAAGAACATGACAAGCAAAGTGCTAGATGTTTTTTATAAACTACACATGTTTGCTCAGTCTTGGATGTATAATCAATGAAGGAACACCTTTTTACAAGGTACCTTGCTCAGGTGCCTTCCTTGCGGGTTCATCACAACAAACAATGTAGTTGTGCTGCCAATTTGAAGAAATACAACATGACAAGAAACGATAGCAGGCTTCCTAAATGCTCTAATAACTAGTGAATTACTTTTCATTTCATAATTGAAAATGTTTGCTCAGAATAACTGATCAGTTTAGGATGTGTAATCAGGGCAGGAGCAACTTTTTCAAGAACCTCCATACTCACATATTGTCTTCGTGATTCCTCGCACCAAACAAATAAGACAATGGTAAATTAATTAACAAGTGGGCTAAGTGAAAAATGTTTTTTAACTATCATATAAAAAAACAAACAACATTATGAAGCAACCCACTGGTAAGTCAACAACCACAAACAGCTTACTGATTTCTGTGAAGATTAAGACTTGTGCATGTTTGCTCACAAGATATGATGATTTTAAGATGTGTAATCAAGGAAGGAGCAATATTTTCAAGAGCCACCTTGCTTGGATACCGTCCTTGTGATTCACCAAAGAAAGCAATGCAAAAAAACATAAGTGACGCATAGGATCAACTCAACACTAACAACTCAGATAAACAATGAACGCAGATTGGCATATCTTTTGATTATCGAGAAAAATGAATCTGGGATACACACTAGAATAAGGAATCGAGAAGAGGTCGAATTCTGTTGAACTACACTAGAACGTCCCAGATTGAGTATCGCCACGAGATCTCAAGGCCTAGGTACCGTCATTGCACAACTGCCAAAAAGCTAAATTTCAGACCAAGAGCGTAGCACTGTACGAACCGCACGTGTACGCACAAGACGTTACGCTACGGGCAAATCCTGGTACTTTACCTGTTTTGTCGATTGTACGAACGACTCCTTGTAAACATAATGCACTTTATCACCCGAGACCTCTCATGCCTAAAATCCGCTCCTATCGCACAGAACCGTAAAAAACGAGCTTGGACAGCACATTCTAAACGGATCAACACGTACATGAGGTCAGGAGCAAACGATATGGTACCGTCGGACGGGAGATAAAATCCATCACACCTTTTGTTTTTACAGGTGTAAACGTGCTGACAAGAATCGAGCAGCTCTGGAGAGGGTAGAGACAAAGGGTCGTGGCAAAGGTAGGTGGCCACCCCCGAGCCTGATATCAAGGGGAATAGCAGATATGGTTTGTTAGTGGGAGGAGGTCGTGTGGCTAAGCGAGGGAAGCGGATCGGGTTGCTTATTTATCGTGCTTGGCTGGGAATGGAAACATTACGTGTTGCCTCCTCGACAGTTATATAGGCTTTCTATTTATTTGTTTAATTGGGCCTTTTACCTCCCCTATTTTCTGGGCCTTTTTTTCCTTCGATTTTTTTTGCACGATATTTCTTCTTTTGGTTAGTTTCTTCCTATGAAGGATGAAGCAATACTACTAAAAAAAAAGGTATGAAGGAACTGGAGCGATACTTTTTAACTGGTTTCCTTGCTGTTCTTTGGCTCAAACGATCATATGTCCTATTTGGCTTGCCGGTCTTTGTTTTTATTCGTTTTATCTTTGTATTCTAAATTAGTTGCCAATCTATTAGACCAGGACGTGGAAAAATTTCAAATTTTTGGTGTTCGAAATGAACTTAAAAATTCTAGTTTTTCTATCTTTTCTCTCCATATTTTCTTTGAATCAAGAATTATGAACAAGTCTCTTCTAAGATCCATGTAAAGCTAACAGAAGACAATTGTCGCGTTTAAATATAAATAAATTCCCGGTGCTCCAAAAAAGGAATTTTTTAAAACACAAAAAATCTATTTTTCGGACATGCCAAAATTTATATTTTTCCGCAAACCATAACATGTACTCATGCACACACAAATATAAATTTCATCTTATCATGTGTTTTACATCGAGAAATATAGTATCATTTACCTCGGCGCATGTGCACTTGTGGGCTAACTTAAATATTGGTGGGTCACGAACCATACTTACAATAAAAGTAGTTCTGAAGTACTTACCATCAACTAATAGAGTAAATGGTAAATAAGTGTGTCATTGTTATCGTATTTAGTCGGCTAGTATTTTGCTCCACCTTTTGTGATCCATGAGTTGTAATATTTGAATTTAAATCTCTGAAACTTTGTAATAAACGATTCTTTGAATCACTTTAATGCAGATTCAGGGTCTTTGTTCTCCATTTAATTTTTTTTAACTTACTCTCAAGTAATGCCCGTAGAGAAACTCTCCCTTGTGGTGTATATGTGCATGGAATACTAACACCGAAACATGACAATGATTAGGGAAGACTGAGCTAGTTGACCAAAACGTACTTTGTGTCCCGCGTAAACTATACTATAGAGGATGAACCAAGTAAATAATATAATTGGAAGGCAATGATTGCGGAGAATGGGGCGACAATAGCACCTACTATGTAACTCAACAATTTTTTATGGAATCTAAACCAAATTGCCATGTTTGACTTGATCTACATCAAATATGACCGTGAAATAAGAAAACAACAATTTTATAGGGTAGACCATCGTAAGTAGATTTCTTAATAATCGTAATATAGTTACGTACGTCATTCTTCATATTATTCAACCAACAACTAAGGGGTTCATAGACCCCGTCACATCGTAAATTATTAAGAAAACAACACCAAGCTAGTTCATGTGTTACACCATTATCTGATGCACATATTTGATATTTCAGTTCTAGATTTCCACAAAAATACAATAGAGAATAAAGCGGATGACAAATAAACAATGTGTGTAACTAAATATGTATTGTGATAGAACATTTGTGATAAAGAACAAAATAATGTTTCCGTACAAAACTTCAGATAAAATGTTATCAAAGGAAATTAACTTGAACTGGTATGTCCCATTTTGTCCAATCAGATCATGAAAATAACAGGTGTTTTTATCGCTTTCCCACTGTATTTGTTCAATTTTGGATGTATCATGACCAGAAGAGTTTTCAAAAGACAATTTAATTAAATACCATCCTTATTATTTTAGCATAGAAAACAAGAGGAACAAAAGTAAATAAAACAATAAAGACTGCTCACTTACTTTTGAACAACTTAACTGTTTAGTAATGACCAAAGGATAGGAATAACATATACTATTCCATCAAGTTGTGAGAATAAGCGCATAAATTAATAAATTTATATTACTAGATTTCATATTTTATGCCTGCTTACTCGAAATATCATATCTTTTTAGGGTGTGTAATCAAGAAAAGATCACTTCGACAACAATAATCATTCTAACATACTGTCCTTGATATTCATCTTACTAGACAAGCAATAAAGAGTAAAATCCTGATTTTTCTAAGGATACTAATTTTTAGCTTCAAAATTAGTAATGCTTAGTGTAGCAAGAAACAAGTCAAAAAAAATTGCTCGAATCTACAAAGGAAGTTGCATTTATTGTCGTAGGATAGGAGTGGAAGACTGTTTTATGCAAGTAATCACGGTTTGATAATCTGAATAATGTACCTATTAACATCATTTGATCTAGCCTTCCTCTAGAGGAAAACGACCTAGTTTATGTTGGTAATATGCCCTAGAAGCAATCATGTATGATATATTCCCAATGTATTCATAAAGTTATTAAGTCGTCCTTGTTTTGAACATCTGATATATGTCATTGAATATGTGATTCGATTGTGGAACTATGTATTCATGTTGTTCATACTAAATTGTCCTTGGTCATCAAGATTGTGCTGGACACACACCCTAGACTAATGTGAGTGTTGACTGATGACTCGGTTCCACTTGTCATGGGCATGGCGATGCCATTCCAACGTTCACAGACTTGGCTAAAGATTTTAGCAAGTCGGACTGACCCATATTGAGATGCAACGAGCAAGTCGTCATTTGCATGTCTCAATCATTGTAATCCTTAGACCTGGGATTGTTGCACAATCCGAGTTGTGGATCACCGACTTAGGTTTTGTCAAACGTTGTTCCATGACAAGGCAGTTATAAAGGCAGAGTTCGGGTCGAATGAGAAGCAACATGCGTGATGTGGATAAGCAAGATGAGATTTTGCCCCTCCAAATGGAGAGATATTCTCTGAGCCGTCTCGGGTGATATGATTCCGGAAGCATGGACATGCGCAACTCGGTTAAGTGTTAACAGAGTCTGTTGACTAAGAGTTAGTCAAATGAATTATATATCATGGACCGAGAAGAGAGTTGAGCTATTAAGGGATGACGATAAATCGCCTATAGTTCCACAAGGTATATCGTGAGGCAAAAGGTACTAAGATGAAAGTCACATTGGAAGGTATGTCGTCATGACTCAATGGGACTTGGGAGTCGGCACGTTCTGCTAGGAGCCGCTACCGATTGATCGATTGGCAGTCGGACTCAGAGAGGGAATGGGCCACAAGTGTTACCATGATCCTGCAGGGTCGCGCACTTAAGAGCGGGAGCAAATTTATTGGTCGGGTTGGACCCGAACCGGAAATGGACTGAGTTTGTGATTCGGACTCAAAGAGGGAATGGGCCACAAGTGTTGTGAAGCTCACTACCTTTCGCTATATAAAGAGGGGAACAGGTTGCCCAGCGGGCACGTGACTCCACTCCCATGTGTTGGGAACCCTAGCCCCACTCAGTCCAGCCGTCGCACCGGACCTAGCAGTCCGCCTTCGGAGCTCCTCCTCGTACGTGTGGATATCGGCAGAGGTGTTGTACGTTCAGCACTTCAACGTTCGCGGGATTGGATCGGCAGGATCGTATCGTGGGACAACACTGCATCGACGCGCTGCATCGATAATCCGCACCTGCACGTCTAGTGGTAATCCTCATGGCCTTTTACCTCGGCTAGTTCTTGGAAGTACCACGTAGAAAACTTTTCGTTTATCTCTACGCGTTCCAACAGTTTAGGCAATGAATTAATCATTATTTCTAACTGGACAACATCTTTATAATTATCATGGGCATGCAAAGATCAAGGGCCACAAGCATACTCCTATCCGTTCACTGAAAATGGAACATGTTTACTTAGAATGTATGAGAAACTTAGGATGAATAATAAATTTAGGAGCACCTATATGTTAAAGGTCTACCTTACGTAGATACCATAATTGTAGATTTATCAGAGAAAATATGTGGGGGTGCTCATAGTTTCAAGATATGCATTATGGCAATAAAAGAGAATAGTCTGGTCTAAAAGATTGAATATGTAGTAAATTTCTTTTCAATTTTCAATTGTATTTTTTCTCAAAATATATGAAATGTATAATCAAGAATGGAGGCTTTCTTTTCAACAAACACCTTGCTCAGATACCATCTTTGTGATTCATGCAAGCAAATGTAACTCAAATTTTTTGTAGGGTATTTGCTCGGACCGCCAGTTTCGCCCTGTCGTAGCGCCTTAGATGTTGTTACGAGTTTCACAACGCAGATAGATATCGTGTCTACGCATAACTTGTTTTTGCAGAAAGTTGTGAATGGTATGGTTTATGTGCATGTGATGTGTGTAATTCATACATGATCTGCGTATCATGTTCTTGTCAGCCGGCTGGAGCCTAGGTGTTGTCATTTTATTGTATAACAACCTGCGTGTTGGATTCTCTATGTAATTTTTCATTTACTAGATAGCGTAGCTTTTTGGAGAACACAGATGGCATGCAAGTCGATGTACAAGTCGGCTACATGGAGTAAGATGGCACGTGACAAGAATTGGCATGAGTCGACTTACAAGATTTGTGGAGATGGAGATCACCATGAAGAGAGCCATACCATTTCACATTATAATTGCTTTATTTGTGTTATTGTTATTTCTCCGTTTACCTCTATTTATATAGTTGGTAGATTTTTAATCCCTCAAAGAAGGTCTAGTCGGTCGCCCCGCCAGTGCTGCACCATCACAAATCGGACATTCTTGGTAGTAGGCTCATAAAATTGAGGTGCTACCAATTCTTTCTGATTAGGTGGGTTTGAGTCGGACTCTTACAGCGGAAGCACTTGGTAATCTAGACGAGTCCATCATAACGGTTGTGGGGCTCGGGACGAGGTAGGTTGGGAGCCTGGGCATGTGATGCCACCCAACTAACAGGAGTCGTATTGGATACGATTGGCAAGGTGTTGCCTACCTAGATCACTTGACGGCTAGCGGTGATGCTAAATCTCACTAGTAGGTTTGCTTATTTAGGATCTTGAATATGTAGTAAATTTCTTTTCAATTTTCAATTGTATTTTTTCTCAAAATATATGAAATGTATAATCAAGAATGGAGGCTTTCTTTTCAACAAACACCTTGCTCAGATACCATCTTTGTGATTCATGCTAGCAAATGTAGCTCAAATTTTTTGTAGGGTATTTGCTCAGATATTTTTCCAGAAAGTGGGTATAATCACAGAATGGGAGATCCATCACTCAGATACCTTCCTTATAATCATCATGAAAAACTATACATAAAAATAATATTTCAAAATTTTAGATCGATAGGAACCACATCCGTCTGTGCAATTTTGTACCAACATGCTACAAGCTGGTTTAGTTGGATGAATGATTCCAACTAAGAAAATCAAACTTGATGACACGTGGCCTTCTATCCCTAAACCTGTATCTTTCATCAGTGAATCCACCAAAAAAGCTTAGATTACATGTTCTCACTGAAAATACATTAAATTAGGGCACAAAATATATGATCACGTTTGGATGTACAATTAATGAAGGAACAACTATTCAAGAGCCAGGGTAATCATAGTTGGTGAGTTAGTAAAAATTCAAGTACTAAACTTTTTTTTGTCCTCTATGATTTATTTCTATTTGAAATTAACATATAAAGTTAAGTTTTTTGCCCTTCTATCTTTATCTTTATATATGTGTTCCAACTTATCATCAATCTCTTGTAAAGAGTCTAGCACTGACCGCAAGACATGGAATTCAATCTGCGTTTGAGACAAGCAGGTGTGCCACATTCAGTTAAGTAGGATAGATCAAAGAAAATTGAGACAGAAACAGAACCAAAACGCACTATATCGATAAGCATACATAAGGAGTATATATCATCCTCCAATGCTCAGAGAGATATTCTCACATGCTGGAGTAACTGCGAATGGAATATCTAATTGAACATAAATTCAAATGAGAGAACCTATTGGACAAAACCATGTGTTTCCACCATGGGATCAAGCTGACCTTGGATTCCGGGCGAGTAGCAAAATTATTTTGGAGATAAACTCAAACACGTTGACCATGGAGTCCGGGACTAGAATTAAGAAATTCATATTTTTGTAGGGAAGATAATCATGGCTAACTTTATTAATAATCATAACATAGTTATATCATATACCAAATTATGAATTAGGAAAGAAGAAGGGTTTATCAAAGAAGTTGCAAGATATCGACACCCTGCTCTGTGTTGCCTACAGAGAAGGATCCGTCAAGATATGTGCGTCTTCACTCCACCAAGAACCTTATCTTGAGCATGCATTGGTATAGAATCCACTAGTTTTTCGATTCACAACAGGTAAAATTTGCACACCCCAACACAATAGTTGCGCACTTTAAGCAGATGACGCCTTGAAGAATGGGTTTTAGTTCTCAATGTATATAACAAAGATGAACATGTCAATAGAAAAGAAGATGAAAAATTATCACTAAAGTAAATTCTATGATCTAGAACTTATTTATTTTACTTGCAACTCCATATATCCCAATCTAGGTGGTGCACATGTATTCCAAGATCTAAGTTTGACAATATATTTAGCCAACCAAACACGTTTTTTATATATAAAAAATTATCTTCGAATCTGTATTTTAGTAATTTATGTAATGTTATAATTTTTATATTCATTGATCTATCTAGTGGTCAAAGTTGGGACGCGGAAAACAACGGTGTCATATGCATTGGGATAGATGGCGTATCATCCCTCCAAAATCTAATGCAGGGTAGACCATCATAAGTAGATTTTTTAATAATCGTAATATAGTTACGTACGTATTCTCCAAATTTTTCAACCAACAACTCAGGGGTTCACACACCCCGTCACATCGTAAATTATTTAGAAAACAACACCTAGCTAGTTCATGTGTTACACCATTATTTGACATTTCAGTTCTAGATTTCCACAAAAATACAATAGAGAATAAAGCGGATGACAAATAAACAATGTGCGTAACTAAATACGTATTGTGCTAGAACATCTGTGATAAACAACAAAATCATTTTTCGATACAGAACTTCAGATAAAATGTTCTCAAAGGAAATTAACTTGAACTGGTATGTTTCATTCTGTCCATCCAGATCGTGAAAATAATAGCTGTTTTTATCGCTTTCTCACTGTATTTGTTTAATTTTGGATGTACCATGACTGGAAGTGTTTTCAAGAGACAATTTAATTAGATACCAACCTTATTATTTTAGCATAGCAAACAAGACTAAAAAAGTAAATAAAAATAAGAAAGGACTGCTCACTTACTTTTGAACAACTTAATTGTTTAGTAATGACCAAAGAATAAACGCCTAAATTAATAAATTTATATTACTAGATTTCATATTTTATGCCTTCTTACTCGAAATATCATATCTTTTTAGGGTGTGTAATCAAGAAAAGATCATTCTGACAACAATAATAATTCTAAGATACTATCCGTGATATTCATCTTACTAGAAAAGCAATAAAGAGTACAATCTAGAAATTTTCTGAGGATACTAATTTTTAGCTTCAAAAGTAGTAATGCTTAGCGAATTGATAATGCGTAGCAAGAAACAAGTCAAAAAAAAATTGCTCGATTCTAGAGAGGATTTTGATTGTCGTAAGAAAAATATTTATGCAAGTAATCACGATTTGATAATCTGAACAATGTACCTATAAACATCATTTGATCTAGGCTTCCTCTAGAGGAAAGCAACCTAGTTTAGGCAATGAATTAATCATTATTTCAAACCGGACAATATCTTTATAAATATCATGGGCATGCAAAGAACAGGGGCCACAAGCATAGTGCTATCCGTTCACTGAAAATGGAACATGTTTACTTAGAATGTATGAGAAACGTAGGATGAATAATCAACTAAGGAGAACCTATATATTCAAGGGCTACCTCTTACCAAGATATCGTAATTATAGATTTATCAGAGAAAATGTGTGGGAGTGCTCATAGTTTCATGATATGCATTATGAAAATAAAAGAGAATAGTCTGCTCTGAAAGACTCAATATGTAGTAAATTTATTTTCAGTTTTGAATTGTATTTTTCTCATAATATATGAAATGTATAATCAAGAATGGAGGCCTTCTTTTCAACAGACACCTTGCTCAGGTCTATGTGATTCATGCAAGAAAATGTAGCTCAATTTTTTTTCTAGGGTATTTGCTAGAATATTTTTCTAGAAAGTGGGTATAATCACACAAGGGGAGATCCATCATTCTGATACCTTCCTTCTATGACCATCATGACAAACTATACATAAAAATAATATTTCAAAATTTTAGATCGATCGGAACCACATCCGCCTGTGCAATTTGGTACCAACGTGCTACAAGCTGGTTCGGTTGGACGAATGATTCCTACAAAGCGAACCAAACTTGATGAGACTTGGCCTGCTATCCCTAAACCTGCATCTTTCATCAACTAATCTACCAAAAAATTAGAATACATGTTCTCACTGAAAATACGTTAAATGAGGGCACCAAATATATGATCAGGTTTGGATGTTCTATCAATGAAGGATCAACTATTCAAGAGCGTAAAAATTCAAGTACTAAACTTTTTTTTGTCCTCTATGATTTATTTCTATTTGAAATTAATATATAAAGTTAAGTTTTTTTCCCTTCTCTCTTTATCTTTATATATGTGTTCTAACCATCAATCTCTTGTAAAGAGTAGAGCACTGACCGCAAGACATGGAATGTAATCTGCGTTTGATACAAGCAGGTGTGCCACATTCAGTTAACTAGGATAGATCAAAGATAATTGAGACAGAAACAGAACCAAAACGCACTATATCGATAAGCATAGATAAGGAGTTCATATCATCCTCCAATGCTCAGAGAGATATTCTCACATGCTGGAGTAACTGATCTGATTGAACATAAATGCACATCAGAGAACCTATTGGACAAAACCTTGTGTTCTCCACCATGGGATCAAACCTATTGGACAGAGAGCCGCTTCCAAGGCAAAGAATCTGAACAATTTATGTCGAAGAACAAAGTACGCAAGGGAGCCATGCTTTTGTTCAAGATAAAATTGTACCACAGGATCAATATTCTAATGATGGACTTTGGCAACAATTACATCAGCTTCTAATGAATATATATTTGATGTTGAGGTCTCTTCTCACAATGTTGACGAGGAAAAACAATGAGATTGACGAAGATGACACTCATTGTTTCCCAAAGGGTTACTCTGCATAACGATGAGACCGACCGTCTCGCTGGGCTTCTACCCTATGTTGGGGTTCTTTTTGTGACTCGTTTGAAGACCGCAAATCTGAACAGACATGATATGGTTTGTAATTATAATAATCCTCATCATTTATGATATTTTCCTTATTGTAAATATTCAGTAACATCTGCAGAAACAACGATAGCTAAAATTTTAGCATACATAGTCATGGATGTGTGGGACTACGACTTGGAGCAGCAGGAGCGCATGTCACCAGTATTACATACGACATGACACCTGATGGATGCATTATCATCGACATGTTGTGGTCGAATATATTAGTTAAAGGCAGGAAGTTCAAATTGATAAACTTGTTTTGATTATTCTGAGAAAGCCCAATGACCCCAACAGGGAGGTCCTCTTTTAGATGCAGCTCATTTAGAACTAATTATAGCTAGATAAATTTTTGTATATAAGGGTGTGTTGTCCGGTGAAACATTTATCTATAATTTTTTTCTTTCGGCAGTTTCTTAAAATATTCTAAATGGCCAGCACTAGAAAGACCAGAACTGAATCGAGTGCATATCAATATGAATAAGCTTCAAAACATGGAAATTTCTAATTTTGTTGGTTCTTATTTATAAGTCCATATCTTCGAGCATAAAGCTAAAAAATTCATATACGTAGTATTAGATAATAGGAAAAATAATAACTCTATGTAATCTCTTATATGGAACTTGCGTGTTTGGATCAAATTTATAATTTTTCTTATCAATACAAAATTTCCAATGTATATGCATAAAGGTCAAAACTAACTACTAAGTAATGTGGTCTTTGAGCACAGGGAATATGAATGACCATTAAATTTTTGAAAATAAGGAAACATTCATAAATATTAATGATTGTAGGTAGTGACATATAAAGAGCCGCCAACTACTAGCTATATAGTTGTACCCATATTTTTGCACTCGTTCAATTGAACTAGTAGCCCTCATATTGCACGACAGCTGACACCACAGATCATGTGTGTAATTTCTAGTTAGTCAATCTCACCTGGCATGTTTAATCTACAAAGGCTTGGGACACTTCATGAAATTGATTGTTCCGATAATATATTGGGCTCCGAGTTTGAAAAACATATCAAGCACCTCGATTAGAATTGCGGGTCGCAACAGAAAAGTAGGAAGGTAATCTGGTGGTTCGTGTTATCATATCACGTCACCATTTTGTTTAATATGTGGATGATAAAATGTAACAAGTCTTATGTAACTAAATCCGGAGATATGGCTCTTCGGAAAATCATCTGGAGAACTGGTAGGATTCATCAATTCCGAGTGTGTAATGAAGGTCAGCCCTTATAAAACTGTTGTGATGGTGAATATAGAGAACCGTCATGTGCCTGACACGCGTGTTGAAACTCACATGCTATGTCACTTCCGTTATTCGCTTAATGACTCGACTCGGTGGGAAGGCATAACCATTTTCTTTTGTTATTTTAAAGCTATGTGTGAAGAACTAAATATGTTTTATACTTCCTTACAATTCTGTCATGATTATGAATTTTCTTTGAAAGACATATATTTCTTAAAGAGTGCAAGGATTCTAAACCACTTAAGTAGTAATATGATAATATCATTCAAGTATGTTATTGTATCTTGTGTGATTGCCGTGTTCCTACAAGGTCCTCATTCATTACAAAAACTCAAGTGTCATGCTCATGATAAACTTACTAAGTGTTATGCATACTTTCAGCTGGATTAGGTTGACTCAATGTGTGTGGACATTGATGAGAGCATTTTCCATCATGACTTACTAAGTGTGCATACTTTTGCATACTTACACTAGTGGAAACAACCCCTCTCGTCCAGGGGGCCAGGGGGCAGCTGTCCCGGTTGCAACCAAATCCGGGACAAATGCCATGCATTGGTCCCGGTTCGTGCGCCCGGGGCAACAGGAATCGCCTGGGGGCATTGGTTCCGGTTCGTGGGGGGCATATCGGTCCCGGCTTTTGCCACGGACCGGGACAAATGCCTAGCCACAGGCCACGTGGCACGCGCATGAACTATTGTCCCGGTTCAGTCCATGAACCGGGACCAATGCCCCCTTCCCCTATATATACTGCCCCAGCCCCCCCTCCTTCCATCCTTTTTTTTGCTTGGAGGTGTGAGAGAGTGTGGTGTTAGTGTGTTTTATTTTACTATGCACACGAGGTGTTCGACGAAATTCTCGAGCTGCACATAAGCTCACTGAAAATGGTATCTTCGACCGAGGTTAACAAATTATGTTTTTCATCTGTAACTGATACATAAAAAAGTAGTATTTGTCGATGTACTGTGGTCATCTCTGTATTAATATGTTATTGTAATATATTTTGATAAACTTAATTATATGATGCAGATGGATGCACGGCAGCGATGGATGTACGGTGACCGACGCACTTCCGAGTATATGGCAGGCCTGAATGCATTTCTTGTTGTAGCTCAGGCGAACAAAGATAATGGCTTCATGTGTTGCCCATGTGTTGATTGTCGGAACGTCAGAGAACATTCTTCCTAAAGAATCCTTCACGGCCATCTACTTCGGAGAGGTTTCATGCCCAGCTATAATTGCTGGACCAAGCATGGAGAAAGAGGGGTTGTGATGGAAGACGATGATGATGAAGAAGAAGATCCTTTGTTCCCTGAATACGACGATACTGCAATGGAAGAGAATGCAGAAGAAGGAGGTGATCAAGAACAAGCATCAGAAGAGCCCGATGATGATCTTGGCCGAGTTATTGCTGATGCAAGGGAAGACTGTGAAAATAAATTGGAGAGGTTGAATCTGGATAACATATTACAGGATCACAAAAAATTGTTTTACCCAAATTGCGAAGATGGTAGCACAAAGCTCGGTACCACACTGGAGTTGCTGAAATGGAAGGCACAGAACGGTGTGACTGACAAGGCATTTGAGAGTTTACTTCAACTAATGAAGCCAAAACTTCCAAAGGATAACGAATTGCCTGAGAGTATGTACGAAGCAAAGAAAGCTCTCTGCCCTCTAGGATTAGATGTGCAGAAGATACATGCATGCATTAATGACTGCATTCTCTTCCGCGGTGAGAAGTACGAGAATTTGGATGAATGTCCGATATGCACTGCACTGCGGTATAAGATCAGAGCAGATGATCCTGGTGATGTTGACGGCGAGCCCCCCCGTAAGAGGGTTCCTGCTAAGGTGATGTGGTATGCTCCTATAATACCACGGCTGAAACGTCTGTTTAGAAACAAAGAGCATGCTAGGTTGTTGCGATGGCACAAAGAAGACCGTAAGAAAGACGGAAAGTTGAGGCACCCGGCCGATGGATCGCAGTGGAGAAAGATCGAGAGAGACTTTCTAGACTTTGTAGGAGAGGCGAGAAACTTATGGTTTGGTCTAAGTACAGATGGCTTTAATCCTTTTGGGGAGCAGAGCTCCAGTCATAGCACTTGGCCTGTAACTCTATGTATGTACAACCTTCCTCCTTGGTTGTGCATGAAGCGCAAGTTTATTATGATGCCAGTTCTCATCTAAGGCCCGAGGCAACCTGACAACGACATTGATGTGTATCTAAGGCCATTAGTGGAAGAACTCTTACAACTGTGGGGCAAACCAGGTGTACGTGTGTGGGATGAGAATGAACAAAAGCCATTTGACCTACGGGCGTTGCTTTTCGTAACCATCAATGATTGGCCTGCTCTTAGTAACATTTCCGGACATACAAAAAAGGGATACAATGCATGCACACACTGTTTAGATAAGACTGACAGTGTTTTTTTGGATATATGTAAAAAGGTTGTATACCTGGGGCATCGTAGATTTCTTCCGATTAAGCATCTCTTAAGAAAGAAAGGAGGGAAGCATTTCAGAGGTGAGGCAGATAACCGAAAGAAGCCTGAGCTCCGTAGTGGTAATGATATATTCGATATGGTCAAGAACCTAGAAGTAATCTTTGGTAAGGCTGCTGGCAGCCAACCAGTTCCGTACGGCCCTGATAAGCGCGCACCCATGTGGAAGAAGAAATCTATATTTTGGGAGCTACCCTATTGGAAAGTTTTAGAGGTCCGGTCTTCGATCGACGTGATGCACGTGACAAAGAATCTCGGTGTCAATCTGCTATGCTTCCTGGGCGTGTATGGGAAGTCAAAAGATACGCCAGAAGCACGGGAGGACCAGCAACGTATGATAATTAATAGTTTTAATAATTAAAATAATTATTTAGTTAAACAAAAAATGAATTTTAATTAGTTATGCAAATTCTAGCATTTTTCATGTTGAAATTTTTGTCAAATTCGGAAGTATGTAGAAGTTGTTAAAGTGCAAACTTAAACAATTTTCGAATTTTGGCGCTAAATTTTTTTGGCGCGCAGGGTGCCACCAAGTTTCGAAAAAAGTTTTGGTCCCGGCCCGTGGTACCAACCGGGACCAAAGAGGGTGTCTCTAGTCCCGGTTGGTGACACGAGCCGGGACTGAAGCCCCAGTTGTATAAATATCTCGGCCCTCTCTCCAGGCCGAGCGACCAGCCAGGGACAGCGGCATGCCTTGGCGAAGCCCTGCCGGCGGCGGGGGTAGAAAGATCCCGTCGGCGCTGGTTCCGCCGGCGGGGTTGGGGTTGAGCTAGGTACACGTTACTGTGGACAAAAGATATATATATTAAAAGGCCCGGGGGCCGTGCTTACATAGGGGGGCGGCGCGGCCACAGGAGGCCGGCCGTGCTTACATATAGGGGCGGCGGCGCGGCCACAGGCGGCCGACCGTTTCTTGGGGAGTGGGGGGTAGCCTAGTATATTAGGCAATGTTCAGGATATCGCTTATCGTTAACTTATCGGTCGGCCCATGATAAGAGATAAATTGGCTCATCGGCCGATAAATCGATTTTATCGGTCGACTATTTTTCGACCATTTTTCTTGTAAATCCTAAATCGTAGCACTAAAATATCTAAAATATGCCATAAAAAATATATTATAGCGGCACTAAAAACTCTATATTATGATATATGGATATATTGTATGCAATAATACTATGGATGTCATTAATCACATGTTCCAGTGCTGGAAAATCGATATATCGGCCGATTTATCGGCATATTGACGGATAAATCGCTTGCAAGATCGATAAAATGGCCCGAATTATAAACTCCACCGATATTCATTTACCTTATCGGTCACCACCTGATAAGCGATAAATCGGCCGATAAATCATCATATCGGATGATATTTGGAACAGTGATATTAGGGGGGGCGCGACGGCGCCGGCCTAGTCCTCCTCGTCGGAGGAGATGCACTGGTAGGCCGGTGCCTGCCACAGGTGGGCAAGCAGCTGGGGCGGGCCCGCCGGTGGCTGCGGAGGCATCGGGGGCGCGTACTGCGGAGGCACCGGGGGCGCGTAGTGCGGCGGCGGGGGCAGCTCCTCAGGCTGCGGCGGCGGCGGCGGGGGCAGCTCCTCCGGCGACCATACGCCGCCGGTCCATGCCCAGGACATGCCGTACTCCAGGCCGGGCTGCGGCGGCGGCTGGTCCTCGGACGCCTCCAACTCGGCATTCATCACCTGCCACCAAGGGGCAGGCGCCGAAGGGGCGGCGGCGGCAGCATGTTGTTGGCGTCGGCGGCGGCGGCGGCCAGGACCTGCTCCCACCGCTTCACCTCGTCCTCGATGAGGGTGCGGCGGGAGGCCTCGCAGGCCTCCTCCAAGCTGGCCCGGAGCTCGGGGTCCTCCTCCAAGGCGATGTCGTCGGCGGTGTCCTCCACGAGGAGCCACAGCTCCGGCTCCCTGCCGGGCGGTGGCGCGGGTAGTCCTCCACGCTCACCTCCTCCTGGGCGATGGGGATGAAGGAGCGCTGGCGCAGGTCGTGCTCCTGCTGGAACCAGGTGTCCCAGTAGGGGGAGCTGCGCGCGTACGCGCGGTCCTTGAGGAGGTGGGCCGGCATGAGCGCGCGCCGACGGTCGATCTCCTCGCGCGCGGGCTCGTTGGTCGGGGCCGGCGGCACGGGGATCCGCTGGGGTTTGAGGTGCCACCCGACCGGGAGGTGGACGTCCGGCCAGAAGACCGGCGTCGCGTGCTCCCAATGCCACTCGGCCTCCGCCGTCCGGACGTACCGGCGGAAGCGCTTGCCATTGGGCGCGGCGCGGGGCGGCGGGCGTGACGCCGGAGGTGGAGCGGGGACGCGCGGCGCCCCGCCAATGCGGACACCTCCCGGGGCGAAGCCGAAGGCCTCCGCCGGCGGGGGTGGGACGTTGGAGCCTCTCTGGCCGGCGCCACTCGACGAGCCGGCTTCGTGATCGTTCCGGGGACGCTTGAACCAGCGGGACATGGTGGCTAGGGTTCCTTTGGCTGGGACTCGGCCGGGGTGGATGGGTTGTACGGGCGGCGGGGGCTCTTTAAAAAGGACCCGGGGGGCTGGCATGCCAACCGGCGGCCGGAACGTGGCGGCGGTTGCAGCTGGCCACGCGCGCGTGGGGAAGTGGAGGGGGGCGGGAAGACGAGGCGGCCGTGGGCCCTTTGACCGTCCCTGTGGTCTTAATTTAAGGGACCGGGCGAGCCAGCCACTAGGCCCCTTTTGAACCGTTGACCGGATATAATAAAAGACGCGGGCCAGTGGACCCTTTTGACCAAAAATATGGCCAGTGGGCTTAATTAAAGACGTGGGCCTGGACGCGGTTGGGGAAGGGAAGCCCGGTTAGGGATTGCGAGACAGGAGCAAAAAAAAAAAACAAAACGAAAAAAAAACTGCCGCGGCAGGGGAAAATTGGCGGAATATATATTTTTTTTAAAAAGTTATCCATCCCGGTTCCTAAAACGAACCGGGACGAACTCCCTGGCCGTCCCTGGCCCAGGTTCGCCACGTGGGCCATCCTTACCATACCGGGTCCTGGCACAACCGGGACCGATATGGGGGAGGGCCATTTGTCCCGGCTAGCCCATCCCGGTTGCACAACCGGGACAACTGGCGCTTACGATTCGGGACAAATGGCTCTGTTTCCACTAGTGTTAGACGGAGGTTTTCGAGCATTGTACTGAGCACAAGTGCACCTATTTTACTCTTTCACCAAGATCACATACGTAAATTAGAATAAGTTTCAAACCAAAGAAGTGCTAATTTGTACACAAATATGTTTGTTGACATCCTTTAAAGTTTTACATAGAAAATGCCAAACACATGGAGTCACGAGGACTTGGAAATTCATAACAACAAACTAATAGTAAGAGAACATGGGTAACAATTCTTGCCCAAATTCACGGACATGCAAGAAAATCAAACGTGAAAGAAAGGAAAGAGAATGATGAAACAGTTCATGGTCCCTGGAGTGGGCCTAATAGTGCGTCGGTTCGTTCTGCACGCGCATGGTCGCCAACTGTGGGGGCAGAGAGGTAGAAACAGTTCGCTGCGTGACGGTCTACTTTTGCCTGGATCGCTCTCTTCATTCTCCTCTCCCGGTGCTCCCCTCCTTCTCTTCTCTCTGTTTCTGCTCCGGTCTCCCGCTTGTCTTGCCGGTGATTTTCTTTGCTCCACGGTTTTTGTTTCTTTTAGATCCTCTAGGCTGCATTAATTTCTTTTCTATTTTGCAAAGTGGCTATTTTTCCTGAGTATTTGGGGGGTTCGGGCGCTTTGGCAGGGTGGTCCGGTAGGTGTGTCGCCGTCGCTGGCAGCGCAATGCAGGTGATTGTACGGCCTTTCCCAGAAGCTGGCCCTCTTCCTCACCCTGCACAGTTTGCGCTTGCCACAATCGATGTTGGGGCTCACCCATATGCAGTCCTCCGTCGCGGCCAATCCTCCCATCCCCCTTTGTGCTCACCCTCCTCTCGTCCTTCATGTCCCACGCGCCCCACGCCCGCTTCCCGTGCCGCCTCATCTCGAAGGGCTGCGAGCCGCTCCCCCACCGCCGATGCCTCTGCAATGTGCCCTGTGCCTCGCTCCCGGCCTCCAGCATGGGCCTCGACCCCCACCGCTAGATCGCCTTTCGTGGCAGGTCCACGAGTACCTCGTCGACGACGTGCTGTGACTGAGGACGTCCAAGATCCGGGTGTCTTCGGCGGCACCGCCAATTGGCCCCAGAATGGAATTACATACGATTCCTGGCGATTTCAGTCACTGGGTCATCTCTCTGCCTCTGTTAGCAACAGCTGCCACCAACGATGCGGAGGGCGCTTGCCTGGGGCGGTCCTCCATTTTTTCAGCGGGACGGCGCTGTGCTAGAGGCTGGGGCGTTTGGCGGAGGTGTGGGTTCCGTTGGTGGGTTTTCGGGCGAAATCCTTGCTCTAATCTTGGTTGGAGCCGGCAGCGGCGGCATCTCGGTCTCGAATTATCTTCTTGGAGGCACTGTCGTGAGGCCTCTGCCACCTGGCCGGGAAAGAGGAAGTCGAGGCGGCGGCCCCGGAGCTACGGATGGGTCGTGGTCGGCGCTTACCGTGGTGTGAGGTGTCGCGGTGGCTGCGACTGGCGGTGATGGTGGTCTGGCCGGTCCTCTTGTGGCGGCTTGCGGGGTTTGTGACACACGGCCGGGCGAAAGCCCTGCCTTGGTGGTCTGCCGAGGCTGGCGACGTCGGTGCCATCGGGCGCCGCATCCTTCTTGAAGGCGTCATCGGGGTGGTGGCTTCGCTTCTCCGCGCCGGATCCTCCGGGGGAAACCCTTGATCCCGCCCGGGATCGGGCGAGGGCGACGCTCCTGCGTCGCTTGCCTCTTAGGGCCTCGCCTTGGATGCTCTACCGGACAGAGAGATTTCTGGGCTGGTCGTTGGCGGCGGCGATTTTACGTCTTTGCCTAGGTGGTGCACGGCCCTTGGGCCCGCGTGGATGTCGGAGCGGCGGCTCCGGACTTCTCCTTGCGTTGAGGTTTTCCTCCGGCGTGTTGGTGTCGGCTATGGTTGCTAGGGAGGCATGGTCGTCGACTTGTTTTGGACCGTGGTCTATGGGCCGGCGTGCATGTCGGAGCGACGGCTCCAGGCTTCTCTTTGCGTTGAGGTTCTCCTCCGCCGTGTTCAGTGTCGGCTATGGTTGCTAGGGCGACATGGTCGTCGGCTAGTTTAGGGGCGTGCCCTCGGAGTCGGCGTGGATGTCGGAGCGGCGGCTCCAGGTTTCGGTTAGTTTAGGGGCGTGGATGTTGGAGCAGCGGCCCCGACCGTGACGACATACATTTCGTCGGCACGTCCTCTGCTGGCAGCAGCACATCCGACCTTTGTTCTTGTTGTGTCCTATATGAGCAGTGCCAATCTTCTCCTGGATCATCTCTCTTCCAGGTTTACTTCTATCTCCAATTTTGGAGTTACCTTGAATCATGGTGAGATGTACTACGATTGCTCAATCATCTGGATATCTTATGGTTTTAGCACCTGAAATTGCATACCAGAGGCGTGCAGCTGCAACACCAACTGAAAACTAACAACCTGGGTTAGCTTCTGACTTCCAAATCTGTCATACCACTCATACTTAATCTGCACCATTTGACCATTTTTAGGCAGAATGCGAGAAATTTGAACACGTGATTGTAGAACTTCATCGTAATCGCAAAATAAAGACGAAAACTAAAGCTAAAAAGAGACGTCAGAGATGGCACTGAGCAAATCTTGTCCTTTGATTGTTACAAATACTAAAGGGAACATTTATTGTGGGAACATACTCCATTTTGTAACATGAACGTTTTCTTTGGGACAAACTGTTAAAGATAGGGCTTCTAGAGGGTTTATCCCTAGTTCAAATATGTATTCCGCAGTTGGTAGAATATAAACCAACTCGGGTTGTTATCTTGTGCCGCAAGGGTTTCTACCTTCGGTTGTAATCTAACCTGTAATCTGTGGGCATTGCGCTCTATATATAACACGAAACGCAGGCCGAGGAAAAGGCACTGCTTACCCCATCCAACCTAGATTCGTAATATGGTATCAGAGCTCGTACTCCATAACGCATCCATGGCGAGCTCCTCCAACCCCAAGACTCCCAGCACCCTGTTCGGCACCACGGTGACCGAGAAGCTGACGAAGGGTACGCATGTGCTATGGAAGGCGCAGGTTATGTCTGCCATCCGAGGCGCCCAGATGGAGGCGTTCCTCGACACCGAGCGGGAGCCTCCCGCCAAGGAGATCACGGTGACCAAGGGCACCGCAACGGTAAAGGAACCAAACCCCCTGTATGCCACCTGGATGGCGTAGGATCAGCAGCTTTATTGTTTCCTTCTGACGACTCTGTCAAGGGAAGTGCAAATTCAGGTTGTTTCCAACACAACCTCGGCGACGCTCTGGGCAGCTGTCGAGAACATGTTCTCGTCGCAGACCCGTGCGCGCACTGTGAACATCCGCATCGCCCTCGCGAACATGCAGAACGGGAACCTGACGATCGCGGAGTACTTCGGCAAGATCCGATCACTGGCGGATGACATGGCGGCCGCCGGGAAGAAACTTGAAGAAGAAGATATTGTCTCTTATGTGCTTGCAGGGCTTGACACCGAGTACAATTCGGTGGTCTCTGCGATGTGCGGCCGGGTTGAAACGGTGACCATGGCTGAGCTCTACTCGCAGCTCAGCAGCTTTGAGACGCGCCTGGACCTGCTCCAGGGCGGATCGCAGTCATCTGCGAACTCTGCCATGCGCGGCGGACGCGGTGGTGGACAAGGCCGAGGCTATCAAGGGCGCGGCAACTATGGAGCTCCCGGACAAGGTCGCGGCAATGGAGGCCGCGGCAGCTACGGGGGCGGCAACAACTACAACGGCGACTACCACACCAACGGCAACGGAGGCGGCTACCACAACAACAACGGTGGTGGTGGTTTCAACCGAAACTCCGGTGGCAATGGCAACAATGGTGCCAAGCCACGATGCCAATTATGTGGCAAGATCGGGCACTTGGTGATCAAGTGCTGGGAGAGGTTCAACCCCGACTTTACCCCTCCCGTGGAGAAGAGCGCTGGAGCGGCCACGACTTCGTACAACACCGACCCAAGTTGGCACATCGACTCCGGCGCCACCGACCACATCACCGGAGATCTTCACAAACTCACTGTCCGTGACAAGTATAACGGCAACGAGCAAGTCTTCAATGCTGGAGGGATAGGTATGGACATTAAACATATTGGTCAATCAATTGTTAGTACCCCTGATCGCAATCTACATCTGAAAAACATCCTTCATGTTCCACAAGCTAGCAAAAGTTTATTATCTGCACATAAACTTGCTTTTGATAATAATGCTTACGTGGAAATTTACCCTCATTTTTTCTCTATAAAGGATCAGGCAACGAAGAGAACTCTTCTTCGAGGCAAGTGTAGGCATGGCCTATACCCCCTTCCGTCCACCTCCATCCACTCAAGCAAGCATGTCCTCATTGCCGTCAAACCATCATCGGAAAGGTGGCATTTTCGTTTAGGTCATCCATCATCGATTATAGTTAAGAAAGTCATTAGTGAGAATAATTTGCCTTGTGCAATTGAGTCCAATAAAGATGATTCTATTTGTGATGCCTGTCAAAAAGGCAAGAGTCATCAATTGCCATATCCCAAATCCTTTAGTGAGTCTAGGGATCCTTTAGAGCTAGTTTTCTCGGATGTATGGGGTCCTGCTGTTGAGTCTGTTGGACGGAAGAAATATTATGTTAGCTTTATTGATGATTTCAGCAAGTTCACATGGATTTATTTACTAAAGCATAAGTCTGATGTGTTTCAAAAATTCCATGATTTCCAAAATCTTGTTGAGAGGCAATTTGGTAGGAAAATTCTTGCCATGCAAACAGATTGGGGTGGTGAGTATGAGAAACTCAACTCCTTTTTCACCAAAGTGGGCATCTCTCATCATGTATCGTGTCCACATGCCCACCAACAAAATGGTTCGGCCGAGAGAAAACATCGCCACATTGTTGAAGTAGGGTTATCTATCCTTGCTCATGCATCCATGCCATTAAAATTCTGGGATGAAGCTTTTATTTCAGCCACATACCTCATTAATAGAACTCCTAGTAGTGTCATCAATTTTGAAATTCCTTTAGAGCGTCTCTATCATGAAAAGCCTAATTATCAATCCCTAAGAATTTTTGGATGCGCATGTTGGCCGAACCTTCGTCCTTTTAACTCCAAGAAACTTGAATTCCGTTCTAAGCAATGTGCTTTCCTTAGCTATAGCATTCTTCACAAAGGGTTCAAGTGCTTGGACATTCCCACCGGTCGGATATATATTTCTCGTGACGTGGTTTTTGACGAGAATGTCTTTCCTTTCTCCTCGTTAAATCCTAATGCCGGTGCACGTCTTACATCCGAAATTTTATTGCTCCCTAATTCATCATCTGATCAAGGGGGAACACATAATGGTGATCATATGATTAATGTGCCATTTATTTCTGACTCTAATGTGCAAAATAGTGTGCAAAATGGTGGTGATTTTATGCAGCACATAAGGACAGAGGAGACAGGCGCGGAGCACGGAGGCGATTTCCCTGTGCGCGCCGATCCCGAGAGATCCCCTGGCGCGCGTACAGGCGGATCTGGGCGTCAGATGCGCCAGACTGACCGCGCAGACGAAAGCGCGTCTCCGCGCGCGGAATCAGAGGAGCAACCGCAGCGTCGCGCCATGTGGCAGAGCCCCACAGGCGGATCGGAGGAAAGCGCGTCCGCGCATGCAGACGTGGGGCGAGCACGCGCCCCTGACCACGGAGAAGGCGCCACGTCGCTGACAAGGGGGAATTGCTCCCCGTCGTCTTCTGCCTCGTTGCGGAGCGGGCCGACAGGCGCGGTTACCGAGGCTGATACAGCACAGGGAGACCTGCTGCAGGGATCTTCTGCGGCTCCACCTGTGCAGAGAACACACACGAGGTCACAAAGTGGGATCTTCAAGCCATTTGTTCCAAAAGATGGAACAATCAGGTATAAAAATACACGCAAGTATGCTGGTTTTTATCTACTGGAGAACCTGAAAATTTATATGAGGCATTAGAAGATGAAAATTGGAAGCATGCTATGAATGTAGAATATGATGCTCTTATGAAAAATGAGACATGGCATTTAGTACCTCCAAATCAAGGGAGGAATATAATCGATTGTAAATGGGTCTACAAGATTAAAAGAAAGGCAGATGGCACTATTGATAGATATAAGGCTAGGCTAGTAGCAAAGGGATTCAAACAGCGGTATGGTATAGACTACGAGGATACTTTTAGTCCTGTAGTTAAGGCAGCTACTGTCAGATTGGTTTTGTCTATTGCTGTTTCCAGGGGATGGAGTCTTCGTCAATTGGATGTGCAGAATGCGTTTCTTCATGGTGTTCTAGAGGAAGAGGTATACATGAGGCAGCCTCCTGGGTATGAAAACAAAGCTATGCCAGATCATGTATGCAGGTTGGATAAAGCGTTGTATGGCCTAAAGCAGGCACCTCGAGCATGGTACTCCAAGTTGAGCATGAAACTTCAACAACTTGGGTTCAAACCATCAAAAGGAGATACATCACTTTTCTTTTATAAGAAAGGAAGTGTTACAATTTTTATGCTTGTATATGTTGATGATATAATTGTTGCAAGTTCCTCACAGGAAGCTACTGCAGCACTATTGAATGATCTGAGAAGTGAGTTTGCACTTAAGGATCTTGGAGATCTTCATTACTTCTTGGGAATTAAGGTGAAGAGAGTTGGTTCTGGATTGCTACTAACACAAGAGAAATATGTTATGGACATTGTGTCACGTGTAGGGATGAAGGAATGCAAGCCAGCTTCAACACCACTCTCCACTACCGAGAAGTTGTCAATGCGTGTTGGAGAACCTTTGGGTCCTCATGATTCAACACGATACAGAAGCATTGTGGGTGCATTGCAGTACTTAACATTGACAAGACCTGATATATCTTTTTCAGTTAATAAGGTTTGTCAGTTCCTGCATTCTCCTACTACCTTACACTGGACAGCTGTTAAAAGAATTTTGAGGTATATAAGAGGAAGTGTGTCTACTGGACTTAAGATTAGCAAATATGAGTCATCTCTTGTTAGTGCTTTTTCTGATGCTGATTGGGCAGGATGTCCAGATGATAGGAGATCCACAGGTGGTTTTGCTGTATTTTTTGGTTCTAATCTTGTCTCATGGAGTGCAAGGAAGCAAGCCACAGTGTCCAGATCGAGCACAGAAGCAGAATATAAATCTTTAGCTAATGCAACAGCAAAAGTAATATGGGTTGAATCTTTGCTTGATGAACTTGGTGTTGATCATCCTGAAACAGCATGTCTGTGGTGTGATAACCTTGGGGCAATGTATCTCTCAGCTAATCCTGTTTTTCATGCCAGGACTAAACATATTGAAATTGATTTTCATTTTGTTAGAGAGCGTGTTGCACAGAAATTGTTGGACATTAGATTTATCCCAACAGGGGATCAAGTGGCAGATGGTTTCACGAAGCCACTGCAAATTCGACAGCTAGAAGCCTTCAAGAGCAATCTTAATCTGGAAGCGTTAAGATTGAGGGAGGATGTTAAAGATAGGGCTTCTAGAGGGTTTATCCCTAGTTCAAATATGTATTCCGCAGTTGGTAGAATATAAACCAACTCGGGTTGTTATCTTGTGCCGCAAGGGTTTCTACCTTCGGTTGTAATCTAACCTGTAATCTGTGGGCATTGCGCTCTATATATAACACGAAATGCAGGCCGAGGAAAAGGCACTGCTTACCCCATCCAACCTAGATTCGTAATACAAACCACAACGAGTTTCAGTTCAACTTCCATTTTCTGAATACAATTTATGGTCCCGCTAACTTGTTCGTCGGTATCCAAATAATAACAGATGAAATGCATTACAGATGAATTTAAATAGGTGGATGATAACAAGCATTTGTTCAGGATATAACATATGATGTTTCATTGTTTCTATCCTGAATAAAATTCTTCTCTATGGTGTTTGATGATTCACGATCTACCGCTGCATGTTTCCTAGCTAGAAACTCATTTTTACATAAAGTTACGGAGTTCTGGCATTCTTATGTCTTCATACCATTTGTTAGGACATTGTTAAGTAAAATATGTATCAAATGACTACATCTGAACATATGCATCACTGCCTAGTGGTGGCAACAACTTCAGAGCTATGTGCATCCACCTTTTGCTGCGAATGACCCTCTCAATTCATGTGTAAAATTCCAGAACAGTGGAAATTTCATTGGCCTAATATTACTCCTGTTCCGTTTCAGGTTGGAGAACCTATCCTAATCACACTATTTATTTCTAGAGTTTTTTTTAAAGTCGATTGTGCTATCTGTACTACTGCATGTTTCCTAGATAGAAAATCTCTTCTTCCTCCCGTAAGAGTGTTGGCCTTCTTATGTCCTCATACCATTTCTTAGGTCATTGTTAAGTAAAATATGGCATCTGAACATATGCATTGATATTCCATTGGTTCTATCCTGAATAAAATTCCTCTATATGGTGTTTGAATAATTCACGATCTACTGCCACATATTGCATATCTAGAAAATTCCCCTGTATGGTGTTAGGCCAGCACTCTGTACCCCCGTAGGTTGCTGCGAACGATGCCCTCAATTCATGTGTAAAATTCCAGAAGAATGGAAATTCCCTTGGCCTAATATCATTCATGTTTCGTTTCAGGTTGGAGAACCTATCGTAATCACGTTATTTTTCCTAGAGTTCTTTTATCGAATCTATTTTTTTTATTTGCACTGCCTGTTTGTTTTAAACATAAGTCTATAAAAGGTACACGCGGGATTATAGGTATGCATTCTCTATTATTTCTCAATCAAGAGCTTTGGAATATATACTATTCAATTAATATGGTGTTAAGCAATAGTTGAACATTACAAATAATCAATGAAAATATGTTTCAATCAGATATAATCACCTAATGTCATGATCGTTTTCAGGAAAGTAACCCTCGAACATTGCACGCCGGAAGTCAAATATGGAAGCTCGTGCTCTAGATGCATGACCACTCGACCACATCCCTGAATTTACTTTTCATGGCAAAGATATAACGTACCAATCTGCTAAAAATATTAGGGGCATAGCTTTACATTTTAATTTTTTTCTCCGCCTTGAGAGTACATATAAAGGTTTTTAGATAAGTCAAACCCATCATTTGACATGTAGGAAGAAAAATCATCAAAAAACACATTTTCCATGTTATAAAGAAATCAAAAATAGGATCTTTGCTATCAGGGAGTGTACATTTGTTTGTCATCCGACCAGTCAGGATTCGTGTTGTGAATCTCAGTATGTGCAGCATGTTTTGTTTGTGTGCTGACATTTGTGGACAGTGGCATGCGAGATTCGCCATGTGTCAACAAATTGTAAAAGTTCGTGACGTTTTATTAATATACATTAACATCCTTCTGTGATCGGTGGATAATTTGATCTGGAACAGAAGGGTTAATTTTCTCTTCGTAGTCAGGTTTTTGGTCTCCTTTCACCCTCCCAATTTAAATAGTTTGCAGCTCTAGACTTAAACATCTTAATAATTTATTAAGCTTATGGATTCTAAGTTGTGAACCAAAGATGTTGGAACTATATAGTCAAGGTGAGAAATAACATCCTGTGAGAATAGTTTGCTACCTGGGAGAGGAAGTTACTGCAGTTATGATATTTTTCTTAATTAAGTGGATTTTCTTTCCATTATAAAAAAAAATCCATGCACTTTGGCAAAATTTCCCCAAATGGTCCTTCTTTGTATGTGATTTAAATGTGGATGGACGGGCTCCACCGTGAGACTCATTAAGTTCTTCCCAACCGACAAAATAAACCCTATCGGCTCGGCTCATTCCCGCAACCCGCCACGCGTCGTGACGTGCCGTTACGAGGTGTGGCGGCGGAGGAGGAGCGCACATATGGCACACCTCTCCTCTTTCCTTGCCAACTCATACATGAGCTAGAATGGCTCACCTTATAAGGTGGTTCCATCCTCTCAAAATTAGCAATGTGGGACTAAAATTTAGTCTCACTCCCCACTTGTATTATTCATGAATGTGTCATGACAATTTCAGGAATTTATTGGGCTTAGTTGGGCTAAATGGTGCAGCCCACATAAATTTCCAACAATCCCCCAAAAGTGTCATTAGCACATTTCATTATCTCTATTCCAAAACATTGTTTATATACCGGTGTTTAGTGGAGACTGTCAAGTTAAACTTCCACTGAAAACATTATGCTACACTAGTTCACAAATTGAATAGTGGACTACGTCTTGAACTACAAGTTTTCTGTGATACCAGTTTCACACAACGTCTGAACCAATACTAGGCTGCCGCAAGGCTTTCGCGCGGGTGGGTCGTATGCGTCATATTTCGAAGGCCTTTCATGAGTTTATTAGAGAGCACCCGATTCTCATAGACCGCAATGTTTGACAGTCAAACTCATATAGGTGAGTTCCTCAGGAGATTTTCTGTAGGATAAATCTCTGCTTACGTAAATAAGCCACTTGGAACACATTAAGAAAAATTTCAAACTACCATACAGATTAGAGATTATTGCATCTTTATGGAGTGGGATAAAATACAAGGATATTCTCCTCGCAGCCGACCAACAACCTCTCTCCCACTTTTAATTCACGGGATCTCTGATCACATAGAGTGGGTTACCACTGTAGGAAACTCATACCGTGGGTCTCAAACGCATCTCCCTCGATGAATTACCTATCACATTCCGTGATAAACCCTTTGTTAAGGGATCTGTCAAGTTCCTAGATGTTTGGATATAATCCAACGCAATAATTCCGGAGTTCTTCAATTTTCTGACAGATTTCAATCTTCTCTTCACATGTATTGATGACTTCATATTATCTTTAGTACTGTTCACTTTGATGATCAGTTCATTAGGATTGCGGGTATTGGTTTTTCAACCACAGGCAAGTCCATCAAGAGCTCACTCTGCTTCAAAAGTGGATGTGTCTAATGCTACGAGTTTTGCTTCCATGGTTGACCTCGTTAAGATGGTCTTCTTGCAAGACTTCCATGAAACAGCGCCACCACCAAGTGTAAAAACATAACCACTAGTGTCCTTAAGCTCATCAACATCAGATATCCAATTAGAATCACTATATCCTTCCAGAACCCCTGGGTTTCCGGTATAGTGAATTACATAGCTCGTAGTACATTTTAAATAGCGCGTAACTCTCTCAAGCGCATGCCAATGATCATCTCCCGAATTGGAAACAAACTGGCTCAATTTTCTCACAGCAAAAGAGATGTCAAGTCTCGTGGCACTCGCCAAATACATAAGCGAGCCTATAATCTGATAATACCTTAGTTGATCTCTAGTAATCCGTCGATTCTTTCGAAGCAACACACTAGTATCATATGACTTTTCCACATAGTGATACTGAAGAAGTGTGATGACACCATTATCATTTCTCAACAGCTTGATGTTCAAGATAACATCAGTTACTCCTAGATCCTTCATCTCAAAACAGTGAGACAAAAAATCATTAACTTCCTTGATTAAATCAAGATTGGTCTTAAAGATCAATATATCATCAACATATAGACATAGAATAACTCCCTTGCCCCCACCATGACGATAGTACACACACTTGTAAGCTTTGTTTACAACAAAACTTTCAGCAGCCAAAGTCCTTTCAAACTTCTTATGCCATTGCTTGGGTGCTTGCTTCAGGCCGTATAATAACTTCAATAACTTGCACACCTTACCTTCCTGACCGGGTACTACGGAACCATCTGGCTGCTCCATGTAAATTTCCTCATCCAACTCTCCATTAAAAAAAGCCGTCTTAATGTCCATTTGATGAACAAGAAGATCGTGCGAGTCAGCCAGTGACAGTAGCACACGAATAGTGGTCAGTCTAGCCACAGGTGAGTAAGTATCAAAGAAGTCTTCACATTCTTTCTGGGTATAACCCTTGGCCACAAGCCTCTCCTTGTACTTCTCAATTGTACCATCAGGCCTAAGCTTTTTCTTAAACACCCACTTACATACTACAGGTTTACCCCCATAAGTACGATGAGTGATTTCACAGGTTCCGTTAGCCAAGATGGAATCCATGTCGCAACGGACAGCCTCCTTCCAAGAGTCAGCATCAAGAGATGCATAGGATTCTGAAATGGACCTGGGTGTGTCATCCACGAGGTACACAATGAAGTCGTTACCAAAAAAAATTTCAATCCTCTGGCTCTTGCTCCTTACAGGAACTCCATTGTCATCGTCCTCAGAATTCTCAACGTGTCCTATCAAAATGGTGGGTTCAGAAACCTCAGCTAATTCCTTACTAGATGAAACGGGTTTCTCCTGATTTGATGAGCTAGGCATATCCTTCATAGGAAATATGTTCTCAAAGAAAGTCGCATCATTCGACTCCGTAATCGTACCAATATGCATGTCGGATACCTCAGATTTTACTATCAAAAATCTATAACCAATGCTATTAAAAGCATAGCCCAGAAGAACACAATCTACGGTTTTTGTCCAACCTTGCGCTTCTTCGGAATTGGTATATTGACTTTCGCCAAACAACCCCAAGTACGTAGGTAGGAGAGTTTCAACCTTTTCCTTTCCCATTCCTCAAATGTTGTAATGATTTTATTCTTTGCGGGAACTCGGTTTAGGACATGACATGAAGTCATTAGCGCCTCCCCGCACCATGTCTTGGAGAGATCCTAAGTATCTAACATGGCATTAACCAAATCAGACAACGTTCGGTTCTTTCTTTCAGCCACCCCATTTGACTGAGGCGAGTAGGGAGGCGTCCTCTCATGAATAATTCCATGTTCCGCATAAAAGGAATTAAAATCGTTGGAAAAATAATCTCCACCATGATCAGACCTAATCCGTTTAATTTTACGATCATGTTGGTTCTCAGCTTCGGCCTTATAGTTCTTGAAATAAGTTAAAGCTTCATCTTTAGATTTCAGAAGATACATATAACAATATCTAGGGGAGTCATCAATAAGTGTCATGAAATATTTATTTCCACCTTTTGTCAATACGTCATTCATCTCACAAAGATCATAATGTATAAGTTTTAGTGGTGCCAAGTCTCTTGCCTCCGCGGTCTTATGAGACTTGTGAGGTTTCTTAGCTTGAACACACACTTGAAATTTGGAACCTTTAGTAGTACTAAATTTCGGAATTAAACTCATATTTGCTAATCGCGTTATGCAACCAAAATTAATATGACAAAGTCGTGAATGCCAAATATTGGAATCATAATCGTGGCAAACATGGTTAATGACTTTGGTCCAAATATCTGACAAGGACAAGCGGAACAAGCCTCGACATTCATAGCCTTTACCAATACATTGACCATACTTAGAAATTTCAACTTTATTAGACTCGAAAATCAACTTAAAACCATCTCGACACAGACGTGAACCGCTGACAATTTTTTTATTGATGGAGGGCACATGATGAACATTCTTCAGTGGCATGATCTTCCCCGAAGTAAATCTTAGATCACCATACCAACACCACAAACAATAGCATGTGTCTCGTTCCCCATCAGCACGGGGGAATTCCCTGTGACCTGGTAAGAAGAGAACATGGAAGCATAAGCACACACATGTATATTGTCAACTGTATCAATTAACCATTCAAGAGTATGACAAATTGAAAATAATAGTAGAAACTATACCGTACACATTATCGTTCATCTCAGTATCACCAATGACAATATTGGCGGTCTTGCCGCTATTCTCCAGCTGTTGCAGCTCATGTCGTTTAGGACACCTTGGAGCCCAGTGAGTTAGGTCACCACACACATGGCAGGGTCCCTTCTTCTTCTTGAAGTTGGTAGAGTGCGACGGTTTAAACTTTTCATCGGGTTTTCCTTTAAACTCGGATTTCTTTTTGTTATATTTAGCCTTGTTGGACGGTAAGTGTTTCTTCTGTACGACATGGGCAGCAGAACCTACCTCAGCAAATCGAGAACGTGTATCCTTTGCTCTCGCCTTCTCTTCCACATTAAGAGATCTGATGAGGTCCAAAATGGAAAACTCATGTCTCTTGTGTTTCAGAGAAGTAGCAAAGGTGCTCCATGAAGATGGAAGCTTGGCAATGATGCCTCCTGCCACAATTTTGTCCGGTAACATACACTTAAAGTGCTCAAGTTGTCTAGAGAGTGACTGTATATCATGAGTCTATTGAACAACAGAACGCTCATCGGCCATCATGTAGTCATAGAATTGCTGCATGACGTACAGCTCGCTGCCAGTATCCGAGGCCCCAAATTTGGCCTCGAGTGCAGCTCACGTATCCTTGCCGTTATCAAACGACATATAGGGATCCACAATGGAATCATCAATAATACCGAGGAGGGCACTTTTAAACATAGTGACCATATTTTCAAAAGCCTACAGCTATGATGGATTGAGATCGCCCTCAGGCTCGCCCTTGGTGGCCGCATAGCAACGCAAGGTTTGAAACCATAGCACTGCTCTCGTGCGCCACCTCTTATAGTCCACGCCCTAGAAAGGGTTTGGCCTTGTCACCGCAATAAAAGCGGGTGCAAGTGCAGCAAATTAGCTATAATCAGGTTTTTGAATTGTTGAATATATAAACAATGTAGCATAGGACTTAATTCGAAATAGCATCGGATAAATTACGACGGTAGTAAATCCAATAATCATGCAAATATCTAGATCTAGTACAATAGAAAGACCGATCCAATCTATAGCAAGAACTAGACATATGAATTCCAGTAATATCTCATATAGATTGAATAGATGTACGTACGATGCAGCGGTAGCGGCACTGCCTGTGTTGTTGTCCATGTTGTCTCCCATGTCGTCGATGAAGAGGTTGCCGAGGTCGGGGAAGAAATCGTCGTTGGGGAAGTAGTCGCCGCCAGCAATCGCGCGAGTGCGCTCCCCAAAAACCTGATCGCCACTCTCTCGTAAAGGATCACAAGAGGTGGGGGTTCCGGAGGCCTGCTGTCCCTTCTCGCGGTGCACGCCGGAAGAAGGGATGCAGAAGGCTTGATTGGTGGCGCAGTGGTTTGGAGCGGTGCGAAACCTGATTTCTTTTTGTTATATTTAGACTTGTTGGACGGTTAGTGTTTCTTCTGTACCACATGGGCAGCAGAACCTACCTCAACAACTCGAGCACGTGTATCCTTTGCTCTCGCCTTGTCTTCCACATCAAGAGATCTGATGAGTAGCAAAGGTGCTCCATGAAGATGGAAGCTTGGCAATGATGCCTCCTGCCACAAATTTGTCCGGTAACATACACTTAAAGTGATCAGGTTGTTTAGGGAGCGACTGTATCTCATGAGCCCGTTGAACAATAGAACACTCATCAGTCATCCTGTAGTCATAGAATTGCTCCATGACGTACAGCTCGCTGCCAGCATCCGAGGCCCCCTAATTTGGCCTCGAGCGCAGCTCACGTATCCTTGCCGTTATCAAACGACATATAGGGATCCACAATGGAATCATCAATAATACCAAGGACGACACTTTTAAACATAGTGACCATGTTATCAAAAGCCGCCAGCTATGCTAAATTGAGATCGTCCTCAGGCTTGCCCTTGGTGGCTGCATACCAACGCAAGGTTTGAAACCATAGCACTGCTCTCGCGCGCCACCTCTTATAGTCCACACACTTGAAAGGGTTTGGCCTTGTCACCGCAATAAAAGCAGGTGCAAGTGCAGCAAATTGCCTATAATCAGGTTTTTGAATTGTTGAATATATAATCAATGTAGCATATGATTTAATTCGAAATAGCATCAGATAAATCACGACAGTAGCAAATCCAGTAATCATGCAAATATCTGGATCTAGTATAGTAGAAAGACTGATCCAATCTATAGCAAGAACGGACATATGAATTCCAGCAATATCTCATATAGATGGAATAGAGGTACGTACGATGCAGCGGTATCGGCACCGCCTGTGTTGTTGTCCATGTTGTCGATGAAGACGTTGCCTAGGTCGGGGAAGAAATCATCGTTGGGAAATTAGTCGCCGCCAGCAGTCGCGCGAGTGCGCTCCCCAAAAACCTGATCGCCCCTCTCCCGTACAGGATCACAAAAGATGGGGTTCCGGAGCCCCGCTGTCCCTTCTCGCGGTGCACGCCGGAAGAAGCAATGGAGAAGTCTTGATTGGTGGTGCAGTTGTTTGGAACGGTGCGAAACGATAGGACGAAGTGATGGCTATGGTTTACTGTATGCGCGTATTTATACTGCGGGCTAGGTGAGACGTGGGTGTAACTCCACGTCCGAGACGTCTGAGTCGGTTCAGTCGGCTTACTCCCGCAGCCCGCGGCGTGTCGTGACGAGGCGAGACGTGGCGAGGCGGGCGGCGGAGGAGCGTGCGTGTGGCATACCTTTTCTCTTTCCTTGTCAACTCATACATGAGCTAGAATGTCTCACCTTATTAGGTGGTTCCATCCTCCCCAAACTAGCAGTGTGGGACTAAACTAGTCCCACTTCCGACTTGTATTATTCATCAATGGGTTATGACAAATTCAGAAATTTATTGGGCTTAGTTAGGCTAAATGGTGCAGCCCACATAAATTTCCAACAGTTGAAGCCAATATACAGCAAGAGAAACATGCACTGTTTATATATAAATCATATGGACAAAATCTATTCAGAAGATGACTTAATCTGTATGTGACAAGCACCCAGGGGTAACGTTCAGATGATGATGACCTTGCATATCTCTCGGGCAACCGTCCACCCTGGCCGCCATGTCCGCGTCGATCATCACCGTGCTCAGCCCTCTCCCAATCACGTAGATCTTCCTGTCTATGGCCACAAGGTTGCAAGGAGGACGCGTGAGCTTGTCCGACAGCCTGCGGTCGCCTGCCCTTTTGAAGAATCGATGATGCTTGCCACTATCCTAAGTTCAAACTTCAAACAAAAAACCATGGCCCAGACGCGTAGTGAACACACGTTATTGGTCCCCTTTATTTTAACTGAAACTAACACCCCTACGTGACACGCAGTTTTCAGGGAATCCTAAGTGTGCAGGGTTTAAGCCAACACATTGTTGGGCTCGTCGAGGCAGCGCTGGCTATTCGCCTACTTTCTCTCACAACTGGGGCAGTCTCGCCTACACGGGGATGTCCATGGGAAACCACCACAACTGGCTAGTCTCCTTCTTTCTCTGTCCTCGCCTGCCCTTTTGAAGAATCGATGATGCTTGCCACGCAACAGACAAGTTGCTTTTTTCCGGAATCGAGAATTGGGACGGTGTTCTCTATATGTAAAGCGTTTCCTGTGTCTTTACATCAAAATCAGAGTGGCGCAGCGGAAGCGTGGTGGGCCCATAACCCACAGGTCCCAGGGTCGAAACCTGGCTCTGATATTTCTTTTTTTCATAAAATTCGTTATGTTTCCAATTTTTGTTCCACTGCTATGCTATCTACGATCCATGGTGCGTGTGGTCATGTTGTTTGTCAGCAAGAATCTCCAGCAAATACAACACCTGAATCCATGTTGATAGAAGATGGTACACTACTAGCTGTTCCCTTTTCATGGGCTTTCTTGCCAAAGATGGTACACTACTAGCTGTTCCAGTTCGACGAACAATTCCTACTAAGGAAAGCACAATGCATTACCTGAGACCTCCCATCACTAAATCCGCATCCGCCGAGGATGAATCTGCCAAACCAAGATCAGACTACACATTCTCGCTGAATCAATATGTACAGTAAGGGAACTTAATATATGATCAGTTTTAGACAGACAATCAATAAAGGATCATCCTCCTTTCAAGAGCTACGTAATCAAAGTTGGTGAGCTGGTAAGAAGCCCAGTACTAAAATATTTTTTTTCTTTTCCTTAGCATTCTGAATTAACTGATAAATTTTAGTTTTTTGATATCTTTATCTTCATCTTTATCCGTAGCTTTCAAAGGCTTTTTGGGTAAGAGCTTGCCTTTAAATCGATGATATGCAAGCAGATGAGCACCTTGAGACCGCTATGTTTTTTAAATGATGCCATTGTTTCATTTTTTTTTACAGAGAATGGAATATAGAGATGCAAACAGATTTTCACTGAGGAATTACACCCCCATCCGAACTAAAAGATGATCTATTTTTTGCTTCTTCATTATTTATATATAAACATGTTTTTACTGTGTTTGCTCACTTATTCTGTTATGGATGTAGTCCGTATTGAAATATCCAAAACATCTTATACCAACTACGAAAGTATACATTCGTTAACGTTAAAAGTCATTAGCCAACCATCTACGAAAAGTTAGTTGTTTAAACTTGCTTACTTGGAATATTAGATCAGTTTAGTATATGTTATCGAGAAAAGAGCACTCTTTTGGGAGGGACCTTCTTAGATACCATCTTGATACTCTCTGGCTGCACTATTTGTTAAATTTGAAATTAATATTGCTTTAACGAAACGCCATAATGTTTAGCGAAAAACGAACCAAGGGACGGCAAAAATTGTTTGATTGTTCATAGAAGATTTGACAAGGCGGCCATCTGATAGGATTGGAAGACTATTTTGTTGGAGTAGTCACAATTTGATCATCTGTTCATTACGAACTGCACATGTTATCTCAATCTCTAGATGTATAATCAATGAAGAAACGCCTTTTTAACAGATACATTACTCATATACCATCCTCGTAGATTCGTCACTGTAAACAAGGTGGTTGTGGTCATAATTTCAAGACAGGTAACATACCAAGAACATAAAGCACTCTGCTCTAAAAGTGAGTGACTAGTGAATTGCTTTTTATTTCAGAATTGCATATGTTTGCTGAGAATATATGATCAATTGAGGATGTATAATCGTAGAAGGAGCACCATTTTAAGGGCCACCTTACTCACATACAGTCCTTGTGATTCATCCTTGAAAAATAATGAGTAGACACAGGGACGGAGCCAGCACTCAACATTGGAGGGGGCAGAAATGAGGTTGGAGGGGGCAGAATGGCTTAAAATGCTAATTATAAGCATGATTAGTAGAGAATTTCTGAAGGAAATCAAATTGTTGGGGGTGGCTTAGCCCCCCTCGTCCCCCCCCCCTTCCTCCGTCCGTGAGTAGACAAGAGTGTCTCGATTAGTTTAGAACTATGAAGCATGAAAGAATGCACAAAATAAATCAAAACACCATCGTGAAGCGACCGACTAAAGGACAATTTTTTGTCGAAAACCACAAACGGCTTACAGAAATTAAGATTTGTGCATGTTTGCTCCAAATATACATGATCAGTTTAGGGGGTGTATTAAGTCAGGAGTACCATCTCAAGAGTCAGCTTTACAATGTGTTGAATACAAACAAATCATAATAAAAAACAAAACACAATTTAACATATGGTCTCCACATTATTGCAAATATCAGGGATATAAAGGAAATACGTGTGTTTGGTTAGATATTAGTCTCGGATTTGGTAAAATCGGGCAAGGGTTACAACCATCGCTCGGATACAAAATAATCACCACATGGAACCTCATAACCTACAACAGTATAACACAACAATCAGGATTGGTCGAAAGGGAGAGGTGAAGGGTACGTGGAGGATGGTGGAGTAGGGGAACCCAAGAACTTTCGTGGATCGACTGCGGAAGGAGCAAGACAGTGGCGGTGTGGCTATGGTGTGTGTTCTTTCCAAATGATCGTCCATTTGTATAAGCATTGCAGAGTGAAACCTACTCTTACGGCAAGGAAATCCATTGGTGCTTAGCGTCCACTGCCACAGCGCCTCCCAAAGTTTATATTAAAGTAGTGCTGGAAGTGTTGTGTGGCTTTATATCTCATCCAATCCTCATGTTCCAAATATACTCACATGCAACAAGTACGGCAAGAGAGGACATCTCCTTCTGTTCTCTATGATCTGTGGTACTTATGGTCACCCACCAGTCTTTTTATAGCTCAACCACCGTTTTTTTTTAAGCAGAATGAAGAATTTGGGATTCAGTTCTCAAAACATCATAGTGGTTAAACTGGTATAAATGGTCCAAAAATTCCGAGTTGATGCAAATGGTTCTAGGTATCAGCTAACGAGGATACACAACCGGGTTGTTAGCCGGTTCAAGAAGCATGAGAGCTGCCTTGCTTGTATGCAGATTTTATCACAAACGTGTTCTATATGTGGGGCCAAGTAGATGCAACACATGGAGCTTTGCTCTTTGATCTAACTGGAACTTATGTAGTGTTATTATCTTATTTACTTTCTTCCCAGAAGAGAAAACCCCTTTGTAGGATTGTAATGTGTTGAATCATGACATTGTTTTTTTTTATAAGAGATCACGGGGATTCATAAGGCACAAAAAGATATCTCACTGAGGAGTACACGACCTGAACACTTCTTTTCATACAGCTAAAATTTGATATACAGCCATCTCAAAATAGAGAAAATTAATCCAATTTTTTTTTTGGAAATGTTGATATACATGGAAAGAATTTAGGCATCAGCGACTCTCCATGATCCCATCCCGTCGATTTCATCGTCAAGTTGTTTTGAATTGGGTGTTAATGGGTATATATTATGTTATATAAGTTCCGGCTTACGGTACTATTTTTGGCCGTTTTTCAGAACAAATCATACATCTCGCCCCTGTTAGAAACTAGTTTTAGATATGGTACTTAGGGTTGGTTTCAATTGATATGGATCCCAAGTCGTGCAGATCAACGCTATTTTGGTATGGCACGGCGCCAAATTTCTCTACTTGGGCCAGTGGGATTCTTGCGTCCCAGGGTTGACTCCAACCCAGCGATGAGCCCTGTGTCTGATGTTTTGTTCGTGAAATAAAGTTCGAGAGCATGCATGATTGAGCGGTTGGCATGTCCTAGCAAGCTATGGTGAGATAGATGGTATGGAATGGGTTGAGTTTGTCCTCTTTTTCTCCTCTCTTATCTTCTTAATTAATTTCCAAACAAAAAAAAGTAAGCACGTCATCACTCTAGTAAAGCTGCATGCATCCATGCATGTACGTAAAAATAAATTATTTACATGATCTATGCTTTACAGCCCGTGGGGTCTCCGAGCTACCTGGCACATAACTAACCAAAAACAAAAGGAACATGCACCATGGATCCGGCAACCTCGGGTTCTCTCCCCCTCTATAGGGTTGTCGGTGCCGACATCACCCCTCCTACGATGTTCTTTCACCTCTCTAACTATGTCCCTAGAGGTGCTACTAATCCATCCATCCCTATCGCAGCTATCGGATATGACGTTCTCGGCACTACAGAACCGTGCAGCTACCCGATGGATTGCCTATGTTTACACATCAAGTGCGCAGTGAGTGCTACAATCTGACCATAGAACCAATGAATAATAAGCTTGCATTGGTTGAACCTATAAAGTAGTTTGAAATCAGGATAATTAGATTGAAGAGAAAGCTAAGAGATGTTGACTTTCCAATAACTCATGAGCATTTCTGTGACATCGTGATAGAATTACTTTCACCAATATTCCATAGTTTTGTAAATCTTTACCATACCATAGCGGAAGAGTGGCCTTATCATATGTTGTTTTCTTTACTCAAGGAAGCAGAAGCTGACATTGAAATCGGAGATCCTACATGGAATAAGACATGTATAAGAGTTATATAGAAACTATTTACATAATTCCTGCAAAAGTCATTGAGTATGAGATACTAATTGATGCTCTTACTTGCACCATTGGCAGGTACTTTGGAAGTAGAAATGTTGGAAATAAGAGGAAATTATGGAATGATGTGGCAAATGCACTAGGATTGTAGTTAGTCATCTCATGAAGTCCAAGTCAATAGAGAGGATCAACACTAGAGCACTAGGACTCTGAAATAAAAGTTATTTTGAGTTCGTTCATTTTTGTAATGAATATTTTATATTCGTGAACCTTGCTGGGGTCGAATTATAAAATATATGTGGGAATTCCAAGCTTAAGAATTCAAACTTTATGGTCTTGTTTATTGTATTATGTCAATTATTTATATTATTAAGTCTTGAATATTTGGATTCAAATTATTACTAAAGTTTGAGTAATAGTTTTATGACTTGCTAAATAAATTGGAGATAAGTATTTTATTTGATTGAGAAGTGATGGCGGGAGGCTAGACGCCCTCCTTGGTAAACCCCAAGAGAAAGGTTGTGAAGAGTGCAGCAGCAAGTTTTCCCTCAGAAAAGAAACCAATGTTGAATCGACCAGTGGGAGGACAAGCAATTTCTGAAGGTTGATGCAACTGAGGTGGCAGGGCGCACTATCGGTTCAGCACCAATGTGGAATCTACAATACACAATAAAGTCACTTTGTCCAATGAAGCAGTGAGGTTGTCAATCTCACCGGTTTTGCTGAACACAAAGAGGTTAAACGTATGGTGTGGAAAACATTAGGAAAACAGCAGGAGCAGTATAAGAGCAGTATGAAAGCAGTAGGTAATTTTATCAGTATGAGGAAAAAGGACCGGGGTCCACAGTTCACTAGTGGTGTCTCTACGTACGTGACAGATAAATAACATGTGTGGTGAACAAATTACAGCTGGGCAATTGACAGAAATGAAGGATGCAACGTAGTGCATATGCAAGACATAAAGATTACTATGTGATTCATGCGGGCATTACAACAAGATACATAGACCGTTAAACAACTGCTTCTATGACTAATAATCCACCCTCCGAATATCATCCGAACAAATGTTGGGTATTAAGCTGCAAGCAACAGGTAATTACAATAAGAAAAGTGTTTAATGTAAACAATAACATCATCCTTAGAAAAAGCATTGTTGTTTTCTCCCTAATGGAAACACCACATCCTCCATCTGTCACGTTTCTTTCACTCGAGCACAGATGTAAAGGAGGCATGAACCCACAATGGAGCATAAATACTCCCTCTTGGAGTTACTAGCATCTACTTGGCTAGAGAATCTACTAACAACGGAGAGCATGCAACATCATAAATAACATATGCATGAAGATAACATGATAGATTGATAATCAAAAGACATAGCATTCAACATTCATCAGATCCCAGCAAACAAAACATGTAGCATTACATAAAGATGATCTTGATCATGCTAGGTAGCTCACAAGATCTAAACATGAGGTACAAAGTGGAGAGAACACCCATCTAGCTATTGTTATGGACCCGTAGTCCAGGGATGAACTACTCATGCATCACTTCGGAGGAGGGCATGGTGGTGTAGAACCCTCCCGATCTCAGGATAACGATGACGGCGGCCTCGGGTGTTTCGTGGGTAAAAGTGACACTTCTCTAGGGCTTTTGCCTCGGGGGGAATAAATAGGCGAAAGGGCAGAGGCGGTGGAGGCCTGGGGGGGCCCACACCACCCCCGGCGCGGCCAAGGGGGGACGCGACGCCCTATGGTGTGGGCCCCCTGAGGCCCCCCCCCTTCCGGGTCTCTTCGGGACTCCGTGGAACCTCCGGGATTTCTAAGACATCCGGACTTCGAATTTTCCAATTCCGAGAAAATTTCGAGAACGACTTTTCTGAAACTAAAAACAATAGAAAACAGGGATCTGGCTCTGTGGCATCTTGTCAATAGGTTAGTCCGGAAAATCGATAAAAATGACATAAAGTGTATAGCAAACATGTGGGAAATAACATTAAAACAACATGGAACATCAGAAATTAGGGATACGTTTACGACGTATTAACATCCCCAAGCTTAGTTCCTACTCGTCCTCGAGTAGGTAAACGATAAAAACACAATAATTTCTGAGTTGACATGCTACCAACATAAACTTGATCATCAAAGTAATGTAAAAGTATATGTAAACTGAGATCATAGAACTCAAACACAAACATGATAAATAGAACTTTAATTATAAAGCATAGCAATCTCCTTGCATCATGATAAGTAACTCAAACAAAAGATCATGAATAACAATGCAAAGAAACATATATGTTTGCTTCAAGTATAAAGAAAAGCATGGCAAAGTGATATTTCGCTAGTCCTTAAGAGTGGGGAAAAACACCAGGACACTTTCAAAGTTCATGAGGAAGACTAGAACAAATAATTAGAGAACAAGCAATAACACATCATGAATCAATTAATAATGTTTCTGGGACAAATGCACATAAAACTCAGAATGGCAAAAATGCTCTCTCAACTGTACATAAAGTTAGAAGTTGGATACTCAACATAAAGTAAAAGAAAGGCCCTTCACAGTGGGAAGCATGGATCATTCATGTGATAGAGATTTTATTTTATTAAACAGAGATATTAAAAAGTTGACACTCCTCCCATCCATCTTACACAAACCATGGCTAACTGAATCCTCGGTTGCCTGCCAATAATCATATACCATGGAGGAGTATCTATATTTTGGAAGATGTATGCTAATGTTAACGAATGGTAAACAGAAAATACAGTCTGTCACAAGCCAACTAGATTTCACAAGAGTGTCTTCCTGAAGGACCCAACTAGTGTAGAAGGGCATCCCTCTTTCTCTGTTGTTTACATGATTATGATTTGACTGATAAATAAGGGGGGCAAAAGGGAAGAGATTTTGTGTGTATTAATTTTGGGGTGGGCACCCCGCTGCAACCTCTTCAATCAATTGGATAAGCGGATGAAGCCACTAGTCCAGGGTGTGAAATCCAATCAACAAGTGATATAAATATTCTCTATTTATGCCCTCGTGAACAAAAACAGGAACACAAAGCAGGAATAACTTTGAATGTTTTAAAGGTAACACATGAGCAATTTACTTGGAGTAGCACTTAAATACCACATATAGGTAGGTATGGTGGACATAATGGGAAAACTTTGGTTTTAGGGAGTTGGATGCACAAGTAGAATTCCATACCCAGTACAGGTGGAGGCTAGCAAAAGACTGGGAGCGACAAATCAAGAGAGCATAAGAGCCATTATCATTCATAGCGACATAAACATCATTAATCAAAGCATAAGTGCTACCACAAATTCTAAAACTAAATGTTCATAGAGGATATTATTTACTGGTTCATTTTCATAAACATGGTGTGAGCATGCGCCAAGTCAACCAAATAAAACATTCAAAGGAGAATATCGCAAATTTATGATTCAATATAACAAGAACAACTCATGATTCTTTCAATGTCACATTAAGCACTCTCAGCTATTTGAGGCTAATCATGCTACTCAATAACCACAAGGCTTTAAAACTAAAATAATATCTAGCTTGACATGAAAAAGTTCTATCCACAATCTATACAAGTTTCTACTTGCACCGTTAAAAACTACTTCAAGCAGGAGTTTCTTTTCCCAACAAGCACCATACAAAATATGTTTTAACAAAATATCTCTACATGCTACAGCAAGAAAACACGAGAGTTCTCACATAACACTACTAAAACTAACATCTATGAACAAGAGATGCAATGAAAACAAGAGCTGAACAGGAATTTACGCAGCAACTAGAAGAAAAACTAAGAATACTAGCATAGCAAGTATTCAAATGAAAAACGGAGCGTGTCTCCCTCCCAAACAAGGATTCTAGGTCCAATGATATTGTTGAGGAAAGGAAAATAACGAAAACACAAGAAAAAAATAAAAACAAACATGCGCTCCAAGTAAACTTCATATGATGTGACCGAATAAAAATATAGCCTCACGAGAAGTGACCTGATAGATAGTTGATGAAAAAGGGATGCCTTGGGAATCCCCAAGATTATATGCTTGAGTCTTCTAAAAATATGCTTGGATTAACCACGTGGGCATCCCCAAGCTTTGACCTTGCACTCTTCTTGATCACATATATCACCTCTTCTCTTGACACTTGAAAACTTCCTTCACGCCATACTCAACCAGTAATTCGCATTAGAGGGGTTACTGCACCAAATAAAATCCATGGATTCTCTACGGCACAAGTGATATTCATACTTTTAAACATTAGCTATAGCCTCTGATGTTTCGTGAAGCAAAAAAATCCACTTGACATCGCAAAAGAGCCAATGCAAGAAAAATGTTAGAATCTATCAAAACCAGAACAGTGGTAAAGACAAAAAAATTCGAGGCACTTAAGTTGCTCAAATTTAAAAATCCAGAGAACAAAAAAGTTGCGGAATTAGCCTAATAATGAACACAAAAAATTTAAGGTCATTCTGATCTTCCAGGATTTTATACGATTGTTTACGGTGGAGAGCGGAAGTTTGTTTTCTGCGCAAAAATCCAAAAAACAACTCCAACTCTCGTCAGAAACCTTACTTGGCACTACTAAAACATGAAAATAAAAATATAGAGGAGTTGCTACAGAAGTATAGAACCACTTGACTCAAAGAAAACAGAGAAAAAAAGCAAAAATAAAACCATGGGCTATCTCCCAAGAAGTGCTTTTCTAAGAAAAATGGAATAAAGTATTTTCAAGTGAAGAAGCATCCAAAGTTGAACTTGTTCGAATAAATGAATCAAGAGGCAACTTCGTTCTCTTTCTAGGAAAGTGTTCCATACCATTATTGAGTGGGAACTGAAATTTAATATTCCCCTCTTTCATATCAATAATAGCACCAACAGTTCTAAGAAAAGGTCTTCCCAAAACAATTGGACAAGAAGCATTGCATTGAATATTCAAGACAATAAAATTAACAGGGACAAGATTATTATTAACCATGATGAGAACATCATCAATTCTCCCCAAATATTTCTTTCTAACATTATCAATAAGACGAATATCCAAATAAGAAGGTTCCAATGGTGGTAAATCGAGAATATCATAAAGTTTCTTGGGAATAACAGAGATACTAACACCAAGATCACATAGAGCTTTGAAATCGAAATAATTCACTTTAATTTTAATAATAGGTTCCCAACCATCATCTAGCTTCCTAGGGATAGAGGCTTGACATATTAATTCATCCTCTCTAATTTTCATCAGAGCATTTAAAATATGTGTTGTGAAAGACATATTCATAGCACTAGCATTAGGACAACCAGAAAGATTTTGTAAGAACTTAATCACTTCATTTATGTTGCAATCATCAAAGTTAAGATCATTTTTAACAAAGTTAATGGGACTATTGTCTACCATGTTTCTAAAAAAATTAGCACTTTCATCAGGAACATTTTTAGCAGTTTCAGGCCATTTTGCACTTTTAATAGTAAAAGTGGGAGTGTTTCCAACACCAATTACTTTACCATTGATAGTAGAAGATTTTCTAGCATGAGAAGCTTCAGTTTTACTAGTGGTGGTAATGATGCAAACGTTAGCTATATTATTCTTTCTACCTATTTCGTCTTCTTTTTTCCATCTAGCATGCATATCAGCCAACATTCTAACATTATCATCAATTTGAATTTGTATGGCATTTAAAGTTTTACTTTCTTTAACATCATGAGGCATAACCTTTAGTTTCAGAAATCAACATCAAGAGCAAGACTATCAACTTTAGAAGCAAGAACATCAATTTTGCCAAATTTTTCCTCAATAGATTTATTGAAAGTAGCTTGTGTACTAATAACATTCTTAAGCATGTTTCAAGATCGGAGGGTACACTTTTGTTTCTGTTATAGGAGTTAACATATTAATTAACATAAGCATTGCAATTATTAGGAGGATATGGCCTATAATTGTTGCTACCAAAATTATTCCTATATGCATTGTTGTTGAAATTATTATTTTTAATGAAGTTCACATCAACATGCTCTTCTTGAGCAACCAAAGAGGCTAAGGGAACATTGTTTGGATCAATAGGAGCATGGCCATTAACAAGCATAGACATAATATCATTAATTATATCACTCAAAGAGGAGGTCTCTTCAACAAAATTTACCTTCTTACCAGTTGTAGATCTCTCAGTATGCCATTCAGAATAATTTATCATCATATCATCAAGAACCTTTGTTTTTTCCCCCAAGTTCATGGACATAAAGGTTCCTCCAGCACTTGAATCCAGAAGGTTTCTTGAAGAAAAAATCAGTCCTGCATAAAAGGTTTGGATGATCATCCAAGTAGTCAGTCGATGAGTGGGACAATTCTTCACTAAATATTTCATTCTTTCCCAAGCTTTAGCAACATGCTCATTATCAAGTTGCTTAAAATTCATAATGCTACTTCTTAAAGAAATAATCTTAGCAGGAGGACAATATTTTCCAATGAAAGCATCTTTGCACTTAGTCCAAGAATCAATACTCTTTCTAGGAAAAGATAGCAACCATTATTTACCTCTTCCTCTAAAAGAGAAAGGAAAAAATTTCAGTTTAATAATATCTCCATCTACATCTTTATATTTTTTGCAGCTCACATAGTTCAACAAAATTATTAAGATGGGCAGCAGCATCATCAGTATTAACACTAGAAAAATGCTCTCTCATAGAAAGGTTCAACAAAGCATGCTTAATCTCATAAAAATCAGCGGTAGGAGCAGGTGGAACAATAGGTGTGCTAATGAAATCATTATTGTTGGTACTAGTAAAGTCACACAACTTAGTGTTCTTAGGAGAATTCATTTTAAGATGATTAGAAAAAGGAATAAAACTACAGCTAGAATAAGACCTATTTTTTGTGTTTTTGATAAGAGAAGCAAACAACACAAAATAAAATAAAACAAGAGAAACTAAAACAAAGTAAAGAGATTGGAAGTGAGAAACTCCCCTTGCAGAAATTCTCTTCCTCCCCAGGAACGGTGCCAGATAACTTGATGGCGGGAGCCTGGACGCCCTCGTTGGTAAACCCTAAGAGAAAGGTTGTGAAGAGTGCAGCACCAAGTTTTCCCTCAGAAAAGAAACCAAGGTTGAATCGACCAGTAGGAGGACAAACAATCTCTAAAGGTTGATGCAGCCGAGGTGGGAGGGTGCACTACCGGTTCAGCAGGAAAGTGGAACCTACACAACACAATCAAGTCACTTTGTCCCAAAGAAGCAGTGAGGTTGTCAATCTCACCGGTTTTGATGAATAGAAAGAGGTTAAACGTATGGTGTGGAAAACAGTAGGAACAGTATGAGAGCAGTATGAAAGCAGTAGGTAATTTTATCAGTATGAGGAAAAAGGATCGGGGTCCACAGTTCACTAGTGGTGTCCCTCCGTGAAAGATAAATAACATGTGTGGTGAAAAAATTACAACTGGAGAATTGAAAGAAATAAAGGTTGCACCGTAGTGCATATGCAAGACGTAAATATTACTATGTGATTCATGCGGGCATTACAACAAGTTATCCAACTGCATCTATGACTAATAATCCACCCTCCGAATATCATCCCAAGAAACGTTGGGTCTTAAGTTGCAAGCAACGGATAATTGAAGTAAGCAAAGTGTGTAATGTAAACAATAACATCATCCTGAGACAAAGCATTGTTGTTTTCTCCCTAATGGCAACAACACATCCTCCATCCATCACGTTTCTGTCACTCGAGCACAGATGCAAGGATCTACTTCGCCAGAGCATCTAATAACAACGGAGAGCATGCAAGATCATAAATAACATATGCATGAAGATAACATAATAGGTTGATAATCAAAGGACATAGCATCCAACATTCATCAGATCCCAGCAAGCACAATATGCAGCATTACATAAAGATGATCTTGATCATGTTAGGCAGCTCACAAGATTTAAATATGATGTACAAAGTGGAGGGAACAACCATCTACCAACCTCTATGGACCCGTAGTCTAGGGATAAACTACTCACGCATCACTCGAAGGAGGGCATGGTTGTGTAGACCCCTCCGGTGATGATTTTCCCTCCCGGCAGGATGCCGGGGAAAGCTCTAGAACCCTCCCGCTCTCTAGATGATGATGACGGCGGACTCGGGTGTTTCTCGGGTAGAAGTGATATATCTCTAGGATTTTTGCCTCAGGGGCTATAAATAGAAAAAAGGGCAGAGGCGGTGGAGGCCTGGGGGCCCACACCATCCCCCGGCGTGGCAAAGAGGGGCGTGCCGCTATATGGTGTGGGCCCCCTGAGGCCCCCCTGGGTATTTTTGGGACTCCGTGGAACCTCCAGGATTTCTAAGACTTCCGGACTTTGAATTTTCCAATTCCGAGAATATTTCCAGGACAACTTTTCTGAAAATAAAAACAGTAGAAAACATGGAACTGGCTCTGTGGCATCTTGTCAATAGGTTAGTCTGGCAAATCGATAAAAATGACATAAAGTGTATAGCAAACATGTGGGAAATAATATGAAAACAACATGGAACATCAGAAATTAGGGATACGTTTATGACGTATCAATAATTTACCTCCATAATATTTAATAAAGCCAAAATCCATTAAATGCTAGGCACTTGTGAATTTAGAAATTCCCATAACGGGTGGATGTTTTTTCAATTTACTTGATTCCATTAGTTTCTCCCCAAAATGCGTTGAGGCGCATAGATTCAATGTGATAAGTTAATAATATTGAGTGGAATGGATCAAATAATTGAAGTTTTTCAACATTTCATAAAATTTAGTAGGGTAATTTTGAATCGAGAACTAAGATCAAAGAAATTTGATTGAAGTAGAAAGGACTTAATATAAACTATAAAATGGTTTACACTAAAGTTTTCTTCGTAAAAATTAATCATGATAAATTTTGAGAGACCCATAATTATCATGATAATGGAATCTTTGTAAGACAAGGATATAAGCAATTTTATAATTGTCAAATGTCTTTGTGTGAAAAAGGTAATAGAGTGAAACGAAAATAATTCTCAAACCCACTAAGAATATTATTTTGTTTTATTGTTAAAGTTGGAGCCTTGTCAATAATTAACTTATAGTTATTTTAATAATAAGTTCCTAGTAATCAATATTGTTGCTCATGTTTTATGAATAATTGACTAAAGGGTTGTTGCATAAAACCAATATCTTTATTGTTAGTAAATATCCACTTTAACTCCAAGTGTTCTAACACGTCGGATTAAGGAGAAAAGTGTCTTCTCATGATTGCCAGGTGGAAATAATAATAAGTTGAGATTGATAATCTATGGATAAAGGATTTAGTGAAAGGGGCAACATGCAAATGTTTCCAATTCATCTCCTTATTCGGGAATTTATGTATCAGATATATAAAGTTCGAAATTAATATTTGACAAGATTATGTGAGTAATTTGATGTAATATTCACTTTGTGATGTAGTCATAAAAATTTCAATATAATGGTAATGATGTGCAAAAAAAAAACAAGATAATAGTACTCATAAATATATGATATTTGAAATGTCATATAGATCCATAATAAGGGAGATATACATGTTGACTCCAAGATTTTATCTTGAGAGTAATAAGAGTGATTTTAAATCGCAGGAACGTGTTTTATAAATATTTTATATTCATAAAGATAGTATTGAAAAAAAAAATTATCAAGTACGAATAAATAATAATCATAACTTGAGAACTTGTTATGTCAATTGCAGGAGTTATTATTGGATCAATTAGCAAATTCATTTGCTAAATGTAATTAATTTTGGATTACTCAAGAGATCTAAAATATTACATGTATGAGTAATAAGTCAGTTGTGTTAATGAAATAAGATGATCATCTTTTTCATTATATAAAGCGAAGGGTCTTAAAAAACAGTGGGAGTTGATTATGATCTTATAATTGGGTGGGCCTAACTGAAAGAAAGTTTCCTCATAAATGGTTTAAAATACAATAAGTTGTCAGCAAGTTTCCTCATGAAATAAGTTGGAGATATGCGCTAGAGACAATAATTTTCAGTTATTATTTTATCTCCTAGTTCATAATTAAGTTTATGTCATCACGCTACAACCGCTATAGCACTAAAAAAAGGGATTTTTCAAAGGAAATTTTGTGTGCGGGTGTGAAGAAATAAACAAACAAGAGTTCCTAATATCGTCTCTAAGATTAGCTTATGGCTTTTGAGATGACCACGTTTTCCTAATTATGGACTTGGTTAAAAATCTAGCAAAACATATGAGTTTATTGTTAGGTTAATAATAGTACTGGACCAACCCAAGTATATCATCTTGCTAAAAGAAACTAAACAATTGTAATCTATTTAGCAAAGTACATATGAATTTTTCATTTCCTATGATTCTTATACTATGATAATATCTAGTGACTGCATGATCGACAGTTATACTTTGGATGTCATCAACCATCTTGCTGTAACTGGGTTCATAACGGTGATATCTAGGTATAATCTAGAAAGTCTAATGGAACAGAGATCGTTCCAGACTACTACTTAACTACTCTAGACGATAGAGATATACATGCTCTCGGCCCTCTCAGTATCATCGACATCAATGAATTGTATGACCAGAAAAAGTGTGATTTATCACTAGGATGTTGGGGATACGAATGAGAAAAGATGATCATATCGGTAACAAGTTTAATATGTGTAATAAGCAAAGAGTTTGATCAGAACAAGTCGCATATTCTCACCTCGTGATAATTTTGGTATCGTAAACTTAAGGGAGTACGTGCAATAAGTAACTTGTTAGGTTCCCTCGTTCTTCGTGAACACACATGAGCCATCGTGGGTGTCCATGGTCTCGTTGTTGGTTATTGGTCGGCAAGGTCCCGGACATATCTGTGTGTTATCGAGCCTTTACGGGTCACACGCTTAATTCGTGCCAACCTTTAATTCAGAGAATAAATATATTTTTATTGGTTGTATGATTGTTCTATGTAACAACAAGTATGGTACCAATCGGAGAGGTTTCAGGGAAGTTGCTATAAGGGAGAAATGATGTCAGTGTTACGGAAATTTTATATGACAGATAACAACGGACATGAGACTCCCTGGGATGTTAGAAATATGGTTCTAAAATCAGTTGATAAGGTCCACAATTTTATCTATTGGGTTCATAGGTTCTCGGAAGAATTTCGGGCAAAAACCGAGAATGGGGAGTGTCTGAGGGGGCAGATTCGGCCCCATTGCCGCACCACTTGGTGGGGTTGGCAGGTGGGCCCTAGAGCCTCCAAGCATGGCACATAGTAAATTTATTTGAAGGTAAAAAGGAAAAAAAGGAAAATGAAAAGGGGGAAGAGATGGAGTTGGACTCGCCAAACGAAGTCCAATCCGAGTTTGGATAGGAGAAGGGGTGTGGCCACTTCCTTGGTGCAACCAACCCCTCCTCATAGCACAACTAGGACTCCTCCACCTTTTGGTAACTCCCCCTTTCCCTCCAACTATCAAAAGGACTCCAAGTCTTGAGGTAAACTATAATTTTGTGAGCAGTTGTCTCTCAAGCCCCTCTGTCTCTCTCTCTCTAGCTATCTCTCTATCTTGTAAATTTAGAGGGTGTAACTAGAGCTTCTAATTAGAGCCCCACTAATTGAATTAGATATTCTTCTAATTGGGTTTTGAGGTGTCCTCTCCCGATTAGACCTAGATCTAATTACGAGTTCTCTCTTGTGTTGAGGAACTTTAAGAGACATATAGATCTAATCGCAGTCGATTAGAGCTACCAATTAGCAACTCCAAAAGGCTGGTTCTATACGTCGGTGTCGAGTCCTGGACGGTGGAGCGCTGCCGGTTGGCAAGAGCATACACATGCACACCATAATAGGGTTTACACGTGTGATCCTTGAAGGGGGATCATAGTGACATCCTTCAAACCGGGCCTACCTCTGAGGATCTACTATTTTTCAGATCCCTTCTATGACTACATAGAATCCGGTGCCCAGTGAGTCGTGATCTAGGTCTCTCCATGTATGGGAATGCACCGTTATCTGCATAGTGATCCATGCGGACTACGTAGGGCAAAAAAATTAAATGCTGCAGCGTGGACGAGAAGAAGCATGCTGAATGATGACACATATTAATTTCTAGAGAAAATGGTACATACCGACATTCACAGGGCACAAACACAGATGGTTCCCATACAACATGGTGAACTTTGCTTCGATATAGTTGGAAGCCAATACACAACCAAGAGAAACAATGGTTTTTTCAGTGCGAATAAAACATGGAGATTCATACGGCACAAAGAGATATATCATTGGGGAGGTAAACAATTTGAAAATTTATTTTCTTGGAGCTTAAATTCGATATACAACAATGTCAAAAGAAAGAAACAAGTCAAAAACATTCCAAAAGGAACCGACATTTTGGATATACATCGACGGAATTTAGTCGTTGTCAAACTTTCATGATCCTAACCCATTGATGTCATTGTCAACTTTTTGTGACTTGGACGTTCATGTGTGTATATTACCTTATATAATTGACGATAACACCATCATAGAGACGCAACAAAAGCGCTGTGGGTCCATAACCCGTAGGGCTTAGATCGAAACCGATCTCTTACATTAATTTTGGAGTTTTTTATATTTATTTTTTGTTGATTCTTTGTATCTCAAATAATTTGCAGCTATTTAGATTTTGTGTCTTCTTCATTTTTTTATTTTATGTTTGTGTTCCAAGTTACTTGCCAATACCTGAGATGAGTATGTGGAACTTTCCTTTTTCCTTTTTATTTTTATTTTTGTTCGGGATTAACTTATAAATGTAGTTCTTTTATATCTTTTCTCTTTATTTGTATCCATAAATTATGGATTATTCCTTTGAATGAGTCTGGTATTGAGACATAAGGACATGAATCTTAAGGTCCCGGTTGAGCCAAAAAAAAAATGCCTCGTTCCTGAAATTAGTATAGATCGAGTCAAGACAACTGAGATAGAAATAATAATAAAAAGCAACATATCGTGAGGGATGGGTGTTTTGGTTCCTAGGATGAACAATAAAATAGGTAAATCACTTAAAAAATTGAAAAAAAATTAAGACAACATCATATTCATGTATTGCATGTGCCTTCAAATTAATAGAAGACATATGTTGTTCTATGTACATATAAAAATCAAATGCTAAAATACGGATTTTTGGGGGCACCATATATGTATTTTTTTTGCATATACGACAAACTTATCCTTTGTCAAATTTTTTTGCTTGTATTCATAAAAAAGGACATTTACATGTAAATCTTAAATCACACGGTTAAAGTTAACTTTATTTAGTTGGATGCATATGCTAATCTGAGAAGATTTGAATACTTTTTGGATCTCAACTCATACTTACAATAGAATGAATTCTTAAGTGCTTACCATCCGCTAATTCCTAAAGTGCGACTCTCTCATGATGGTAAGGATTGTAGAAAGGTCATATCGGAGAATGCAATGTCGAGTATCGTGCTTTAAGCTATGTCAGATTCAAACATGTGGATCCGGCACACTTTATTTTGTTGCATGGTGGGATCTTACCTCTGCAACGTGCTTCTTTGCTTTAATGTTTGCAAGACTTCCTGAAGGACATGCTCTAGAGCGCAACTATGAGATGAATAACCACCAATATAACTAGGGGTATTAACTGGCTGATGGCATGGATTCTCAATGGTCAACATTTATGAAGATAATATCCATCCTCTTATGTGCCAAGAGAGTGACGGGAAGCATTTCGAGCGGGCATTTGATGTGCTCCAAACACGTTTTGCTATTGTACCCTTCTCTTATCTGGTCGAAATGTCAGATGTGAAAGTTCATAAAGGTTTGTGCTATTATGTACAACATAATCATCGAAAATGAGTGTGTTCATCCAGTGATTGATGATGTATGAGATGCATGGAACATCCCGATGTTGATAATTAGGTGCCAACCAAGTTTGCTGATTTTCTCGTCATTCATGTGGAAATTTGTGATTTAAAATGTTGATAACCTACCGCAAAATGATCTAGTTGAGCATTTTTTGGGCGCTTAAATGAATTTAAAACTGATTCTTGATCTAGTTGGACTTTTCGTACTTCTGTTTATTTGAATTATCGTATTTAATTATTTTATTTCTTGTGGTGGAACTAATTTATGTGTTGAAAACTATGCAATATGGTTATGTTTAGGTAGACATATGATTGTATATGGTTATGCACAATAATCGGATTTCTTATTAAAAGCGTCGGTTAAGATTATCTTACGACTAAAAATGCATCTTGTACTTTGAGTCGGACTGCCGGAGGGGAGTGGAGTTGCGATGGAAGAGATTAGTTGTCGGAGTACAGCTTCTTAAAGCATTGGGTCATCTTCTCAAGCAGCCGATGGTGGATACGAAGATGCACGCGGTCCTTCGAATCATTGGACGGCACCGGATCGAAAATTCCTCCTCCACCATAGCCCTTATGGACAAACAAAGTCATTGTGTCGTTGCGAGACATGAATGCGGTGGCAAGAGAGAGCGAGACACAAGAGAATTTTTGTGCTGTGCCCAGGAATGCAGCTTATGTGCATCCTCTATTTATTATCTGGTTGTTGTTAAAAGAAAATATATGTATTCTCTGGTTACATCCGATAACCGTTTTGCTCACGGCATCCCACGAATTAGTCGCCTTATAGATGCCATCTGCACTGTCCTAAGTTCAAACTTCAAACGAAAAAATCATAACCCAGACGTGTACTGAACACACACTAGTAGGGGTTCCCTTCATTTGCCCTTTTCTCCTTCTTTCTCTGCCCTTTTGAAGATTAACAGACAAGTTGCTTTTGCCTCTCAAGGGGTCTCTGACTCTGTACGGGTGACCCAGAAAAAACAATCAACAATTTGGACAGGGCCGTCTATACGTAAGGTCTTGGCTGCGTTTTAACATCAAGATCAGAGTGGCGCAGCGGAAGCGCGGTGGACCCATAACCAAAAAAAATTGATATATTTCTATTTTTTTGTACCTGGCTAGATCTGATATTTATTTTTCAAAAAAAATTATATGTTTCTATTTTTTTTGTTTCCCTTGCTTTGAAACCCAAGCAAATACACTCTTGTTTCCAAGCTTCCAATGCAACAAGCAATGACAAGACAGGTGATCTACTTCCTCTACTATCTACGATCCATGGTGCTTGTGGTCATGTTCGCCTTCAATGATTGAAAATTTTGTAAGAACGAATTGTTTGTTAGCAACAAGCAATGGCTTCCAGGCAAATGCAACACCTGGATCCATGTTGGTAGAAGATTATAATGAAACGCTGGCGCTGATCCATCTCAAGTTCCCCTTTTCATGCGCTTTCTTGCAAAAGATGGTACACTGCTGGCTTCACACTCAGCTATTCTGGTGTGGCGAACGATTCGAAAGCACACTGCATTGCCCGAGACCTCCCATCACTAAATCAGCATCCCCGGCGGATGAATCTGCCAAACCAAGATCAGACTAGACACTAGACATTCTCCTTGAATCAATACGTGCAGTAAGGAAACTTAATATATGATCAGTTTTAGACGTACAATCAATGAAGGATCATACTCGGTCCTTTCATGAGCTACGTACTCAGAGTTGGTGAGTTGGTAAAACGTCTAGTACTGAACTTATTTTTTTCTTTGCGTTCTGACTTTACTGATAAATTTTTGTTTTTTGCTATCTTTCTTTTCATCTGTATCCATAGCTTTTTACGGCTTTTTTTTGCATAAGAGCTTGCCATTAAAACGATGGTTTGCAGGCATATGAACACCTTGAGACAGCTATGCTTTACAGATGATGGCTTTATTTCATTTTCATAGAAAATGGAATATAGATACCCAAATAGATTTTCACTCATGGATAACTCCTCCGTTCCAAATTAAACATGATTTATTTTATGCTTCTTAATGACATGTATATAAATGTGATTCACGGACCTAACCTCCACGTGCGGGGGCGCCGCGCCGCACCGAGGGGCTCCCTCCCCGGGCACCTCCACACCCCGTGCACAACCTCTCCTCCCGCAGCCGTCGCCAGAACTGTCACAGGCCCTTGTGGCATGGCGACAGGGCGGCCTTCCTTCGGCCCAAGATTCGTGGGGGCGGTGGCGCTCTTCTTCGGCGGATCGACGGCGGTGTTTCAGGATGGTGGCGAATAGGCGCGTGGCGGCGGAGGTCGAGTGGCGGTGGCGGAGGAGTCAGCGGGATCTGGGCCATATGGGCTCGGCCGGCCCATCGCTGCTGTACTCCGGCTATTGACGCTCCGGTCCTGGCCTAAACCTTCAACATGAGGATGTTCCGGGCTTCGGTCCAGGTCGTGGTGGTGGTGGCTCCCATCTTCATTGGTGGTGGTCGGTTGTCCTGGCAGCAAGGGGAGATGCGCGGCTGCCAGTGAAAATCGTATTACGACTCCGGTCATGGCGGCCGATGACGGTGTCTACGCGTTGTCACCTTCTTGGAGAATCGCCTTTGTAGCTAGAATATACCCTCTCGCGCTGCTACAGGGGAAACCTTAGATCTGGTGATTCCGGATCGGACAGTGGAGACACTCTATGTCGCTTTCCCTCTTTGGGGCATTGTTTCGAACAAGCGGTCGGAAGGAGGTGGCAAGAAGTGGAGCGGTGTACTTCTAGAACCCCGACAACAACGTTTCTCGGCGGCATGGCACAGCGGGTGTCGGTGTCGGAGGCTTGTTGTTGGACTCGCGCAGGGCGGACGCGCTACTAGCATCGTGGTGACGTCGACGACAGGCCTGGCAAGGTCATTTCATTGATTGCTAGTGATGGTTCGATGGAAGACGGCGGCAGTAGAGTATCGTCGTTCTTCTGGGGTCTGCTGGACTGGTTTCTGCTCCCGGCTCGCTATCGGCGGCTTGGTGAGGCTTCTGGTCAGATGATGCGCGTTGTTGTGTTAGGTCAGAGCATGCGGTTCGATTTTGACCACCCTTTCATCAAGTAGGTTTGTAGGTGTGACGAATTTACCGTCACGCAGTGGACTTCTGGCTGATCAATGTAACTCTTTGTAAGGTATCGTGGTTTCGCTTATTTTTTAAGAAAAAACCGACTGTGTGCGTAATTTTGATGCAGAGGCTGGGAGTAAGACCTCCTTTCTAAAAAACATGTGTTTTCTCACTCATTTTGGTATGAATGTAGTCAATATTGAAATATCCAAAACATCTTGTGTAGAACTAAGAAAGTATACAAACTTATTCTTTCACTACCGCTAAAAGTGATTATCCAGCCACTTAAGAAAGATTAATTGTATAAACTTGCTTATTTAGAATATTTGATCTATTAAGGATATGTGAAGGAGCACTCTTTTATAAGGGACCCTTCTTAGACACCATCATGATACTCTCGACGGCACTATTTGTAACATTTGAAATTAATAATGCTTTAAGAATGCCATAATGTATAGCGAAAAACGAATCAAATGAAGACAAAAATTGTTTGATTGTTCAGAGAAGATTTGACAAGATGGCCATATGATAGGAGCGGAAGACTACTTTTCGAAGTAATCGCAGTTTGGTCATATGTACATTACAGATAGCACATGTTATCTCAGAATATATTATCAATTCTAGATGTATAATCAATAAAAAGGGGCACTTTTTAAGAGGTACATTACTCATTTACCGTCCTCGTAGATTCATCACTGCAAACAAGCTGGTTGTGGTCGTAATTTCAAGACAGGTAACACAGCAATAAGATATAGCTGTCTGGTCTGAAAGCAAGTGACTAGCGAATTTATTTTTATTTCTGAATTGCATATGTTTGCTCAGATTACATTTTTTTTTTTGAAAAGGGAAACCCAGCCTCTGCATCGCATTGATGCACACGGCTTTTATTAAACAAATAGCATTCAGTTTTGATCTTACATCAACCAAAGTATCAAGCAAAGCCTCACACAATATGAGTAAATAAATTGTCTAGAATGAGCCAAACACACTCTAGCAAAAAAAGGCTAAGCATCAGTTAGATGCCTAGTGTGCAACCATCCACCCTGGCTGTATATAGCCCGAACGACCGCCATCATTCGAGTGCATCCAGTAGCCAAACGTCCTCTTTGATCCTCTGGGAGCAACAATGCCCACGCTTGGATCCAATGTGTAGCTTGAAGCACAACCTGCATAAAATTTCCAACCTTCTCTTTGTTAAAAACGATTCCATTCCGACAATTCCAAATTGCCCAAAGAAACGCACATACACCTATGCGTATAAACGCTTTAGTTTTTTTGTCTATACCGAATAGCCATTTACCAAACATGTTTTTAATAATTTTAGGGGGTGAAATAGTATACGTAAAGTGAACTAAACGCCAAATTTTAGTAGCAAAATCACAGGATATAAAGAGGTGTTCTACGGACTCTTCCGCACCACAAAAGACACACTTCATACACCCCTCCCGTTTTCTTTTGGCCAAATTATCTTTAGTTAGTAATTCTTTCCTAGAGAGGAACCACATGAATATTTTAACTTTGAGGGGCACTTTTAGCTTCCACAAATATTTACGAAGAAATCTAACATGCCCACGCATAAGATCAACGTAAAGAGATTTAACAGTAAACCTACCAGAATCCGAAATTTTCCATATAACCGAGTCTTCACTTTGTGACAGCTGAACTCCTATAAGTTTGCTTAGTAGACAAAGCCAAGATTCCCATTTATCCCCAATAAGTGCCCTTCTAAACTGAATATTCAATGGTGTTTGTCTAAAAACCACAGAGACCAAAGTATTTTTCTGTCGCACAATTGCATACAGTGATGGATATTGGGATGCAAGAGGGGAATTCCCGAGCCATGAGTCTTCCCAAAATCTAATCCCTTCACCATTTCCCAGCCTAAATTCAATACGCTTGAAGAACTCTTTCTTAACCCCCATTATCCCTTTCCAGAAAGGAGAGTCAGTGGGTTTAGCTTCCATCTGAGCCAATGTTTTCCCAGCCAAATATTTATTAGAAATTAACTCATGTCACACCCCTTGTTCATTTAAAATCTTGAACAACCATTTACTCAGTAGACACTTATTTTTAATATCTAAAACCTCAATCCCTAATCCCCCTTGATCCTTCGGACGACACACAATATTCCACTTAGTAAGACGATACTTTTTCTTAGTAGAATCACTTTGCCAGAAGAACCGAGATCTGAAGTAATCTAATCTTTTTCTTACCCCAACAAGTATTTCAAAGAAAGATAAAAGGAACATAGGTAGGCTTGTCAATACCGAATTAATTAGAACCAACCTATCTCCATAAGATAACAATTTACCCACCCAAGAGCTCAGTTTTTGTTCGAATCGATCCTCGATAATTTTCCACTCCTTATTTAATAATCTCCTGTGATGAATAGGAATACCGAGATATTTAAAAGGAAGAGACCCAACCTCACAACCAAAAACAGCACGGTATTCATCTAAACATTCAGCTGCTCTGCCAAAGCAGAAAATCTCACTCTTGTGGAAATTTAATTTCAAACCCGACAGCTGTTCAAACATCGACAAAATCAATTTCATGTTGACAGCTGCTCAGATTACATGATCCATTGACGATGTATAACCATGGAAGGAGCACTATTTCAAGAGCCAACTTACTCAAAGACGGTTCTTGTGATTCGTCACAGGAAAGAAATAGGTAGACAAGGGTGAATTAATTAGAACTATCAAGCGTGAAAGAATGCACAAAAAGAAATTAGAACACCATCGTGAAGCAACCACTAAAGGATAATTTTTTAGTAATAAAGAAAAAAAAGAACTCAGAAGATATATGATCAGTTTAGGGTGTGTAATTAAGTCAGCATTACTATCAAATCATATAAAAAAATTAAAAAAACATAGTTTAGGATATGGTCTCCACACTATTGCAAATATCAGGAATATAAAGGAAATCTGTGTGTCTCCTTAGATATTAGTCTCAGATTAGATATAATCAGTCAAGGTTACAACCATAGCTCAGTTACCGTCTGTAAATAATGATCACATCGAACCTCGAATACAACAGAAAAACACAGCGATGAGGGGTGTTTGAAATTCCATACAACCCACATCAACTTGCACAAGACAGAAGCGTACAAAGGCGGTTGCTGTGTCGATTAAACAACAATCCTACAACTCAAGAAAGGGGGATGCATCTATTCCGTAAGAATTGTGTCCATCTGTGCAAGAAGGTCTTGTAGTGAGTCTTTCTAGTCTACGAACAATCTCCTGCTAAGAAACCCGCAGTACATCGCCCGAGACCTCCCTTGCCTAATATCCGCATCTAACCATCTCGGACAACAAATCTTTATGTCAATCAACAAGTACAATTAGATCACAGTTGTGCAGTATGGTACGTCGAAGGGGTAATTATATCAGTCGTGCGCGTGTGCATCGGATCTGAGGAGATTAGAGCAGTTATGGAGCGTGAGAGGTGAAGTGTAGGTGGAGGATGGGGGGAGGGGAACCCAAGACCTATCGTGAATCAGCCGCGGATGGAGAAAGGCAGTGGCGGTGTGGATATGGTTTTGTGTTATTTCCAAACTATCGTCCGTATAAGTATTACAAAGTGAAGCCTGCTCTTACACTGATGCCCACAGCACCTCCCCAGACTTTATACTAAATTAGCACTCGCAATATTTATGTGTCTTTAAATCTCATCCAGTCCTCTTGTTCCATATATAGTTCCATGCAACAACCACGGTAAGAGAGGATATATCCTTCTTTTCTCTACGCTTCGTGGTACTTATGGTCACCCAACAGACTTTTCACAACTCAACCAACGTTCCTTTTGTAAAGTAGCACAAACCATATCCGTGTTTTCCTTGATCGATTTCAAATATGAGCAAACATAATAATGAATTTGGAATTCAGTTCACCGAGCATACTAGTGGCTAAACTGATATAAATGGTCAAAAAATTCCCAAATGATGTAAATGGTTCCTAGGATCAGCTAATGAGGATACACTAGTGGAAAACGGGGATTTTGCTCACCTGCGACCACCCCTTTCGCCCCGGCTCGGCCACCACCCGTTGCAAAAGACTGGAAACATGGGGCCGGGGCGAGCAGGGCGCATGGTGGGGGGGTCAGTTGCCCCGGTTGGAGGCTCCAACCGGGGCTAAAGGACTTCGACGAGCAGAGCCCGTTCAGCCGCGTGGTTGGGGGGTCTTTTGCCCCGGTTGGAGCCACCGACCGGGGCAAATGACACATCCACTATATATATATACGCTGCCAGCCCTCTCTTCTTCTCATGCCACTCACTTTGGAGGACATATTTCTTGTTGTGTGGTGTGTGCTCACTTTTTTTCCTTCCTATGCACAAGAGGTGTTTGATGAAATGCCCGGGAGAATAACGTCATCTCAGCTCGCAGAAAACAAGCACGATTTAATTTTTCCGAGCCACGCCTAATTAAATAAGCTTTCTCGTCATTCTTTCCTCCTCGGTCGAGGTACCAACTTTAACCTTTCATCTGTCGATGTAACATTGGTCATTTCTCTATTCATGGTGTTCTATAACAATTCTTAATTAATAATCATATAATGCAGATGAAACGACAATGGATGTACGCTGACCGACGATCTGCCGAGTTCATGAAAGGCGTGGGTTATTTTCTCGAGGTGGCCCAGGCAAACAAGCGAAATAATTTTATCTGTTGTCCATGTGCTGTATGTCGGAATCAGAAGGTACACTCATCTCACAGAGTCATCCACTTCCACATGTTTCAATCCGGTTTCATGTCCGGCTATAATTGTTGGACCAAGCACGGAGAAAGAGGGGTTATGATGGAAGACAACGAAGAAGAAGAGAATGATGACAACTATCATGACATGTTCCCTGAATACGGTGCCGGTACTGGAATGGAAGATAAAAATGAAGTGGAATCAGAGTTGCAGGCACCAGATGAGCCCATCGATGATCTTTGCGAGGCTATTACGGATGCAAAGACAGAAAGGGATATTGAAAAGGTGAGGGTGAAGTTCGACCAGATGTTAAAAGATCACAATACATTATTGTATCCAACTTGCGAAGACGGGCAGAAAAAGCTGGGCAGCATACTGGAATTGCTCCAATGGAAGGCCGAGAACGGTGTGACTGATAGCGGATTTACAAAGTTGCTGCAAATAGTGAAGAAGCAGTTTCCTAAAAACAACGAATTGCCCGACGGTACATACCAAGAAAAGAAGCTTGTATGCCCCCTAGGATTAGACGTGGAGAAGATACATGCCTACATTATTGACTGCATCCTCTACCGCGGTGAGAAGTACGAGAATTTGGAACAATGTCCGGTATGCACTGCATTGCGGTATAAGATCAGACCAGACAACCCTTGCGATATTGAGGGTGAGCGACCCAGGAAGAGGGTTCCTGCATAGATGATGTGGTATGCTCCTATAATACCATGGTTGAAACGTTTGTTCAGAAACAAAGAGCATGCCAAACTTTTGCGATGGCACATGGAAGATTGTAAGAAAGATGAGATATTGAGACACCCCGCTGATGGGTTGCAGTGGAGAAAAATCGAGAGAAAGTTCCCGCGCTTTGCAGGTGAGGCAAGGAACTTATGGTTTGGTCTAAGTACAGATGGATTTAATCCATTTAGTGAGCAGAGCTGCAACCATAGCACCTGGCATGTAACTCTATGTATCTATAAACTTCCTCCTTGGTTATGCATGAAGAGTAAGTTCATTATGATGCCAGTGCTGATCCAAGGCCCGAGACCACCGGGCAACGACATTGATGTGTACCTAAGGCCATTAGTCGATGAACTTTTACAGTTGTGGCGTGAAGAAGGTGTACCTGCGTGGGACGAGCACGTACAAAAAGAATTTAACCTACGAGCGATGTTGTTCGTAACCATCAACGATTAGCCTGCTCTTCGTAACATTTCTGGACATACAAACAGGGGATACAATGCATTCACACACTGTTTAGATAAAACCAAAAAGTGTATATCTGGATAAATGTAAGAAGGTTGTGTACCTCGGGTATCGTCGTTTCTTCCGCGCAAGCACCCCTTAAGAAAAGCTGGCAAACATTTCAATGGTGAGGCGGATACCCAGGAGACGCCTATCCTTCGTTCTGGTGATGATGTATTTGATATGGTGAAGGATTTGAAAGTAATATTTGGAAAGGGTCCGGGCAGACAAGGTATTCCGAATGACGCTGACCGACACGCACCCATGTGGAAGAAGCAATCTATATTTTGGGAACTACCCTATTGGAAAATCCTAGATGTCTGCTCTGCGATCGACGTGATACACCTGACGAAGAATCTCTGCGTGAATCTGCTAGGCTTCTTTGGCTTGTCTGGGAAGTTAAAAGATACTCCCTCCGTTCCATATTAGATGACTTCGAAATGCATGTATTTAGTACTAAAATATGTCTAGATACATCCAATTCAAAGTCATCTAATATGGAACGGAGGGAGTACATCTGAAGCACGGCAGGACCAGCAACACACGAAAGGACGAGACGGCAAGAATCCCGAGCGGTGTCAAGGTGGTCCTGCCAGCTACGCTCTTACCAAGGAAGAGAAGGAAATATTTTTTGAAGCACTAAATAGTATCAAGGTCCCGTCTGGCTTATCGTCGAATATAAAGGGAATAATAAATGTGGCGGAGAAAAAATTCTAAAACCTGAAGTCTCATGATTGCCACGTGTTGATGACACAATTGGTTCCAATTGCGTTGAGGGGGATTGTACCAGAAAATGTTCGACTACCCATTGTGAAGTTATGCGCATTCCTCAATGCAATTTCTCAGAAGGTAATCAATCCAGAAAGTCTATCAGCGTTACAGACAGATGTGGTCCAATGTCTTGTCAGCTTCGAGTTGGTCTACCCACCATCCTTCTTCAATATTATGACACACCTCCTAGTCCACCTAGTCAAAGAGATTACCATTCTCGGTCCTGTGTTTCTACACAATATGTTCCCCTTTGAGAGGTTCATGGGAGTCTTAAAGAAATATGTTCACAACCGTGCTAGGCCAGAAGGAAGCATCTCCAAGGGTTATGGAACAGAGGAGGTAATTGAGTTTTGTGTTGACTTTCTTCCAGACCTTAAGTCAATTGGTGTTCCCGAATCGCGGCATGAGGGAAGAATGAGTGGAAAAGGCACGCTAGGAAGAAGAGCAAAGATATTTATGGACGGACATTCTTTCAATAAAGCATACTACATAGTTCTACAAATATCCACCTTGGTGGCTCCTTATATCCAGGAACACAAGAATATTATACGGTCCAAAAACCCGGGGTTGTCTGAATCCTCGATTAATGATGAACACATCGATAGTTTCGGCGCCTGGTTGTAGGCAGAACTCATGAATAACAACACTGTTGGAGATGAGCTCTACTTGTTGGCCAGGTCACCATCTTCAACTGTACTGACTTTCCAAGGGTACGAGATAAATGGGAATATATTTTACACGATCGCACAAGATAAAAATAGCACCAACCAGAATAGTGGCATCAGTTTCGATGCAACCGGATACAATGGGACAAAGGAGACATATTATGGTTTCATAGAGGATATATGGGAACTTGACTATGGCCCTAATTTTAAGGTCCCTCTATTTCGGTGCCAATGGGTCAAGATGACAGGAGTAAGGTAGACCAGCAGTACGGAATGACAACAATGGATCTCAGCAATCTTGGGTACATAAGCGAACCATTCGTCCTAGCCAAAGATGTGGCTCAAGTTTTCTATGTGGAAGACATGTCTACCCAACCGAGGAAAAAAAATAAGAATTCTAGTACATCATGCGGTGAGCCGAAGCGGCACATAGTTCTTTCAGGAAAAATAAACATTGTGGGAGTGGAGGACAGGACAGACATGTCAGAAGATTATGATAAATTTGAAGAAATTCCGCACTTTAGAGTGAAAACTGACCCAAGCATCGCGTTAAATAAGGAAGATGCTCCATGGCTACGACAGAGAAGTAAACAATGACGGCAATATTTGGTGATAACGTATTAAACCTTCATGGTTCATGTAATATTGCTAGACTATTTTGTAATAATGTATCAAACATTGCCAATTAAACCATTCGTAAACTAGTTTTTTTGTAATGTTTGAATTTTCAAACATTGTTACTAGTTTAAATTGTTAGAATAATTATTTTATAAAACAGAAAATGTATTTGGAATGTTTACGCAATTTTAAACACTTTTCGTATACAAAGTTTCTCCAAATTGTAAACCATTCATAAAATAGGTTTTTCGAAAAGTTTAAAATTAAAAATTGTTACTAGTTTAAATAGTTGGAATAATTATTTTATAAAACAGAAAATGCATTTGAAATGTTTACGCAATTTTAAACACTTTTCATATTGAAATTTTCTCCAAATTCTAAACCATTTCAAATGTATTTGAAAACGTATTTTAAATAGTATTTGAAATGTTCGAAACGAAAAAATGGGCGGCAGAAAAAAAAATGAAATTTGTAGCCTTTTGCCCCGGTTCGTGTTACCAAGCGGGGCAAAAGGCTCCCGACTATATAACCCCGGGAAGAGCAACCGTTCGGGGCAACACAGATCAGTTTCGTTCTTTTCGCCAAGTCCCCGGCGCCAAAATCCAGAGCGACGATGTGAGGCTGCCCGATTTCGACGCCGGTGATCCTCGCTGCTGCCGCCGCTCCTCGACGCGGCCCATTCTCGCGCCATTACGCCGCGCGCCCGTCCTCGCGCAGCCCGTCCCCGCGCCTCCCGTACGTCCGCGCCGCCCTCCTTCTCGCCGCCGTGCCGTACTCCTCGGGTGAGATCGCCTCCGCGCGCTCATCCTCCTCACTGCATGCACGTTAGTGTTAGATTAATTAGTATTAGTGTTAGATTAATTAGTGTTAGATTTAGTATTAGTGTTAGATTTAGTATTAGTGTTAGATTAGTATTTGTGTTAGATTAGTACTAGGTATTTGGTATTTAGGTCTTGAACACACTTAGAAAAAATTTATGTTTTGGAGACTTAGAAAAAAATTACGTATTGGAGACTTAGAAAAAATTTAGGATTTTGAATTAGTATTTTTTTTCTTAGTGAATGTTTAGTTTACAAGTGAATTAACTTTTTTCTTAGTACCATTAGATGAATTTTATAATATACGAATTTTAGTTTAGAAATTTACTTAGTGACTGTTTATAATTAGTGGATTTTTTACTTAGTGAATTTTTACTTAAATAGGAATATTTACTTAGTCCATATAGTATGCATGTTTTTTTAGTTTATTTTCCTTGGCGACGATGTCTCTATTGGACCCGTCGGGCGATATCCGGGACTGGGCCCCGCCGGGCTGGCACTGGGAGGTCCTCCGTACCGAGGCACGCGGCTTGGTGAGAAATCCGGGTGCCGTGGTCGACCCGGATATTCTTTGGTGGCCATCGCGTGGGCCATGCTCGGTGCATAGAGAGACGGCCCCTGAGGAGGTAGTAGAACAACGTACCAGGGAGGAGGACGAGCACGTCCGTCGCTATATGTACTTGCTCGATAGAGAGTATAGCAGCAGTTGGTCGATTATTCGGAGGGTTCCTTACCACGTGAGCTATGACCCTGTGAGGGTTCCTTACCTATGGGCCCGTAGCACCCGCGACTCAACACCCCGCGGCTTAGGACCTGGTCGGAGTTAATTAGTTTGAGAGATGTTTCATGAATATGTATAAGTGATGATATTATTACATCGTGATGTATTAGGGTTAAAAAAATAAACCCGAGCTATGTAACTCTTTGTGTGTATTATCATACGTTTAAATATTTCATCAATGTTGCATTTATAATTGAAATGAGGATCTGAAACATATAGTTACTCTTTTTCGGACTTGTTTAGATATTAGTACCATTAGCTGTTATCTATAAGAAATTTTGATGAAATGGATGCTATTAGCTATATTTTTATTAGATTGTATGCAATTGTTGTGAACGGATGAAATTGATGCTATTTGCTATTTTTTAGCCATGGCGAGACGTCCCCGTGGTTCGCGTGTAACCGGCGGTGGGCGCGGCGTCGTTACCGTTGAAGAAACCCCTGTACGTGGTGGACATCGACCTGGACGTCCACGTGGATCGCGTACAAATGGATCGCGTGCATCGAATTATGTCGCTCTATATTTTCGTACTTAATTATGTCGCTCTATATTTTCGTACTATGTCTAGCTATGTCGAACTATGTTTTCTGTCAAATTATGTTTAATTATGTCATTGTATCGAACAATATTTGTATTCGTGGCAGACTATATATTTATGTTATTGTTCGTTTTCATCTGTGTTTTTGTGCGATAATTTTTCAGGTTTCTTAACATAAATGTTTAGTACAGAGAACAGAAAACATATAAGAGTATATAGAATTTCTAATCTAGCTCAAAGGACACGAAAACAGCTATTAAAAAAAAATTGGTCCCGATCGGTGTTACTAACCAGGGTAAAAAGGGGCCAGACTACTCGGTGCAGAGCCCACGTCGGACGCGCCTTTTACCCCGGTTGGTAACACAACCGGGGCATAAGGGCATTTAGCCCGGGTTTAAGGAACCCGGTCGGGCCACTGGGGCATTAGGCCCTTACCAACCGGGGCTAATGCCCCGTTTTCCACTAGTGATATACAACCCGGTTGTTAGCCGGTGCAAGAAGTACGAGAGCTTCCTTGCTTGTATGCAGATTTTATCCCAAACGTATTCTATATATGGGGCCAAGTATATGCAACACATGGAGCTTTGCTCTTTTATCTAACCCGAAAGAAAAAATCCCTTATATGTTGGCACTGTACCCAGGTGTACGTCGGCAATGCACTTGGCCGTACGTTGACCATGGACCTGAGCGTACGACGGCATTGTGCTTGGGTGTACGTCGGTCCTAGACCAGGGTGTATGTCGGCACTGCATCTGACCTACTTTCGCGTTGAATCTAGATCTACATGAAAAAGTTTATTGAAACCTATCAGCATGAAATTTAGTTTTGTAGATCTCGATACGAGGATATCAAATTTGAAAACGCTTTATAATTTAGAAAAAAGGTTATGGAACTTTTTTCTAATGAATATCTCAAAAATAAATGAGCATACAAGTTCCTCATCCCATCCGCTTCGGTTGGAGAAAACCTACCAAAAACTACCTCGTTCTAACACTTGTCGTGCACACACACAGCTACGAGGGACTGCATGAAAAGAGAAGTCGACACTTGACACGTGGAGCACTACGGGAGAAAACCCCTTTCCCGTGTGCCAGAAGCACACGGTAAAGGGAAAACAACGCACGGTAAAGTCTTTCCCGTGTGCTTTTCGTCGTGGCACACGGGAAAGATTACACGGTAGATAATTGCACGGTAAAAAATCTTTCCCGTGTGCATATTGTCGTGGCACACGGTAAAGATAAAAATGGGTCCCACCCACACTTGGCCGCGCACGAAACGGGAACGGGAAAAGGTGGGCCCAACATGTCAGTCTTTCCCGTGTGCAAGCACACGGCAAAGAATTTTGAATCTTTGCCGTGTGCTTGCACACGGCAAAGACTGACATGTTGGGCCCACCTTTTCAACCCACCGTGGGCCACACCTGTCAGTCTTTCCCGTGTGCAAGCACACGGCAAAGATTCAAAATTCTTTGCCGTGTGCTTGCACACGGGAAAGACTGACAGATGGGCCCCGCTGGCCCTCCCACCATCTTGTCATCCGTGGCAATCTTTACCGTGTGCAAGCACACGGGAAAGAGTTGCCAAAAATGCCAGGTCGTACAGGCTTGCTCCACGTGGCCTCTTTACCGTGTGCTTGCACACGGCAAAGAGTGAAAAAATTCTTTGCCGTGTGCAAGCACACGGGAAAGAGGTCAAAAAAATGAATTTTTTTTTTGTTTTCATTCAACATTACAGTTCAAAATCACAGAATACACTGCACAATAGATATAACATTCAATAATCATCACAGCAACACCAAATTGCATCCAAAATGCATCGAAACGGCACAAAATCATCCATAATAGCACAAATATCATTCATAGCATCCATAGCATCATTATTTACAATGGGTTCATCATTACATCGATGTTGCATGATAAATGGAAACATCCGCGAAGTCCTGATGCCATCGATGTCCCCTCCGAGCTCCAATCCATCTAGAACATGAGAGAAAGCGACATTGACATGAGAATGGAAACATTTGAATGCAAAATGACACATAATTGACATAGACATCAAACTTTGCACTCTCACCACTCAGGCAGTGAAGCAAGAAATTCGGCAAACCTGACGAGTAGCAAATCGACAGATGGATCTAAGTCTAAGTGAGACATGAAAGTAAGTTTTGACGCGGAATATAGTAGGTTTAGCAAACTCACCACTCTGCTCCTGTCTGCTCTCGTGGCTGAGGTGCGGTAGTGGACATGGGCGATGCGTTCGACCCCGCGGCAGAGGCACCAGTACCCTGCAAGCAGTTAGAAGGAAATGATACAAGTTAGAAGGAAATTATACAAGTTATACGGAAACGACACCAGTTAGAAGGACATGATACAAGTTAGAAGGAAATGTTAACTTACGGTAGCGTTCGGTGATTGGTGAATCACCATCTGTCCGGCTCCGGCTCCGGCTCCGGCTCCAATAAGCGGCATCTGCGGCATCTGCGGCATCTGCGACTGCATAGTATGTTTTAGAAACCGGGTTAGTAATAGCCGAGAAGACTACCTCTACTATGCAATTTGAATGAAACTCACCGCTAGCCACGACATCTGCATCTGCACCGCTGCCATCTGCCTCACCTGCTCCTCCATCTGTTGCCGCTGCAACTCGAGCTGGCGCCGCTGCTCCTCGGCCAGCTGCCGCTGCTCCTCGGCCAGCTGCCGCTGCTCCTCGACCAGCTGCCGCTGCTCCTGGGCATCCCGCCGCTGCTCCTCGGCCTGCTGCCGCATCGCCGCCAACTCCTATTCAGGTGACATGGTTTGTAGTTGTTAGGACGAAACCATGCAAAAAGAATAAATGAAAGGTTCACAAAACTAACCGTAGCTAAGTCACGTGCAGGCTCGTCGCGCCTCAGGATCGGGAGGCTGGAGCTCGTCGCCCGAGCCTTGATGGCAGGGAGGCTCTCGGTCTCGACGGGGAAGGCGCTCGCTCCAACAGAAGGCCGTCCGTGCCTCTTCCCGCCCCCAGACACCATGACCAGGAACGGGTCAAAGTCCTGGGAGCTCGGGTCAGCGTCCTCCCCCTCCCTGCCCTTGAAGGAGCCGTCGTAGTTCTTCTTGCGCTCAGCGGTGGGCTTACCATACGCCTCTTCTCCGAGGTTGGGATCATATGGCTTCGCCTGCTTGGCGGGTGCCACCTTCGCCATGAAGAAGGCCTGGTAGGAGTTTGGCTCCGCCACCTTATTGTGAGCCGCCTGCAATAGAAAATAACACGGTTAGAAGAGCACATATTGTTCCACCCATAAGTAAGAATGCATGAAGAACTTGCAGAAAGAAATTGCACTTACATAGATCTCGGCGTAGCCCGAAACAGACCGGCTACCCTGATGGTGATAGGACTTCACCAGGAGCCGGTTCTTCCTACCGGCGGCATTCTTGGCCTTCCACGCGTCAGAGTCCCACATGTGGGACAGCTGGGACCACGCATCCGCGTGGTGGGCGCACCAGGTAGGCTTCGCCTACATAAAAGATTACGAGGTTAGTATGTATGAACAAAAAGTACAAGTGTTTGACATGCATGAGGAATAAGAAGAAGCAATTTTACCGAGTTATACTCCTGGGCGGAGGGGTACTTCTTGATGGCGTTCTTCCTCTCGCAGACCAACCCCTTCGTCGCCTCGATCCGGACCACGGCGGCGATACGGGCCTCGTAGAGCATGTCTGTCACCGCCTTGACCGCCTTCGTCGTGAGGATCTTCCGGGACACCTCCTCCTGCCCCTCAGCGCATCGAAAGTACCGCTACAATTAAACAAAAGATGTGGTGTTAGTTCATTCGATGAGATGTAGTTCAGGAAATATGGTAGCTTTTACTTACCCAGAAATCCTGGAGCACGGCCTCATACTTGGTGCCGTGGGTGATGTCCGCGCCGAGCTTGTAGTCCAACCAGCGAACAGCTGGCACTGCTGGAGTGCCATCACCGCGTGACACCATCCCGGGGTAGTGGGTCTTGAGAAGAGCACCCAGGACGTGCGACACGCTACGCCCCGGACCGAGCCTCTTGAACCTGTTTGTAAGATCAGAGAGCAAAAAAATATTAGTTCCAATATTTACAATAGATGTATGATGCAAAATACAAGAATAATTGTAAAACAATAGACAGAGTAGCGCGAAATAAAATATAATTACTATAAATCTTACCCGGTGCCCTGTGGCTGAAGCAAAGGTCGAGACGCGGTGGGCACGTCGTTTGGGAGCGACACCGGACCCCGCAGGTACACCTTGCTGGTGACCTCCTGCTCTCCCCCCTCCTCCTCCTCCTCGTCGTCCTCCTCCGTGCCATCAGGTGGTGGGAGATAGTCCTCCTGCTCCCTCTCCTGCTCCTCCATGTCCTGCTCGTGCCTCTGCGGCTCCTCCACCATGACCTCCTTCCCTCGGCCAGTCTCCCCCTCCGTCCTCTGCCTCCTCCTCCTAGTACTGTCGGTCCTAGTCGACGTAGCGGCGGTTCTGGAACCTCCGCCGCTTCCCTCCTGTGCCCTCCGCTCCTGCTCCTGCCGGAGGGACTCCTGGTACACCGCGTCGATCGGCCGCCCCTTCCTCGTGCCCCTTCTGCCGCCCCTGGACGACTCGGGCTCGCCCAAGGGGGTCCTCCTGCCTGCTCTGGGTCCTACCATGTTGCTGTGGCCTGCAATGACAAACATTAAACCAATTAGTAATTAATATAAAGCATTTGAGGCAAATAAGAAATAAATGAAAAGCATGTGGAGCAAACAGAAATAAATGTAAAGCATGGAAAGAAAATGAACTAAGTAAATTTACTACAGAGCATACATATATTGGTTTGTGTCGGGATCATCTGGATCTGGAGCACTAGTGTCATCAACGTCGGCCTCATCATCACTATCACGCGTGTCATCAACGTCGGGCTCCCCCTCTTCGGCGGTGTGGTTGTTCTGTGCACTTAACCGCTCGAGTAATGCCAAGTCCTCAAGGTCCTCAACCTCTTCTTCGACGTCGTCACCGCCAACGTCTACTTCCATATCCTCACCTCCCGTCAAGTCGATCACGAAATGGCCGGTGAGACCATCGTCCTCTTGGAAGAATTCTCCCTCATATGTGTCCGTGTTTATGAGAGGGTTATAGTCGGAGTCGATTGGCATTGGCAATTTACCATATGGCGACACCTTGTACGGGACATCGTAATCCCGCAGACGAGGGATAGTGCACGCGTATGGGAGGTAATATACTTGCGTCGCCTCTTGAGCCACGATATAGACATCTGGGCAGTCCAATATCTTTTCTCGATTAATTTCGACTAGCCCAACAGCCGGTTCTCCTCTATAATGCACCGGATCGAACCACTTGCACTTGAAAAGAACAACCTTAGGATGCGGTCCTCCTAGTCTTTTCCATTGTAGTTCGTATATTTCTTCAAGTATTCCGTAGTATTCTACTCCATTGCATACGGTTAACACTCCGCTATTTGTTGTGCTTCGATTAGGCCGAAGCTGCTCGTAGATGTTGGTTCGGAAGCGAAACCCATTGACGTCGTAAGTGTCGTACCTACGGACCTTATAGTGAAAACTCATGGCAACGGTTCTCAGCTCCTCGTTCATATCATGGTCTACGTTAGCCTGTAGGTTCAACCGGAAAGCGTTAATTAGCGGCAAGTAAGACGTGATAGGTATGTTAAACATTAGCGAGGGGAAATAGAAAGTACTTTGCCTCGTAACCAATCAATGTAATTTGGTTGGTTGTTACCGGCACCCTCACGGAGTAACTTGTCCTCCTCGTGTATGGTAGGTTCGTCGGCACTCGACCAATATTTCGCCACAAATTCCCTACAAAAAATAAGGGAAACTTGAGTGTTTTGGTCCCAGAATTTTGTGAAGAGTTGCGATACAATTACCGTGGAGAGCACTTACTCTTGGTACTCTGCCGCCTCTTGTAGGTTTGTAAGGATATACAAGCTTATATCGGTCCACACGCTGTGACTCAATTCTTGCATCTTGTGGCTGCCAGAAGTTCCAAGTTTGCCTTTGAAGAGGCTAAGCTCGGATTGGTGCTCGAGGGCGCCAGTGTTGTAACGAGCCACTGGATTGTGCATGGTGGGAACATCCGGCGGATAATACGTTGTGATGACGTTCGCCACCTCCTCGATTATGAAAGCCTCGGCTATCGATGCTTCAATCTTACATTTGTTTCTAGCTTTGCTCCGTAGGGTCTTTTGTAGCCTCTCCGTTCCGTACATCCAACGGCCTTGCACGGGACCTCCCATTCGCGCCTCGGTGGGGAGGTGTAATATCATGTGTGCCATAGGAACAAAGAAGCTAGGCGGAAACATTGCCTCTAACTTGCAGATCAACTCTGGAGCCACCTTTTCCATGTCTTCAATAACGGTTGGAGATACCTCCTTAGCACAGAGAACACGGAAGAAATAGCTCAGCTCCGCCAGGACCCTCCAGTCTGCCTCGGGTATGAAGCCTCGAACCATTACTGGGAGTAGCCGCTCAAGCCATATGTGGTAGTCATGACTCTTGAGCCCTATGATTTTCATGAGATCAATCCTGACACCCCTTTTTAGATTCGCCGCGTACCCATCGGGGAACATCAACAAGGCGATCCACATGAGCGCTATCCTCCTTTGCTCCCTTGTAAGAACCCAAGGGGCCTTCGGCTTCCTCCATCTCTGTCCCCCGCCGGGTGGCTGCATCTCAAGATTTGGTCTATCGCAAAGCTTTTTTAGATCGACTCTAGCCTTGACGTTATCCTTCGACTTATCAAGAATGTCAAACAGTATAGCGAAAACGGACTCCCCGATATTCTTCTCGGTGTGCATCACATCTATGTAGTGTGGCTGTTCGAGATCCGGGAAGTAAGGGAGATCCCACAGGGACGGCTTGTGAGTCCAGGCGTGTGTGACACCGTACCCCTTGAACTTGCCTGGATTCTCGGGATCATCCTCGAGGGCGTTTAACTGAGCGAGTATCTGTTCGCCGGTCAATTTAGGAGGTGCCGTCTTTGTGACAACGGTATCTCTCGTGAACTTCTTAGTGTCTTGTCTGAATTCATGGTCAGCACGAAGGAACTGCCGATGCAGATCGAAGCAACAATACTTGCGACCCTCACTCAGCCAATAAAACTCCATAGCACTCTTGCACTGCGGGCATGGAAACTTTCCGTGAACGGACCAGCCTATGAACAGCCCAAAAGCCGGTAGGTCATGCAATGAGTACTGGTACCAGACAAACATATTGAAGTGTGTCCTGGTAGCTCGGTCGTATGTCCGGAATCCCGTAACCCAAGCTTCTTTCAGCTCATCCATCAACGGCTGCATGTACACACTCATATTTTTTCCCGGGTAGTTGGGCCCCGGAATTATCAACGACAGGAACATGTACTTGCGTTGCATAATGGCGCCGGGTGGGAGATTCAGCGGGATAACAAACACGGGCCAGCAACTGTATGAGGCAGCCGTCATACCATACGGATTGAACCCATCGGTCGACATGGCAATTCGCACATTCCGAGCCTCGGCTGCTTTCACACGATGTTTGTTGTCAAAATTCTTCCATGCTTGACCGTCCGACGGATGTACCATCATCTTCCTCTTGCTTGCGTCTTCCTTGTATCTTTTCCCATCTTTGTGCCATGTCATCATTTTCGCAGTGTCCTTGTCCATGAAAAGTCGCTGAATCCTTGGTATGACCGGAAGATACCTAAGGATGTTGGCGGGGACAGCGCTCTGCCTCTTCTGACCATTACCCGGGTCTACCTCCACATACCTTGAGGATCCGCACTTGGGACAGTATCCGGAGTGCTCGTATTCTTTCCTAAATAGGACGCATCCCTCCGGACAGGCATGGATCTGCTCGTATGGCATGTTAAGTGCACGGAGGATTTTCTTCGACCCGTAGAAGCTCGAAGGCAGAATGTGACCTTCAGGGAGCCAGCGACCAACGACGGTCATTATGTCATCAAAGCAGTCTCGAGGAAGGTTATACCGGGCCTTGATAGCCATAATATCACCGATGGCCTTCAGCTGCCTGTATTCCGTGTGGGGGTGAAGAGGCGCAGCCGAGGACTCTAACATATCATAGAAAGCCTTCGCGGCACCCTCTGGCTCCTCTTCTTCCACTTGTGCATCACGGAAGTCATTTACCATGTCTCCTAACAACCCGTTATCACGGTCGTCCTCGGACTCGGACTCATCCTCTCCCGCCTCCTCCACTATGACACGGTCCTGCTCACCATGGTACGTCCACACGTAGTAGTTCTCCACAAACCCATATTTAACGAGGTCTATTCCAATCGAATCCCTGACTTTTATTCTGTTGTTCCTACATTTACCGCACGGACACCAAGCAGTAGATTTCCCCTCAGCAAACGCTTGATCCAAGAATCCATCCATCTTACGAAACCAGTGATGACTAATCTTGGTTGCACTTTCCCGGCCAATGTACATCCACTCACGGTCAGTCATCTTCCTCGACTCTTTTGGTTGACAGCTGTTACGATGTCGCCAAGTAATATGAAGCAAGTAATAATAAAATTATTCAATGTCGTCAAATTAATTACGGACAAATTTTATGTTTCAAAGCATGCAAGGGTTCACCTACAGTTCTAATAGGTAGGGGCCTAATCCCACCCGAGTATGTGCAGATTGAGTCGCGTTCCATGTTCTACCCCGACCCGAGACGGAATTTCGGCAGCACCTCCCCGCTGTTCTTCAGAATACACGTCTCGAGCTTATCAAGCCGAGAGGGTGTGCATCCGAAGAACAACAGGGAGGTGCCGTCGAAATTCCGTCTCGGGAAGGGGTAGAACATGAAACGCGACTCAATCTACACATACTCGGGCTGTCCAAAAACGTGGACAATCCGGAGGAGTTACGGTTATAAATATGCAGAGACGGACAGTCCTGCATATTTATAAATTTGTAACCCTTCCGGACGGGAGACGCCTAGGGTTACGCGACTATGCATTAAAATAAACGTGGCATCGGCTCGAAGGCCGGGGCAGAGCAAGGGGAGGAAGGGCGGAGGACAGGGAATTCTAGCTCACCTCAACCGCACAGGGCGAAAGCGAAGACGGTGGAGCAGCAAGGAAGGAGAAGCTCGGAGACGCGCACCGCCTACGCTGGTGGATGGCGAGACCTAGTCCATCTGAAAAAACAGAAACAAAATATGTAAGTACATATGTATGAAAATATGAATATTTCACTCCAAGATCATCATCGCGGATAGACCAAATAGAGGTTCAAGATCGGCCACTAGTCTCAGTGTATCCTACAACAGTTACACAAACTGGCATTGCAAACCAGTGGTAATATTTTTTCCTTTTTTTCTTTCCCTGGAGGTGATCATATAGTTTTATTGTGCTAATGTCAGTATCCATTTTCCCCAAACTACCATCTAATACAATGCATATTCACACTTATTAAATCTGTGGTAAGCATCGTGGTTAGCTTAATATGGCCAAAATCCTCTTAGATGTAACAACCAGTAGACAAATATTTGTTATTCTGCTGTTGAATCCTCAAAGAACAAAGTGGGTCTGGTGTTGCATAGTTAGTATGTGTACCAATGAAACATGCTAAACATTCTTGCTATATATATATATGTAATTTTGTGTTGGTAAACTGATCGAGTTTGATAGATTAATACTTCCATTTGTGCCTTGCCTGCGTAAGCTACACCCAATAGGGAATCGATGGGAAAAAATACAGATCAAATGTAGTACCCTGGTGATTCTACAATCTGGACACTCTAGGACACCTATAAAAGCCCTCTGTTAACTACCTGTAAAGATAAATCATAATGGCCCTGGAAAGACAGAAGGTAGACTAAGTAACTACCAGGTTAGATATTGATTGAAACAGTGCAGTATTCTAAACCCCTCTCTAGAGTCATTTCTAAAAATTATTTAAGTTTATTGTCATGCAAATCCGCTCATATTGTTCACTCCTACAGCTGTGCAGTATTCAGTTGATTGGTTGCTAGATAGCTCTAAAAAAATGTGCACTTCCATCTTTAAATCAGAACAATCAGCGGAGAGTGACAGTACAGGGAAGTGCTCCGGGCATTGCTAGATTGCTCATCTGTCGCTGGGCATTGCGAACCGGTCATCCACATTATCTCACAGGAAGCACATATAGTTTGTGAACTGTGAACCGGGCATTGCGAACTGTAAGCGCATATACAAATGGTCAAGCTAAATTCGCAAACATTGTAGTTTGTTTCCAGTTATCACATCTTCCTTTGTCAGTTTTGCATCACATTGACATTTATAGACAAATTCGTCCCTCTCAGCAGATGAGAGATGATGTGTTGCATGTGAGTGAATGCCAAGGCTGGTGAACTCCACAGCTAAGGACAGTAACCACGGGTACCAGGATCTGGCTCCAAACTTGCTTATCGTAAGGACGTAGACAAGCGGCCTGAATATGTGGGCAGCTTCCCCTAACATAAATAAGCGCCCGGGAACCCCTTTCCAGGACCAAACAGTTGCCCAACTTGGCTTCTCAGCCTCCATCGTCTCTGTATAGGCAAAGTGATCGATGTGGGAGCTGGCTATATATACATAACAGTAGGGTTTTATTCTAGTAAAAAGATTAAACAAGTTAATTACCAGCAGGAGTAGGTTGGATGATTAGTTTGCATAGTGTTGATGTTCTCTGTAATCCACTATCTAATTGCATACAGACCTGGGCAGCAACAGAGCTCGACATGGCGTGGAGCCTCGGGAGACAGCAGGACGAGCTCGGGCAGTGAGTCGGTGGAGAGGACGAGCTCCTGCACCTCGGGCGGCAGCAGGACGATCTCGGGCGGCGCGGGGCAGGCGAGGTCGCGGCCACCAACTCGAGGGGAGGGACGGAGGGACGGCGCAGAATCCGTGACGTCCTAGAGCGGGGACGGACCGAGCAGCGACGAGCTCGAGACGGCCTGGAGCGGGGACGGGGCTGGACGGGCGCGCCGCCGGGATCTTGACGCGCGGGAGCAGGCGGTTGCTCGAGGGGCGGGGATGGGCAAGGGAAGGATGGGCGAGGACCGGCCGGATCCGCCGGCGGAGCGGCCGGAACTTGACGATCGGCGGGTCTTCAACCGGCGGTGGGAGCAGCCCACCGGCGGCGCTCGATGGGAGTGGGCAGGGTCGGGGAGAGAGAGGGGTTGGGACGGGGGACAGGGTGATGGGGGGATAGTAACCCGGTAGGCCCACTTCAAGGTATAATCCGGCCCGAGGTGAGCTGATCAATACCCGGATAGGGGTAAAAAGGTTACTAGAAGGCTCAAAGGCTTGTGAGATTCGTAACCCGGCTTGTGGGTTGCGATAAGGAAAGTTAGGCTTTATATGTGGAGTTCGAGTAGGACTCAAGATGTGCCTTGAAAGGCAAGTTAGGGGTGTACGGGTGCTTTATAAACCGGCCCCTAGGTTTAGTTTGCCAGAGATTCAAGTCATAACTGTAACACCTATTATCGAGTATCCAGTATAATCATATCGAGATCCGGCGAGTTGTTTTCCGGCTCTTAGATTGCTTTTCGCCATGTCTTCCTTCGAGCTAAACCCTCTCCCAAATACCTGTGTCGACTTGCCCCTAGATCAGTTACCCCCGGTAACATCTGCCGTGATTATCCCACGACAGTTGGCGCCCACCGTGGGGCCTGCGTCCAAAGGTGTTTACATCACGGGAGAAGCTCGGAAGAACATGAGGAACTTTGTCGTCGGCGAGATCTACTCCAATGACGAAGGAGAGCAGATAGTGGACAATTCCGGGTGGGAGTTGGAGCCGGGTCACTTCGAATCCGGATCCGTGGTGTCAATCGGCCAAATCAATATCTTCATCGGCATGGTACGTACGCTCAATTTGAAAGGACAATATCATGTGCATGTTACAGGGACTTCCAGCAGGGACAAAGGGGCGTTGAAGCAAACAGTGGATCCAGCCTCCTCGGCCACTTCGGGATCCTTGAGATGGGCGAACCAAGAGCTACTTCGAGGATTGAAACCGCGGCTAAGGGTCCCTTGTATCAGGGCCGCTGGAGCGTGGGTTGAAGAACTCCCTTCCGTGGTCTGGGGTATCAATACTACACCTAACCGGTCCACCCAGATGACGCCTTTTTTCATGGTTTACGGCGCAGAAGCAGTATTACCAAGCGACATCATTCATGATTCACCAAGAGTGACAGCCTACGTCGAAGTGGAGAACGAGAAGAACCGGCAAGACGCCGTGGACATGTTAGAAGAACAAAGGGAGCAAGCCTTAGAAAGGTCAGCCATATATCAGCAGGATTTGCGAAGATATCATAGCCGGCGGGTAAAAAGCCGGGTCTTCCAGGAGGGAGACTTGGTCCTGCGCTTGGTTCAAACAAACGAGGGAAAACACAAGCTATCGCCGCCATGGGAAGGACCTTTCATCATAAGCCGGAGTCTACATAATGGGTCATATTACTTGATAGATGCAAGAGAAGAATCGGCCACAGTCAACGACACTGCTCATACTACTGCACCTATGCAAGAAAGAGATAGACCATGGAACGTGGCTCAGCTACGTCCATACTATACTTAGCAGAAAATGATGTAACAGGCAGCAGGTTTCAGACGCACTCTTTTCCTATCCAGGGCACCCTTGGGGACTGGATGGGTTTTTAATGAGGCGGCTTGCTGGCCCAATTTTTTCATATCAAATAAAAAGGGATTATCAAGAAAAGAAGCAAGTTTTATTTATGCAATGTGAATATTCAGGTCTTGAGGGCTGGTTGCTCATACAAGCACAGCTGTAAACTCAAAAAAGACCCGGCCTTGATGCCAATGAGTTATAGGGGCCGTCACTCGAAAAAACGAGTGCGGCTACAATCTTATAACCGGACAAAGAAGTCCAAATTTCTCGGCTATTCTTACTTAAGCTCGATGTGACTCGCAACGAAGTGGCATGATTCGTTCGCTTACGATTAAATGTCGGTCATGAGACCCAAACGGGACTTGCTTGACCCCGTTTTCGTATTGATGTAACAACATGGTATCCACGCGAAAGCCGGCTTATAGTACAAGATAGTCGAAAGGGTCATCTAAACCACAAGTTATGCAGAGTATAAGGCCGATAGCCGGAAACTCAACGATTATCAAGCATAACTTCAAACCTCATAAGAAGCTGTCCTGAAGTCTTGGGCATTCAGCGACAGGCGATTTGTTTCCTTGAAAGAAAACAATCATGTGCCCTAGACGCAGAAACCCGGACTGGGGACTTATGAGCTCTAAGGAAGAAACAGCATCATCCAGCCGATAAAATTAAAACAAGCCACGCATCCGGGTCTCAGGAGCTTAGGGATTCAGGTCTAAAACTGGTCCCTAGACGCCAACGACACCCGGAGGACGGGTCTTGCTAAGGAAAGTATAAGGAAAAGTATAAGGTATCGAGAATAAAGCAAGTGGATATCAAGAATAAGTAAATGCAAAGACACATTCATCAAAAGCCCAAAGGGGGCGCAAAGTGCATTGGGAGTTTAAATAAAAGTGTTACAAAAACCATAAAGTATCAAAAGAGCACAGGCGCTCTGCTTAAACGAATAGTAAAGACTGTTTTAACGATGCTTTGCCGGCTGACGTGTGTGAAATGATAGGCATTACTTCAAGCTGCAGGATCCATCTTGGCCTTGCCCTTGTCGCCACCAGTAGTTGCGGCGCCACTCGGGTCGGTAGCAGTCCCGGGTTGTGCAGCAGAAGTTGCAGGAGCAGAATCGGCCTCGGCCTTCTTGGCGGCTTCTTCCTTCATCTTGATCGCCTGCTCCTTCCAACGGGCAAGCATATCGAACGGCTGGGGGCGGTTCGCCTTGACAACCTTGTCATTAGCATCATAAGCAGGGAGAATCTCATCAATCTCTAAGCTGTCAGCAATAACGCTAGCCGGATGGCGGACTTCTTTCTGAATAGCCTTGAAGTCCTTTGGCAAAAACTTGGACCCATCCAAGTTGAACTCTGGAAATCCACTCATAAGTTTGGCAAGTTGTAGCTTGGGGGCGTATGCTTTAGCCAGTGCGAGCCCCCGGGTTACCCCAACTCGGCAGGAGGATCGTTTCCAATGCCAAATCCACTCGGGGATCGTGGAGCAGAATTCCAGTAATCTCTTCATATTATCTGGCTTGACATCCGGCAGTCGCAGCTCATCAAGTATCCAGCTAATTCCGCCGCAAAGTTGGCGAAGAGTATTCTTGATGGTTTTAAGCTTGGCAGCATCATCTTCTTCGGGGGCAGCATCACGTGGGCCTGCTAAGAAAGGCAAAAGGAGTAAAGATAGTAGGCAAGCAAGTGCAAGTGTTCAAATCAAAGCAATCCGAGTCATAAAAAGGTGAAATTCAAAGATCTTACCAGTCGCGGTACGGTGAACATCAGCAATTTGAGCGGAAAGAGTTGTAAGTTTTTCCTTAGCCCTGTGAGCTCTCTTCCTGTACTTTTTCGTCATCTTTTGGCACCTGCGAGCCTCAGTCTCAGCAGCTTCACGAAGGGCCGTTTCTTTTCCAATACGCTTGGTGGACTTGGCCAGCTTCTTCTCCAACTGTGAAACATAATCCTGTCAAGAAGCATGAAGAGGGATCAGCCAGAAACATTATGCAAAGTTCCAAGCAAGTTACCTAGTAAATTACTCGGAACTTGGGGACTAGGCATGGAGACAATTGATGATTAGTCGGGGTTACCTCGTGCTTGGTTATTAAGGCATCTAGTATGTTTTCTTCGTCGCCCTTCAAGGTATGAAGGGCATCTAGCATTTGAGCAAAGGTCATGTCTTCAGGGCGAAGTCGAGAAGGGCCGGAGGATTGGCCCTCTTGTGGAGGAGTTGTTCCGGGTTTGGGGGTCGAAACCCGGATTGTTTGAACGTCCGGGATAGGAGAGCCCGACTTGGTCTCTACAATGATGTCTTCGTCCACTTCTTCAGAGGGCTGGGGTGATGCAGTCTTTGGTGGGACTGGGTCCTTAAAAGGATCTTCTCCATTTCCATCCTCGGCCTCGTCCTCAACCTCAACGTCCATGTCATCACTCGGCTTCTCTTCTCCCTGCTCTTCTGATTCAGGGATGTCCGGGTCGCTTAGCGTAACTGTGGCGCTGGAGAAGAGAAGGGAGACATTGATCAATGGAATATACGGAAAAAAGAAAAGTAACTAATACGAGAAAATGTAAGTAAAGGTAGTTACCCGGTGTTCACGGCATAGTCCGGGGGAAGCTCGCCGCTGGAGGCGGATGATGTCGGCAGGAGCACTGGCTGCGGCACGCGAAATTGCCCGGCAAGTGGATGATTAGGAGATGGATGACGTTGAGGAGATTGGGAAGGTTGAGCTGGAGGGGTACTGGCCCGATGAGTGGGTGAAGTGGAGATACCCGGGTTAAGGGGATCATCCCCCGGAGAATTCCGGGTCACCCTACGTTTAGTCGGGAGAGGGTCCTTCAATAAGGGTGAATGTGATAATCGCTCGTTAAGTTCATGCATAGCAGCAAAGGAGTAAGGCGCACGAGACATAGAAGAGAAGGGAACCTTTTCAACTACCCCTCTAGCCTTCCTTTTGTTTCCAACAGGGGGCTCCTGGTCAGACTCGGTGGCCTCTGGGTCATTTTCTTCTTCCTCCTCTTCATCCCCTGACCCTGAAAACCGGATAGGTATCAGATAAGAGAAATAACACAGGTGAAGGGCAGGTGTGAAGGGTATGGGAGAGTACCCTCATCATCGTCAGCAGACTCGTTTTCCTCTTCAGGGTCTTGAGAAGGAGGAGGATTTTCAACTTTCCAGAAGGGGTCGTTATCCTGTGAACAAATAAGCACAAGTGGTGGTTAGAGGCTATAAGGGATGAAAGTAATGAAATGAGAAAAAGGAGTCAGGTCTTACCGCTGGGGCGGGGTTTTCCCGAGTGAACGGGGATAACCCGGTAGTGTTCTTTATGACATCTAGTCTCTCCGTCAGGAAGCCCTTGATAGTCTTGTTGGTGTTACCGGCAGGGAAGTTTTTGGTGGAATAGCGAAGGGAATCTGTGACGTGACCCGAGTATTCGTGCAGCGACTTTGAGCGGATGGAGTTGGGTTGAACCCGGAACTCCACCCAAGTCTTTACCAAGTTAAGTCCGAGAAGGCCATGGGCTGAAAGGACCGATAGTTCGGCCAAAAGGGGCCGAATTGCTTCCCTATCAGAGTCAGGAGCGAAAGCACTAAAAGACTCGGACGGCTCGAGGGGGGTCTCCGAGTAACCCGGCAGTTTCTTCTCACCGTCCGGAGAAGTGTCGTGGCAATAAAAGAAGGATAATTGCCAGTTTTTGGCGTCAGAGTTCAGGTTGAGAGGTGGCATCAGTGAGTGTTTGCGGCGCTGGATAGACACCCCGCCGCAAGTAAGAAGCGTTCCGTTACCGTTCTCATAGCATGGTTCGCATTGGAATAATTCGGTAAAAAGAACAAGGTTTGGCGGAGTGCGTAAGTACGACTCGGACAAAACTATGAAGTGGGTTATGTTCAGCATAGAGTTAGGCCCTATGTCGAACACCCGGAGGCCGTAGTGGCTCAAGACTTCCCGGAAAAAAGGGTGACCCGGAGGACGGAATCCCCGGGTCACATGCTCGGTAAAGCAAATTACCTCGTTCCCGATAGGAGTGGGACGGGTCTCATCGCCAGGAGCCCTCCAATGTATTTCCTTTTGAGAAGGAAGGATTCCTAGCTCGGCCATCCCATCTAGCTTGGCCTTTGTCGTTGAAGACCGACCCCAGTTGGCAGAAGTGGTTTGAGAGGCCTTTGCAGAAGCCGGGTGTCTTCCTTGTCTTTTAGGAGCCATGGAGTTGACCTGCAAGGGACAGGAAAAGTACGGAGTGAGATTCGGAGCATCAAATCATTCGGGTTTGGAGACGTCGAGGCGTTGAAGGCTAAAATGAAACCCGGATAATGCACTACGACATTAAATGCAGAAGATTTTTCCGGGTGTTAGATGAGGTTGAGTAAATTGCTAATTACTTACACGTTCAGGTGAATTGGGTGTACATGGATGGTTGCCCATGCCTTTATTGTGGAAGGATTAGCTGGAAAAAGAGGATTTTCCGGGTGTTAATGCGACAGGCGGAAATAACAAGGTGGAATGGATCTAGATCGAAAAGCTTGCGAGCAATCTTGTGCAAAGTTGGATGGCCGATAAGTGCGCGGGGATGAGCTGCGACTACGTATCAGGTGACTAAAGGAACTAAGGTCTATCGAAGCGGTTCAATTTGATGATATCGGAAAATCAGTTTACGGGTTGACCCAGATCCAATCTTGGTCAGATTGAAAAGGCTGCGAGCTTAAATTGTATGGTTGAGAAAGGCTTACCAAAGGAGTTGAGGTCCGAAGTGAGGGAGGTGCGTGGCGCGGCTTGAGTGTTGCGTCACGGCCCTCGATGAAGAAGCGCGGGTGTGACAACGGTGCTTAGTGGCGGTGCTGGATAGCTTGAGGACGAGTGCGGCCGGAGGTGGCCCTATCTTTCTTGAAGCGTGCGAGCCCAGTGGCAGAAGTTGCGAGGGAGCGTGGAGGAAAGGGATGATGAAGCGGGATGAATGACTTAGGGTTACCATCGGCTGATATTTATAAGGAAGGTGGTGAGCTCGCCCGCGGCTGGAAAGCCGGAGGTTACGGAGCAATAATTATCCGCACAGATTTGGTGTTGCGGGTGTTTGGAATGCGATTTGTCCCGAGATATCCGGGATCCTTATCAAGAGTAGGGCCTTAATATCTTAGGGTTCAAATTTGAAAATGTTCGTTGGGCATTCGAGGAAGGATCGAACTGTCGAATGACCGTTGCGGAGCTATGTCTAGTCATATGTTAAAGTAACTTGACCCGGTTCACGTAAGCTTGGGTGTTTCATGTCTTTTTAAGGAATAGCGAGCACTTCAAGAATGGATCTGTGAAGCCCGCGCTATCCTGGGGACTACTGATGGGGGGATAGTAACCCGGTAGGCCCACTTCAAGGTATAATCCGGCCCGAGGTGAGCTGATCAATACCCGGATAGGGGTAAAAAGGTTACTAGAAGGCTCAAAGGCTTGTGAGATTCGTAACCCGGCTTGTGGGTTGCGATAAGGAAAGTTAGGCTTTATATGTGGAGTTCGAGTAGGACTCAAGATGTGCCTTGAAAGGCAAGTTAGGGGTGTACGGGTGCTTTATAAACCGGCCCCTAGGTTTAGTTTGCCAGAGATTCAAGTCATAACTGTAACACCTATTATCGAGTATCCAGTATAATCATATCGAGATCCGGCGAGTTGTTTTCCGGCTCTTAGATTGCTTTTCGCCATGCCTTCCTTCGAGCTAAATCCTCTCCCAAACACCTGTGTCGACTTGCCCCTAGATCAGTTACCCCCGGTAACATCTGCCGTGATTATCCCACGACACAGGGGATTTTCTTTTTTTCTTCTTGTTGACCGGTTCCAGGGAGTGTGACCAGGTAAAACCTAGAAACGGCAGCGCGCGGCCACTGCCACGCGGGTCCACTTGAGCATCTTTGCCGTGTGCACGCACACGGTAAAGATTTATAGGTTCTTTACCGTGTGCAAGCACACGGGAAAGACTGATTTTTTTTTCCTTTTTACTTTTCCTTTTATACAATATTATTAAAACAATTATTATTATTATTTGTACTAAGTAATTAATCTCAACATGTTTATTGAAAAGATTTCGACGCTCTCGAACCCCTCTCCGGTGAAGCCCTACCTCCGCTCCGTGAAGCCGCACACACCCTGGAGCGCAACCTGTTATGAAACTCCCTATATTTATTATTACTATTATTACGTTCATAATTAAATTATTACTATTATATAATATTATTAGTCCAACCTATTATGAAACTCCCTATATTATTGTGTTTGGATTCCACCGCCGACCGGCGTTGTGTCCGGCAAAACCCGAGAGTCGCTATATATAGGGAAGTGTTCAACTTATGTGTCTATTCCATAGCTTGTAAATACATGGTATTACAACCACTATATTTTTTTGGTCATTCCGATGCTCCGGAGCTCCTCTCCGAAGAACCCTAGATGGAATCTCATGTAAACTCCATAGAGAGAAGTGGATGCCGGTGAAGCGTCCCACACCCCAGAGTGCAATCTTTGTCATCCAAAGCACACAACACAACTATACTAACTTGGTGTGGCACCCCCTAGCTTGTGTTGACATCCAGACGCTCTGTAGACCCCCCTCTGGTGCAACCCTAGACCCGCTGGAGAAATATCGGACTTATACGGAAACACGCGGTAACGGCGTCGAAAGGGGGTAGCAATGTGGAACTAGTTGCTTGGTTGTGTTAGGGTAGTCCATAGCAACCCAATACACATTGGTACAACACAACTCTTCGGAAGATTCACGACGTTTCGTCCGATACGGGAGTTTCACCCTATAAGCGCGTGTAAACTCACGAGAGAGAAGTGGATGCCGGTGAAGCGGCCCGCACCCCGGAGTGCAATCTTTGCCATCCAAAGCACACAACACAACTATACTAACTTGGTGTGGCACCCCCTAGCTTGTTTTGGCATCCAGACGCTCCGTAGACCCCCCTCCGGTGCAACCCTAGACCCGTTGGAGAAATATCGGACTTATACGGAAACACGCGGTAACGGCGTCGAAAGGGGGTAGCAATGTGGAACTAGTTTCTTGGTTGTGTTAGGGTAGTCCATAGCGACCTAATAGACATTGGTAGAACACAACTCTTCGGAAGATTCACGACGTTTCGTCCGATACGCGAGTTTCACCCTATAAGCGCGTGTAAATTCACGAGAGAGAAGTGGATGCCGGTGAAGCGGCCCACACCCCGGAGTGCAATATTTGCCATAAAAAGCACACAACACAACTATACTAACTTGGTATGGCACCCCCTAGCTTGTGTTGGCATCGAGACGCTCCGTAGAGCCCCCTCCGGTGAAACCCTACCTCCGCTGGAGAAATACCGGACTTATACGGAAACACGCGGTAACGGCGTCGAAAGGGGGTAGAGATGTGGTACTAGTTGCTTGGTTCTGTTAGGGTAGTCCATAGCAACCTAATAGACATTGGTAGAACACAACTCTTCGGAAGATTCACGACGTTTCGTCCGATACGGGAGTTTCACCCTATAAACGCGTGTAAACTCACGAGAGAGAGGTGGATGCCGGTGAAGCGGCCCACACCCCGGAGTGCAATCTTTGCCATCCAAAGAACAAAAAACAACTATAATAACATGGTATGGCACCCCTAGATTTTGTTGGGATGCAGACGCTCTGTAGCCCCCCCTCCGGTGAAACCCTAGACCCGCTGGAGAAATACATGACTTATACGGAAACACGAGGTAACGGCGTCGAAAGGGGGTAGCAATGTGGAACTAGTTGCTTGGTTGTGTTAGGGTAGTCCATAGCAACCCAATACACATTGGTACAACACAACTCTTCGGAAGATTCACGACGTTTCGTCCGATACGGGAGTTTCACCCTATAAGCGCGTGTAAACTCACGAGAGAGAAGTGGATGCCGGTGAAGCGGCCCGCACCCCGGAGTGCAATCTTTGCCATCCAAAGCACACAACACAACTATACTAACTTGGTATGGCACCCCCTAGCTTGTTTTGGCATCCAGACGCTCCGTAGACCCCCCCCTCCGGTGAAACCCTAGACCCGCTGGAGAAATACCGGACTTATACGGAAACACGCGGTAACGGCGTCGAAAGTGGGTAGCAATGTGGAACTAGTTGCTTGGTTGTGTTAGGGTAGTCCATAGCGACCTAATAGACATTGGTAGAACACAACTCTTCGGAAGATTCACGACGTTTCGTTCGATACGCGAGTTTCACCCTATAAGCGCGTGTAAACTCACGAGAGAGAAGTGGATGCCGGTGAAGCGGCCCACACCCCGGAGTGCAATCTTTGCCATCAAAAGCACACAACACAACTATACTAACTTGGTATGGCACCCTCTAGTTTGTTTTGGGATCCTGACGCTCCGTAGCCCCACCTCCGGTGAAACCCTAGACCCGTTGGAGAAATACCGGACTTATACGGAAACAGGCGGTAACGGCGTCGAAAGGGGGTAGCAATGTGAAACTAGTTGCTTGGTTGTGTGAGCGTAGTCCATAGCAACCCAATACATATTGGTACAACACAACTCTTCGGAAGATTCACGACGTTTCGTCCGATACGGGAGTTTCACCCTATAAGCGCGTGTAAACTCACGAGAGAGAAGTGGATGCCGGTGAAGCGGCCCGCACCCCGGAGTGCAATCTTTGCCATCCAAAGCACACAACACAACTATACTAACTTGGTGTGGCACCCCCTAGCTTGTTTTGGCATCCAGACGCTCCGTAGACCCCCCTCCGGTGCAACCCTAGACCCGCTGGAGGAATACCGGACTTATACGGAAACACGCGGTAACGGCGTCGAAAGTGGGTAGCAATGTGGAACTAGTTTCTTGGTTGTGTTAGGGTAGTCCATAGCGACCTAATAGACATTGGTAGAACACAACTCTTCGGAAGATTCACGACGTTTCGTCCGATACGGGAGTTTCACCCTATAAGCGCGTGTAAACTCACGAGAGAGAAGTGGATGCCGGTGAAGCGGCCCGCACCCCGGAGTGCAATCTTTGCCATCCAAAGCACACAACACAACTATACTAACTTGGTGTGGCACCCCCTAGCTTGTTTTGGCATCCAGACGCTCCGTAGACCCCCCTCCGGTGCAACCCTAGACCCGCTGGAGGAATACCGGACTTATACGGAAACACGCGGTAACGGCGTCGAAAGTGGGTAGCAATGTGGAACTAGTTTCTTGGTTGTGTTAGGGTAGTCCATAGCGACCTAATAGACATTGGTAGAACACAACTCTTCGGAAGATTCACGACGTTTCGTCCGATACGCGAGTTTCACCCTATAAGCGCGTGTAAACTCACGAGAGAGAAGTGGATGCCGGTGAAGCGGCCCACACCCCGGAGTGCAATATTTGCCATAAAAAGCACACAACACAACTATACTAACTTGGTATGGCACCCCCTAGCTTGTGTTGGCATCCAGACGCTCCGTAGAGCCCCCTCCGGTGAAACCCTACCTCCGCTGGAGAAATACCGGACTTATACGGAAACACGCGGTAACGGCGTCGAAAGGGTGTAGAGATGTGGTACTAGTTGCTTGGTTCTGTTAGGGTAGTCCATAGAAACCTAATAGACATTGGTAGAACACAACTCTTCGGAAGATTCACGACGTTTCGTCCGATACGAGAGTTTCACCCTATAAACGCGTGTAAACTCACGAGAGAGAGGTGGATGCCGGTGAAGCGGCCCACACCCCGGAGTGCAATCTTTGCCATCCAAAGAACAAAAAACAACTATAATAACATGGTATGGCACCCCTAGATTTTGTTGGGATGCAGACGCTCTGTAGCCCCCCCCCCTCGGGTGAAACCCTAGACCCGCTGGAGAAATACCGGACTTATACGGAAACACGAGGTAACGGCGTCGAAAGGGGGTAGCAATGTGGAACTAGTTTCTTGGTTGTGTTAGGGTAGTCCATAGCAACCTAATAGACATTGGTAGAACACAACTCTTCGGAAGATTCACGACGTTTCGTCCGATACGGGAGTTTCACCCTATAAACGCGTGTAAACTCACGAGAGAGAGGTGGATGCCGGTGAAGCGGCCCACACCCCGGAGTGCAATCTTTGCCATCCAAAGAACAAAAAACAACTATAATAACATGGTATGGCACCCCTAGATTTTGTTGGGATGCAGACGCTCTGTAGCCCCCCCTCCGGTGAAACCCTAGACCCGCTGGAGAAATACAGGACTTATACGGAAACACGAGGTAACGGCGTCGAAAGGGGGTAGCAATGTGGAACTAGTTGCTTGGTTGTGTTAGGGTAGTCCATAGCAACCCAATACACATTGGTACAACACAACTCTTCGGAAGATTCACGACGTTTCGTCCGATACGGGAGTTTCACCCTATAAACGCGTGTAAACTCACGAGAGAGAGGTGGATGCCGGTGAAGCGGCCCACACCCCGGAGTGCAATCTTTGCCATACAAAGAACAAAAAACAACTATAATAACATGGTATGGCACCCCTAGATTTTGTTGGGATGCAGACGCTCTGTAGCCCCCCCTCCGGTGAAACCCTAGACCCGCTGGAGAAATACAGGACTTATACGGAAACACGAGGTAACGGCGTCGAAAGGGGGTAGCAATGTGGAACTAGTTGCTTGGTTGTGTTAGGGTAGTCCATAGCAACCCAATACACATTGGTACAACACAACTCTTCGGAAGATTCACGACGTTTCGTCCGATACGGGAGTTTCACCCTATAAGCGCGTGTAAACTCACGAGAGAGAAGTGGATGCCGGTGAAGCGGCCCGCACCCCGGAGTGCAATCTTTGCCATCCAAAGCACACAACACAACTATACTAACTTGGTATGGCACCCCCTAGCTTGTTTTGGCATCCAGACGCTCCGTAGACCCCCCCTCCGGTGAAACCCTAGACCCGCTGGAGAAATACCGGACTTATACGGAAACACGCGGTAACGGCGTCGAAAGTGGGTAGCAATGTGGAACTAGTTGCTTGGTTGTGTTAGGGTAGTCCATAGCGACCTAATAGACATTGGTAGAACACAACTCTTCGGAAGATTCACGACGTTTCGTTCGATACGCGAGTTTCACCCTATAAGCGCGTGTAAACTCACGAGAGAGAAGTGGATGCCGGTGAAGCGGCCCACACCCCGGAGTGCAATCTTTGCCATCAAAAGCACACAACACAACTATACTAACTTGGTATGGCACCCTCTAGTTTGTTTTGGGATCCTGACGCTCCGTAGCCCCACCTCCGGTGAAACCCTAGACCCGTTGGAGAAATACCGGACTTATACGGAAACAGGCGGTAACGGCGTCGAAAGGGGGTAGCAATGTGAAACTAGTTGCTTGGTTGTGTTAGCGTAGTCCATAGCAACCCAATACATATTGGTACAACACAACTCTTCGGAAGATTCACGACGTTTCGTCCGATACGGGAGTTTCACCCTATAAGCGCGTGTAAACTCACGAGAGAGAAGTGGATGCCGGTGAAGCGGCCCGCACCCCGGAGTGCAATCTTTGCCATCCAAAGCACACAACACAACTATACTAACTTGGTGTGGCACCCCCTAGCTTGTTTTGGCATCCAGACGCTCCGTAGACCCCCCTCCGGTGCAACCCTAGACCCGCTGGAGGAATACCGGACTTATACGGAAACACGCGGTAACGGCGTCGAAAGTGGGTAGCAATGTGGAACTAGTTTCTTGGTTGTGTTAGGGTAGTCCATAGCGACCTAATAGACATTGGTAGAACACAACTCTTCGGAAGATTCACGACGTTTCGTCCGATACGGGAGTTTCACCCTATAAGCGCGTGTAAACTCACGAGAGAGAAGTGGATGCCGGTGAAGCGGCCCGCACCCCGGAGTGCAATCTTTGCCATCGAAAGCACACAACACAACTATACTAACTTGGTGTGGCACCCCCTAGCTTGTTTTGGCATCCAGACGCTCCGTAGACCCCCCTCCGGTGCAACCCTAGACCCGCTGGAGGAATACCGGACTTATACGGAAACACACGGTAACGGCGTCGAAAGTGGGTAGCAATGTGGAACTAGTTGCTTGGTTGTGTTAGGGTAGTCCATAGCAACTTAATAGACATTGGTAGAACACAACTCTTCATAAGATTCACGACGTTTTGTCCGATACGGGAGTTTCACCCTATAAACGCGTGTAAACTCACGAGAGAGAGGTGGATGCCGGTGAAGCGACCCACACCCCGGTGTGCAATCTTTGCCATCCAGAGCAGACAATACAACTATAATAACATGGTATGGCACCCTCTAGCTTGTTTTGGGATCCTGACGCTCCGTAGCCCCACCTCCGGTGAAACCCTAGACCCGTTGGAGAAATACCGGACTTATACGGAAACAGGCGGTAACGGCGTCGAAAGGGGGTAGCAATGTGAAACTAGTTGCTTGGTTGTGTTAGCGTAGTCCATAGCAACCCAATACATATTGGTACAACACAACTCTTCGGAAGATTCACGACGTTTCGTCCGATACGGGAGTTTCACCCTATAAGCGCGTGTAAACTCACGAGAGAGAAGTGGATGCCGGTGAAGCGGCCCGCACCCCGGAGTGCAATATTTGCCATCCAAAGCACAGAACACAACTATACTAACTTGGTATGGAACCCCCTAGCTTGTTTTGGCATCCAGACGCTCCGTAGACCCCCCCTCCGGTGAAACCATAGACCCGCTGGAGAAATACCGGACTTATACGGAAACACACGGTAACGGCGTCGAAAGTGGGTAGCAATGTGGAACTAGTTGCTTGGTTGTGTTAGGGTAGTCCATAGCAACTTAATAGACATTGGTAGAACACAACTCTTCAGAAGATTCACGACGTTTCGTCCGATACGGGAGTTTCACCCTATAAACGCGTGTAAACTCACGAGAGAGAGGTGGATGCCGGTGAAGCGGCCCACACCCCGGTGTGCAATCTTTGCCATCCAGAGCAGACAATACAACTATAATAACATGGTATGGCACCCTCTAGCTTGTTTTGGGATCCTGACGCTCCGTAGCCCCACCTCCGGTGAAACCCTAGACCCGTTGGAGAAATACCGGACTTATACGGAAACAGGCGGTAACGGCGTCGAAAGGGGGTAGCAATGTGAAACTAGTTTCTTGGTTGTGTTAGCGTAGTCCATAGCAACCCAATACATATTGGTACAACACAACTCTTCGGAAGATTCACGACGTTTCGTCCGATACGGGAGTTTCACCCTATAAGCTCGTGTAAACTCACGAGAGAGAAGTGGATGCCGGTGAAGCGGCCCGCACCCCGGAGTGCAATATTTGCCATCCAAAGCACACAACACAACTATACTAACTTGGTGTGGCACCCCCTAGCTTGTGTTGACATCCAGACGCTCCGTAGACCCCCCTCTGGTGCAACCCTAGACCCGCTGGAGAAATATCGGACTTATACGGAAACACGCGGTAACGGCGTCGAAAGGGGGTAGCAATGTGGAACTAGTTGCTTGGTTGTGTTAGGGTAGTCCATAGCAACCCAATACACATTGGTACAACACAACTCTTCGGAAGATTCACGACGTTTCGTCCGATACGGGAGTTTCACCCTATAAGCGCGTGTAAACTCACGAGAGAGAAGTGGATGCCGGTGAAGCGGCCCGCACCCCGGAGTGCAATCTTTGCCATCCAAAGCACACAACACAACTATACTAACTTGGTGTGGCACCCCCTAGCTTGTTTTGGCATCCAGACGCTCCGTAGACCCCCCTCCGGTGCAACCCTAGACCCGTTGGAGAAATATCGGACTTATACGGAAACACGCGGTAACGACGTCGAAAGGGGGTAGCAATGTGGAACTAGTTTCTTGGTTGTGTTAGGGTAGTCCATAGCGACCTAATAGACATTGGTAGAACACAACTCTTCGGAAGATTCACGACGTTTCGTCCGATACGCGAGTTTCACCCTATAAGCGCGTGTAAATTGATGAGAGAGAAGTGGATGCCGGTGAAGCGGCCCACACCCCGGAGTGCAATATTTGCCATAAAAAGCACACAACACAACTATACTAACTTGGTATGGCACCCCCTAGCTTGTGTTGGCATCCAGACGCTCCGTAGAGCCCCCTCCGGTGAAACCCTACCTCCGCTGGAGAAATACCGGACTTATACGGAAACACGCGGTAACGGCGTCGAAAGAGGGTAGAAATCTAAAACTAGTTGCATGCTTCTGGTAGGGTAGGCCATAATAAACAAGGGGAATTTTTATAAATTGATAAATGAAATTAAATACTGTAATTATAAACTAAACAAGCTATTTTGAAAGGAAAAATAAAAAAAAATTCTTTACCGTGTGCATGCACACGGCAAAGACTGAAAAAATCTTTCCCGTGTGCGGGCACACGGCAAAGAAATAAAGAAATTTTTTTTCGCGGACGCGGACAGTGTGGTTCGGTGTCAGTGCTTTGCCGTGTGCATGCACACGGTAAAGGAGATATCTTTGCCGTGTGCATGCACACGGCAAAGAACTGACGTAACAGTTCCGTTCTGCCCCGCAACGGAATGGCCACGTGGCCGTAATCTTTACCGTGTGGTTTCTTTCCCGTGTGCTTTTTTATTTCTTTGCCGTGTGTCAATCTTTACCGTGTGCTTTTCGTGTAACTAGACCGTGTGTTTTTCTTTACCGTGCGCGACACACGGCAAAGATAATCAATGCCGTGTGCCCGATGTAGTGCACACGGGAAAGATCTAAGCACACGGGAAAGAACTCGTCTCCCGTAGTGGAGAGCGGATGAGACGGGAAAACATGACAAGTATCGCTCGCGAAGCATACGAAAGTGAACTTCTAATAGCTTTTTCGTTTTCTAGTGATTTCCTACGATTGGGCAAGGGTGGTGGTCGTCAAAGTGCTCGGTCGATCACCACGCGAGCGCCATCATGACCTGTCTTCACTCGGTAGTCACGTGGACTCAGAGAACATAAATGTGGAATACATCGCTCTTTTTACATGATTTAAATTCACACCTATCTCTCCTAGAAAATAGTTTGGCACATATCCCAAGGTTGTATAGTCGGTCAAGATATCAGGATCATGTGGACCCATGTGCCAAAACACTACTCCCATGAAATTAAACTTTTATTTTCCTTCTATTTTCCTTTATGTTTCAAATTAACTATATTTTCTTTGTAACTCTATATTTAATTTTTTTTCTAAACTTAATTATAACACACACTCTCTCTCCATCTGTCTCTCTCTCATAGGATTTGAAGTTCTGCATAGACGATGAGAGCATCATTTGGCAGATCGGGCTACATATAGCCGTTTATTTTTGTCACTCGAAAAACAAATTTTCAAAGTGTCAAAAAATCCTGAAAGAAATATGTGCAGATAGCCACGTATATATCCTACATGTGTACAAAATCTCAATTCGAAATACACTATATTATATGCAACATAAAAAAGACAAAATTTTATATTTGAGCATATTAACATTGCAGTCCAAATCTTACAAGACTTTGTCGTTTTTATGCAGCTCGAAATGCAAATAATTTTGAATTGACATTTTGCACAATTGGTCCGATATGTTGGGTCTTTTAAAAGGTTCCACAGAAAGCTTTTCTAACTTCAGCATTGAGGTAGTAGCTCCATCTAGGTCCGACGGAATACTTCCGTAAGCAGCCTTGTCTTGTTGATATTCTTGTGCAAAGAATGTAGCCGACGACTAGCTGGGATACCTAGATGGTCTACACTAGTGGAAAACAGACTATTCGTACCGGTTTCAGAGGGTTTCTAGTACTGGTTGGACAACCGGTACTAATTAATCGGGACTAAAGGTAGTCTAACCTTTAGTACCGGTTCCTTATGAACCGGTATTGATGGTGCCTCCACGTGGCCTCAGGGGAGCCCGCGGGGCTGGAGACATTTGGTACCGGTTCGTAACACGAACCGGGACCAAAGGGTTGGAAGGGGTTTAGGGGTTTTTTTTTAAAGTGAGGGATTTAGGGTTTATGAGGGGTTTACGGTTGAGGAAAGCTTTAGGAGGGGCCGTATCGGACCTTTTCATCGTACGAGGATCGCGTCGATGCTCACAAACTTGGTGCATATATATAACACATGTAATTAATTACATTAGATCGCAAATTGAGTAGTGTTTTATAGTTGCATTCTCCGAGGCATACTTTATATGTAATATTACATGTAGCTAGCTCAGTATTACATTGAGGCATACACTACGATGCATGGTAGTACTCTCCGAAAGGAGATATGACTTCTTGGAGGAAAAATTCCGCCATTTCCTCACAAATTGCTTGGAAGCGGCGCTCGAGGGGGAGGTTCTCCCGCTTTCTTGCCAACTGTAAAAGAATGAGAGAGATACAAATGAATACATACGTAAGTTATCAAATCATAATAAAACAACTATGACTGAAACTTAGCAGAACTGATGGTAACAAAATAAATTTGTAAATATAGTTTACATACCTCCTTATTTCTATTATTATTTATTCTCTCGGAGACAATCATGTGAATGTTCTCACAAACATAGTAAGAACATAGATTAGTCCCCTTTGGTTGTTCATCGCAAATCTGTGCAAGAATATAATTTAATCAAACAATAACCAAGTATGATAACGGTGTGTGTGGACCTAGGTAGTAGTACTTACTTTCCCTTTCCATGTCAGTTTCTCCGGTCATCCACCTTCCGGATCATCCTTGATGAACGTTTCACATTTGCTGCCCGACAAAAAATTGAATAAAAGAGTTATTAATTTGTTGACATCAGGAAATTAACGAAAAAGCCGATAAGAATTAAATAAAATTACCCTTTGAGCATATCAAAACAGTGCTTGTAATATATAGGAGGTTTGCTAATTGACTCGTAGACATCAATATGTCCATCGCGCATTTTAGTGACGATAAGCATAAAGTGGAAGCTGCGCACGTTTAAATATGCAGTGTCATAGATATAGATCATTAGTTATAAGGACAAATAGAATGTGTTAGTAGACAGTAACACTCACTTGTAGTTATAAGGCCAAAGTATTTGTTTTTTGTTACGTCGTCACTTCAAAAACCTGAGCAAAGTCTCTGGTGTATCCTTGTTATACATGGGATTCTTTATGGTTTCTTCATGCATTGTATCTGCGTCAATGAACCCAATTTCATTGATTTTATTCCTTTTGCATTCGAGCATCTCCAATCTGCATAATATAGCGTAAACAAGATTAAATTGAGGATAATTACAAAAAATGAACGAACTTAGCTAAATCCTTCTGAAAATACATAATAAATAAATCACTTACAGACAATAGCAAGTGAGCAACTATTTGTCGAGTGCCCGGAGATTGTATAACGCAAAAAGATCCTCGAAGTCAATGCTGACAGCGTAATCTTGGAAGTAGTGCTCCTCCTTTACTTCCACCATCATAGCCGCGTACCCTTCCTTTGCCCTACCCAAGTACCACTTATGCAAATTGCACATTTTGTTTGGTAGGATGGATACATTCTCGACCAATTTTTTCCCTTTTGCATATGCGTATGCTACTTCAGCGATTGGGTACTCGATATCTGTTGTGTGATAAGTACTTTGTACGGCCTTGTTGTCAAATACCTTGAGAGGGGCAATCGATTGACCGGCTTGTTCTCCGAGCTAGGGAACTTTTATCCCTTTTTCCTCTTGAGTTGTTGTTTCCTTTTTAGTGCCTGCTGGTCCACCGGGTTCTTCCCTTTTCCCTCCTGGAGCATCTTGTCATATGAATTTTCAATAGAACGCATATAGTCTGATGGTAGCGATGGTGGACGGTTATATAGGTTCTCAACGGTACGCACAACTTTAACCGGATCTAGCGTCTTCTCAAAAGGTATCTCTGGCACTTTCTTAGCAAAATGTGGGCAGCCACCTCGGAACGAAAGATGACCTTGGTTTCCTCGTCAAGTCTTTCCCAAGGTAACTTATGAAGAGGCGGCGGTGCTCTCTCTATTTTGGGTCTCTTCCTGGGCGGCGAACGGTTCTGCTTAACGGGCGCTTTCTCACGCGGAGGATATCGAGATGCTGGGCTCGCGCTACCCCCCTCAGGTAGGTGTGGCCCTTCCTGCTTATGTGAACTGCTAGCCGGAGAGATCAATGGCCCTTTATGCTCATGTGGACTGTCAGCAGGAGTAGTCGTTGGCTCTTGCTGCTCATGTGGACTGCGCTGCTCATGTGGACTGGTATCACGAGGATCCGGTGGCCTTGGCACGAGGCCTAAAAATACGATGTATTTTTTTGTCTAGAGGGTGAAACCGCGCTTGACATCGCCCAGTGTCTTCTCCTGGTCACCTCCAGGATGACCAAGATCCATTGTTTCATAACTAGGCACAATGTGATCCACCCCGACAAGAGCACAGTCAGCTGGAATGGGCTAATGATGGTGCGTTCCTCCATCTTTTGTGGGTAAACATAGCCGACCGCGCTACCTTAATGGACATGTTCCTCATTGGCACATGTAGCTCGCACTCTTTCTTCTCCGTGACATAATCCACGGGGTAGCTTGCTCCACATCCTTCAAGATGCGAGGAACCCACGCTGCTTTTCGGCTGAGATGGGGCGGCATCGGCTTGATGATATTCTATAAAAGGCGGCTGATCAGGTACCCTCTGCCGATTCTGCTCCAGCTGATGCACCTGTTGTTCCTATGTCGATAACTGGTCAGCACACTTCTTCTTTGTTCTCGAACGACTTCTGTAACTCTCAGCGCACTCCGTCCACGCATCCTTCATGGTGAGACCTAGGAGGGTTCGTACTCGTCCAACGTGTTCAGGATTCCCGAGAGCTAGTATCAACTCGTCATTCTCTCTATCGGGAATGTAAACTGCTACACTTTGATGGTGTGTTGGAAACCCCAAGAGGAGGGTTTGATGAGCAAGCGGTAAGAATTTCCCTCAGTTAAGAACCAGGGTTATCAATCCAGTAGGAGAAAGAGGATCTCGGGAATGTTGATGCCACTGACGATGGTTATGGCGCCTCACCGGTGTCAGCAACAACGTGGAACCTGCACACAACACAACCAAAATACTTTGTCCCAACGGTACAGTGAGGTTGTCAATCTCACCGGTCTTGTTGAAAACAAAGACTAGACGTATAGTGTGGAAAATGGTGTATGCTTGCAGTAAGTAAAGAAAGCAGGAAATTTTAGTGGTTTGTTTAACTGTGTAAGAAAATTGACCGGGGTTCGTAGGTTCACTAGTGGTGTCTCTCCATAAAAGAAAGCATGCTAGGTGAACAAATTACAGCTAAGGAATTGATAAATGAAGGTTGAACCGTAGTGCACATTGATGACATGATGACTACTATGATATTTAGTGCGGGCATTACAACAATATACATAGACCGCAATCCAATTGCATCTATGACTAATAATCCACCCTCAGGTTATCATCCGAACCCCCTTAGGTATTTAGTTGCAAGCAACAGATAACTGCATTAAACAATGTGTCTAAAGTAAGCGATGATTGTACACGCGGGCACTCACACCGTTGTTTTCTCCCTAGTAGCAACAGTCCATCCTCCCCCATCACGTTTCTGTCACTCGAGCGCAAGCGAGAAGGAGGGATGAACCCACTATCTAGCATAAATACTCCCTCTTGGCGTCACTAGCAACTACTTGGCCAGAGCAACCACTAGCAACAGAAAGCATGCAAGATCACAAATAACATATGCAATAAAGACTATAATCAACTTGGCATAAGTTCAATATTCATTGGATCGCAGCAAACACAACATATAGAATTACATAAGATCAATCTCGATCATGATAGGCAGCTCACCAGATCTAAACATGGAGGCATATATGGAGAAGACAACCATCTAGCTACTGCTATGGACCCGTAGTCCAAGGATGAACTACTCACGCATCACTCTGGAGGAAGGCATGGTGATGGAGAAGCCTCTGGTGATGATTTCCTCTCCGACAGGGTGCCGGGAGACAGCTTCAGAACCCGCTGGTCTAGGGTTGACTACAACGGCGGCTACGGAACTTTTCGGGGATATTTGATCAGGTGCCTAGGGTTTTCTATCCGGGGGGAATAAATAGGCGAAAGGGAAAAGGCGGTGGAGGCCTGGGGGCCCCACACCACCAGCTGGCGCGGCCAGGGGGAGGCCGCACCACCCCATGGTGTGCCCCCCTGGTGCACGTCGTCGACTCTTATTCGGTCTTCTGGATGCTTCCGGGGAAAATAGGCACTTCGGGCTTTGTGGGCTCCAATCCGAGAATGTTTCCAGAACAACTTTTCTGAAATAAAAAACAGCAGAAAACTGAGAACTGGCACTTGGCATCTTGTTAATAGGTTAGTCCTGGAAAACGAGTAAAAATGCTATAAATAAGGGAGAAAACATGTAGCAATTGGCATAATAGTATCATACAATTCCCTTCTAACCTTGTCTATTGCATCTACAAGCTCCTTGGTGATTATTTTAATTTTCTCCTTCCATTTTCCCTGTGTAACGATCTCCCATGTCTTTGGGTGCAACCCTGCCCCGTGCGAACAACTAGAACTTGGACCGGTAGGTCCAGTCGTATGTCTGTGGAGTGACCCCGGCTGCCAGAAGTTTAGCTTCATATGCTTTCCACATAGGAATGGCAGTCTTGTAGCCACCTGACCCCAATCTATGAAAATATTTCTTCTTCTTAGAATTATCTACATTTGTGGTTGATCGGGACTTATACCCTAACGAGGTCCTATACGCCTTAAATGCAGGCCAGTGGGATTGTAGCTTCTCATATCTGCCATGGAATTCAGGACCTTCAGCTCCAAAGTCTGGCCATAACTTTTTCTTCCAGCTCTGGAATTGTACGGCCATCTTCTTAAGAGTCCATTCTTTGAGCTTCTCCTTCTAGCGTTCCGTGAATTCTAACGGTAGGTTGAAGTGTGTCAGTAGACTCTCAAAACGTAAATCTTTTGTAATGTCGCTGACATAACTAGCTTCGTCAGCCACCGCCTTTTTCGGCTTATGCCAATCTGCAATGATGATCGGTATAACGTTCCTATAGGTATAATGTCCCTAACAACAACTCCGGCTTGATTGACAAATTTCTTAATGTTATCTGCGGGTTCCACCGGTTCGCCAGTAGCCTTAAATGTGTTTAGGGATAATTTAGCCTCGTCCGATAGAGGTTTCGTCAGACCTCGAGGATCATGCTTTTTATCAGATTTGCTCGATGATCCAGAAGGCTAAAACAAAAAATATTCGTTAATAAGTGCAATACAAATAAATCAATTCGTCTACTAATATAGCATTCCCATAATATACAACTTGCCGGAATTTGTTAAGGGCAATTCGTCAGCCATTCTCCCTTCAGACTCAATTCCTTCACCGGAGTCGTTCAGAAATTTTGTCATAATGTCTTTGTCATCTTCATTGCCATCGTCATTGCCATCTTCCTCGGCTTCTGGTCGTGCACTGTTATATATCAGTTGTTGCGCCAAATCTTCTTCCTCCTCATTTCGGAAGAACAGGGGGGCGTCCGGATCCATAGCTCAATGTCGATCACAACAAATTTTAAATAGCAAATTTCATAAATAAAAACTTTTTTCTAAGTACTAAATAATGTAAGTACTAAATATTGCAAAAAAAAATCCAAGTTTAAATAGCAAAATACTTTTCTAAGTACTAAATATTGCAAAATATTACTAACGGTCATCAGCGAGAATATTGCAAAATATTACTAATGATCACTTTTCTAAGTACGAAAGTGATTATTACTAAGTACTAAATATTGCAAAATATTACTAAATATTGCCAAATCTTCTTCCTCCTCATTTTTTCTAAGTACTACAAATTTTAAGTCTAATACCTAAATATTTTTCTCTAAGTACTAAATGTCATGATACTAAATAGAAACTTTCATAAATAACAACTAGCTCAATAATCTAAATAATAAATATTGTGAGTACTAAAAATTGCAATTTTTTTCTCTAAGACTCATACCAAAAAAAAATTCTCTAAATCTAATACCTAAATTTTTTTCTCTAAGTCTAATACCTAAATTTTTTTCTCTATGTCTAATACTTAAATTTTTTTATCTAAGTCTAGCTAGCTAGTAATAAATGTTATTCTAAATACTAAATATTGTGAGTACTAAAAATTGCAATTTTTTTCTCTAAGTCTAATATCTAAAAATAATTCTCTATGTCTAATACCTAATTTTTTTTCTCTAAGTCTAGCTAGATTGATAGTACTAAATATTATTCTAAATACTAAATATTGCTAGTACTATGTATTTTACAGTAGAAAAAAATTACTATGTATTTTACACTAGAAAAAAACAAAGAAAAAAAGAAAAAGAAAACCTCACCTTCGATTCTCTATGCATGGGGCGGAGGCGGAGGCGGAGGCAGATGCGCAGAGGCAGGGGCAGTGACGCAGATGGGCAGGGCGGTGAAGCAGAGGCAGGGGCGGGCCGGGGCGGAGGCGCAGACGCAGGGGCGGTGACACGCGGTGGTGGCTCTCGACGGGAGCCGGAGGCACCCGCGCGGCGGCGATCGACTAGGGAGCACGGGCCTGGGAGCAGCAGGCGCACGTCGAGGAGAGGCAGTGAAAAAACTCCGGCGACAAGGAGGTGCAGGGCAGCACTACGGCGCGCGGCGGCAGCACTTTATCGTCGTCGTCGTCGAGATGGAGCCCGAAGGCGCGCCTGTTCTTCTGCGGGACTTGGCCAAAATTTGGATAAAAACGCTTAGGCCCCCGCGCGTTTCAGCCCTTAAGTCCCTGTTTGTTCTACCAACCGGGACCAATACCCCTTTGGTACCGGTTGGTAGCACGAACCGGTACTAAAGGGATGCATTAGTACCGGTTGTTGGCAGCAACCGGTACCAAAGGGTTCCGCTGGGCCCACTCCAACTGCGCGCGAACCGGTCAGTCTTTTGTACCGGTTGGTAGTACTAACCGGTACTAAAGGTTTATTTTCTATTTTCTCTTTTCATCTCTTTTTCTTTTCTTGTTTTATTAAAAAACTATAACTTTTTAAAGGAAAGTCCAAATTATATGAAGCTAATTTATAAAATTTTGTAAAATTAAAAGCTATCAACTAAAAATAATTTTGTGATGTTTTGTAACATTTTCAATTTTGAAATTTCAAAATGGATTTAAATAGATAGTACAAATTATAATTAAGTCCAGAATGGAAACCCCAGTTTGGAGCGTGTTGGGGAGTTTTCGGGCGCGAGCGCGGTGCGACAGCAAATACAGAAGCTCTATAAAAAAGAAATAGGGTGCTACAAATTTCTTTTATTAAAAACAGAAAACAAACGCGCTAGCGTGCCGTAGTTCACCGGAATACAAATTCTTTTATTAAAAAAAGAAAACAGACGAACACTACTCCTCGTCGTCGTCGTTTGGGAACTCGTCGGTGACCTCCTCCTGGTCATCGTAATTGCCGAACTCGTCGTTGACCTCCTCATCGTCGTCCCAGGTGCACTATGGTATGTGCGAGATAGGCTCCCATCTCGGATCGTCGGAGCCCCAGACTTCGCCGGCGTGGTCGGCCCGGCAGAGCTCTTGCAACACCTTCATCCTCGCTTCCCGGGCGGCCTCTAACGTGAGCTGGCGTTCGAAGCGGCGCTCCGCCCGCTCAGCCGCACGGGTCTGCCAGAGCTCCACGCCGGCGCTCTCCTTCCCCGGATTGTTCCGGTAATACTCTCGGACGACGCGATTGTCCCTGGCGTCGACTAGGCCATGAAACGCGCGGTGGCGGAGGTGGTGGTGGTCGGCGGCAGTGACGATCTGTGGGATCGGCGCCCTGGCCTCCTCTTCCTAGAGGGTGTGGTAGTCGCGTCCCAGGCGCGGGCGGTAGAGGTGCCAGGCCGCCGCGTCCCAGGCGCGGGCGGCCTCCGCCTCCGTCGCAAAGGAGCCGAGGGGGATGCGGTCGTCCCCGTTGCGGATATCCGCGATGAACATTCCTTTTGGCCATGCTCGGACGCCGCGGAAGCCGGTGGTGTTGTTCGTCCTCGGAGGCATGGTGGCGGCGCGACGGTGCGTGGATAGGAGTGCTCGTGTGGAGAAGAGAAGATGCTCGACGCGCTGCTTATTGTAACGCGCCACGCAGCCACATGGCACAACTCCCGCGCCACGCGTTACAACTCCTTCGTCCGAGATGCACGTTTGTGTGCAATATGGGCTCATTATAACACTATGCCATGTGCTTGGCCATAATACCCGTCATTTCAACCGAAACCCTAGAATGTTAGGAGGAGATAGCAATTTTTTGTGAACACGTTTTCAATAGAACTGTCGTATTCCAAGTTTATTATTTTTGGTGGATACTAGTACATATTTAATGACACCAGGCAAAGGTCTCGCGTTATTTAGGTTTTTTTTTAATTTACTGGAATTTTCTCAACCCGTTTTACGAGAAAGTCAAGACGACGGGCATGACCGTTCATAGCTAGGGGTTCTATATTCAGCAACTCACGGTGGATCTCTATTGAGATAGGTAGTTGAGTACCTAAAAATGATTTTTGCCAAAATTTATGAGCAAATTACGAGGCACCTGTAGTTCAAATATGTCCCGTTTCCAGCTGAATCGGCAGAAACTTGTGATTTTCAAAAGAGCTAGATGGATATCTTTTCTTAGAAAAAAGATTGTGTATTTGGGTATCACATGTCCTATCATGTTAAAAAAAAATTAAGCCTCCAAGTTTTACAACATGTTTGTGGTAGGTGATACGTCTCCAACGTATGTATAATTTCTGATGCTCCATGATCATATTATACCAATTGCTACATGTTTTCTCCCTTATTTATAGCATTTTTATATGTTTTCCAAGACTAACCTATTAACAAGATTCCAAGTGTCAGTTCCTTGTTTTCTGTTGTTTTTTGTTTCAGAAAAGTTGTTCTGGAAACATTCTCGGAATTGGACCCCACAAAGCCTGAAGTGCCTATTTTCCCCTGAAGCATCCAAACCACGGAAGGAGAGTCGAAGACGGGCATCAGGAGGGCCACACCATAGGGTGGTGCGGCCTCCCCCTCGCCGCGCTAGCTATAGGTGTGGGGCCCCCAGGCCTCAACCGCCTTTGCTCTTTCGCCTATTTATTCCCCCCGGAGGGAAAACCCTAAACACTTGATCAAATATCCCCGAAAAGTTCCGCAGCCGCCGTCGTCGTCAACCCTAGATCAGGGGGGGTCTGAAGCTGTCTCCCGGCACCCTATTGGAGAGGAAGTCATCACCGGAGCCTTCTACATCACCATGCCTGCCTCTGGAGTGATGCGTGAATAGTTCATCCTTGGACAACGGGTCCATAGAAGTAGCTAGATGGTTGTCTCCTCCTCATATGCCTCCATTTTTAGATCTCGTGAGCTGCTTATTATGATCGAGACTGATCTTATGTAATTCTATATGATGTGTTTGCTGGGATCCGATGAATATTGAACTTATGCCAAGTTGATTATAGTCTTTATTTCATATGTTATTTGTGATCGTGCATGCTTTCCATTGCTAGTGCTTGCTCTGGCCAAGTAGTTGCTAGTGACTCCAAAAGGGAGTATTTATACTAGATAGTGGATTCATGCCTCCTTTTCGCCAATGCTCGAGTGAAAGAAATGTGACAGGGGAGGATGTGTTGTTGCCACTAGGGCAAAAACAGAGGTGTGAGTGCCCGCGTGTACAATCGTTGCTTACATTACACACACTAATTACTATGTGATTCATCAGGACATTACAACAAGATACATAGACTGTTATCCAACTGCATCTATGACTAATAACCCACCCTCCGAATATCATCCAATCAAACGTTGGGTATTAAGTTGCAAGCAACAGATAATTGCAGTAAGCAAAGTGTGTAATGTAAACAATAACATCATCCTTAGACAAAAAATATTGTTGTTTTCTCCCTAATGGGAACAACACATCGTCCGTCCGTCACGTTTCTGTCACTCGAGCACATATGCAAAGGAGGCATGAACCCACTATGGAGCATAAATACTTTCTCTTGGAGTTACTAGCATCTACTTGGCCAGAGCATCTACTAACAACGGAGAGCATGCAAGATCATAAATAACATATGCATGAAGATAACATGATACATTGATAATCAAAAGACATAGCTTTCAACATTCATCAGATCCCAACAAACACATCATGTATCATTACATAAAAATGATCTTGATCATGTTAGGTAACTCACAAGATCTAAACATGAGGTACAAAGTGGAGAGAAAATATGATCTTCTTAAGTAATTTCCAAAAACAAAAAAGCAAGCACGTCATCACTCTAGTAAAGCTGCATGCATCCATGCATGTACGTTAAAAAAAATTATTTACATGATCTTTGCTTTACAGCCCGTGGGGTCTCCGAGCTACCTGGCACATAACTAACCAAAAACAAAAGGAGCATGCACCATGGATCCGGCAACCTTGGGTTCTCTCCCCCTCTATAGGGTTGTTGGTGCCGACATCACCCCTCCTACGATGTTCTTTCACCTCTCCAATGATGTCCCTAGATGTGCTACTAATCCATCCATCCCTATCGCAGCTATCAGATATGACGTTCTCGTCACTACAGGATCGTGCAGCTACCCGATGGACTGCCTATGTTTACACATCAAGTGCGTAGTGAGTGCTACAATCTGACCATACAACCGATGAATAATCAGCTTGCATTGGTTGAACCTATAAAGTAGTTTGAAATCTGGATAATTAGATTGAAGAGAAAGCTAAGAGATGCTGACTTTCCTATAACTCATGAGCATTTCTGTGACATAGTGATAGAATAACTTTCGCCAATATTCCATAGTTTTGTAAATCTTTACCATACCATAGAGGAAGAGTGGCCTTATCATATCTTGTTTTCTTTACTCAAGGAAGCAGAAGCTGACATTGAAACCGGAGATCCTCCATGGACTAAGACATGTATAAGAGTTATCTAAAAACTACGGACATAATTCCAGCAAAAGTCATTGAGTATGAGATACTAATTGATGCTCTTACTTGCACCAGTGGAAGGTTCTTTCGAATTAGAAATGCTGGAAATAAGAGGAAATTACTGAATGATGTGACAAATGCACTAGGAGTGTAACTGGTCATCTCATGAAGTCCAAGTCAATAGAGAGGATCAACACTAGAGCACTAGGACTCTAAAATAAAAGTTATTTTGAGTTCGTTCATTTTTGTAATGAATATTTTATGTTCGTAAACCTTGATGAGGTCAAATTATAAAATATATGTTGGAATTCCAAGCTTAAGAATTCAATGTTTATGATCTTCTTTATTGTATTATGTCAATTATTTATATTAGTAAGTCTTGAATATTTTGATTCAAATTATTACTGAAGTTTGAGTAATAGTTTTATGACTTGTTAAATAAATTGGAGATAAGTATTTTATTTGATTGAGAAGTGATGGCGGGAGCCTAGCCGCCCTCGTTGGTAAACCCCAAGAAAAAGATTGTGAAGAGTGCAGCATCAAGTTTTCCCTCAGAAAAGAAACCAAGGTTGAATCGACCAGTAGGAGGACAAGCAATCCCTGAAGGTTGATGCAGCTGAGGTGGCAGGGCACACTACCGGTTCAGCAGCAACGTGGAACCTACACAACACAATCAAGTCACTTTGTCCAACGAAGCAGTGAGGTTATCAATCTCACCGGTTTTGCTGAACACAAAGAGGTTAAACATATGGTGTGGAAAATAGTAGGAAAATAGTAGGAGCAGTATGAAAGTAGTAGGTGATTTTATCATTATGAGGAAAAAGAACTGGGGTCCACAGTTCACTAGTGGTGTCTCTACGTGAAAGATCAATACCATGTGTGGTGAACATATTACAGCTAGGCAATTGACATAAATGAAGGTTGCACTGTAGTGCATATGCAAGACATAAAGATTACTAAGTGATTCATGCGGGCATTACAACAAGATACATAGACTGTTATCTAACTGCATCTATGACTAATAATCCACCCTTCGAATATCATCCGAACAAATGTTGGGTATTAAGTTGCAAGCAACGGATAATTGCATTAAGAAAAGTGTGCAATGTAAACAATAACATCATCCTTAGACAAAACATTGTTGTTTTCTCCCTAATGGCAACAACACATCCTGCATCTGTCACGTTTCTCACTCGAGCACAGATGCAAAGGAGGATGAACCCACTATGGAGCATAAATACTCCCTCTTGGAGTTACTAGCATCAACTTGGCCAGCGCATCTACTAACAACGGAAAGCATGCAAGATCATAAATAACATATGCATGAAGATAACTTGATAGATTGATAATCAAAAGAAATAGCATTCAACATTCATCAGATCCCACCAAACACATCATGTAGCATTACATAAAGATGATCTTGATCATGTTAGCTAGCTCACAAGATCTAAACATGAGGTACAAAGTGGAGAAAACAATCATCTAGCTACTGCTATGGACCCGTAGTCCAGGGATGAACTACTCACGATCACTTCGGAGGAGGCAATGGTGGTGTAGACCCCTCAGGTGATGATTTTCCCTCCCGGCAAGGTGACGGGGAGAGCTCCAGAACCCTCCCGATCTCGGGATGACGGTGACGGCGACCTCGGGTGTATCGTGTGTAAAAGTGATATATCACTAGGATTTTTGTCTCGGCGGGGAGAAATAGGCGAAAGGGCAGAGACGGTGGAGGCCTGGGGGCCCCACACCACCCCCCACCGCGGCCAAGGGGGACGCGCCGCCCTATGGTGTGGGCCCCCTGAGGCCCCCCTCCGGGTCTCTTCGGGACTCCGTGGAACCTCCGGGATTTCTAAGACTTCCGTACTTCGAATTTTCCAGTTCCGATATAATTTCCAGAACAACTTTTCTGAAACTAAAAACATCAAAAAACAGGGAACTGGCTATGTGACATCTTATCAATAGGTTAGTCCGCAAAATCAATAAAAATTACATAAAGTGTATAGGAAACATGTGGGAAATAACATGAAAGTAACATGGAACATCAGAACTTAGGGATACGCTTACGACGTATCAACATCCCCAAGCTTAGTTCATGAGGAAGATTAGAACAAATAATTAGAGAACAAGCAATAACACATCATGAATCAATTAATAATGATTCTGGGACAAATGCACATAGAACTCAGAATGGCCAAAATGCTCTCTCAACTGTGCATAAAGTTAAAAGTTGGAGACTCAACTGAGTGATCTTCAACCTCCATTACCTCATCTCAATTGCGTTACTATTGGTGATAACTCCGAATTAAAGGTATTGGGACGAGGAAAGGTAGCAATCTCAAATGACTTGTCAATTGAGAATATTCTCCTTGTTGAGTCTCTAGGCTATAATCTCATCTCGGTTCTTCAACTTGCTAAGAGTAGTTTTACCTCTTTCTTTAATAAGGAGAATGTGATTGTCACGTGGGACATGACTATTAAGGTGGCCTTTGTTGGGCATGTCGAGAACGGCATGTATGTAGTGGACTTCTCTAAAGGAGACACGTGTGCCGCGACATGCCTAATGGCTAAAGTTGATGTGGGTTGGCTATGGCATTGCCGGTTAGCCCACACCAATATGAGGACGTTGCATGACCATCAAAGTGGCAATCACGTTCTAGGACTAACAAATGCTAAGTTTGCCAAAGATCGTGTGTGTAGCTCTTGCGTTCTAGGAAAGCAACATGGAGAAGCACATCCCACCAAGACGAACATCACCACCTCAAGGATCCTCGAGCTCATTCACTTGGACCTTGTTGGTCCCCTATCATATGATAGTCTTGGGGGCAAAAAGTATTGCTTGGTGATTGTGGATGACTATTCATGATATTGTTGGGTGTACTTCTTCAAGAGGAAGAGTGAGACTCAAAAGCGGGTCATCGAGTTCATCACTTTGGTGGAACGCCAACATAATATGAGTATCATGGCAATCCGAAGTGATAACGGCTCCGAGTTCAAGAACTACACCGTGGAGGGTTTTCTTAGCGAGGAAGGAATTGCCCATCAATACTCCACTCCCTACACCCCCAACAAAATGGTGTGGCGGAGAGAAAGAATCGGACTCTTATGGATGCGTCTCGAACCATGATTGCGGAGTTCTCTTCTCCTTATAATTTTTTGGCCGAAGACGTCTCCACCGCTTGCCACGCTATCAACCGATTGTATCTCCGCAAGATCTTGAACAAGACCCCTTATGAGATTCTCACGGGCAAGAAGCCGGATGTTTCATACTTCAAGGTCTTTGGATGCAAGTGCTTCATTCGCAAGAGAGGTAAACGCTTGTCAAAGTTCGAGACTAAATCTTATGAGGGCATCTTTGTTGGTTACGCCACAAACTCTCACGCCTATAGAGTCTACAAGAAGTCCACCGGACAAGTTGAAGAAGCTATAGACGTGGTGTTTGATGAGGATAATGGGTCCCAAGGGGGCCGTATAGATCATGGTTTTGTAGGAGATGCAATTCCTCCCATCTTCATACGAAGAATGGGGATTGGTGAAATAATCCCCATTGAGGGACACCGGATGACGGAGGGAGAAGGACTATGCTCCACTCAAGTGGAGCCATTGACTACATCCATTGATAACCAAGCTACCCAACAAGATGCACCAAGCCCTCATGCTTCACCACAAGGCAAGCTAACGATCAAGATCACTCAATCAATCAAGGCCAAGCTCATGATGAAGGCCAAGCTCACAATGAAGAACAAGATACACATGGTGATGATACAACTCATCACATAAGGGATCCACCTCCCGTCAATGATCAAGATCAAGGTGGACATGTCTCTGATGATGAAGGTGATGATCAAGTACTATCCAAGGAAACTTTGGAGGATATGCTAGCTCGGAGGGCAAAGAGAAGGCTAGATAATCTTGCTCGTGCCGGTCACACGGAGGACATGATTCTTGGACAAGTTCGTGGAAGGGTCGTCACAAGGAGGCAACTAGCGTACTTTAGCAAAGCTCATGCATTCGTCTCTCACATTGAGCCAAAGAAGGTCTATGAAGCTCTTGAATATCAAGATTGGCTTGAAGCAATGCATGATGAACTCGACAACTTCGAGCGCAACAAGGTGTGGAAGTTGGTACCAAGACCCAAAGATTGCAAGAACGTCATCGGCACTAAGTGGATCTTCAAGAACAAACAAGACAAGGACGGAATCGTCATCCGCAACAAAGCTAGATTGGTAGCCCAAGGCTTCTCTCAAGTCGAAGGTGTCGACTTCGGTGAAACATTCGCTCACGTAGCTCGACTTGAATCTATTCGCATCTTACTTGCATATGCTTCTCATCGTAACTTTAAATTGCAACAAATGGATGTGAAAAGTGCATTTTTGAATGGTCCCATCGACGAGTTGGTTTATGTCAAGCAACCTCCGGGTTTCGAGGATCCCAACCACCCCGATCATGTCTACAAACTAGATAAGGCACTCTATGGACTTAAACAAGCTCCACGTGCGTGGTACGAGCACCTTAAAGAGTTTTTGGTTGATCGTGGGTTCAATGTTGGTTTAATCGATCCCACCCTTTTCACCAAAAAGGTTGGAGGTGACTTGTTCATATGCCAACTCTATGTGGATGATATCATCTTTGGTTCTACTAACGTTGCATTCAATGATGAGTTTTGCAAGCTTATGACGGACAAGTTCGAGATGTATATTGTCGAGACATCATAATAGTTTTCATAGACGGGGGTGCCATGAGACTACGGTAGAGACGTGGGGTAACGGGATCGCGTGGTGGACAGTGAACACAGGATTTACCCAGGTTCGGTACGTCGCGACAGTACGATGTGCCTACTCCTGCACTTCTCACTAATCAGGACTAAAGCCTGGATACAGGGTTACAATGTGAGGAGTGGATCTAAGCTACTCGATGAGGATGTGCTTCTCGGCGAGTTGGCGTAGAGCTTCTCTGTTATTCGTTTTTCTAACCTATCTCCCGTCCGGCTTTATATAATAGCCGGATTAGGGCTTACAGAAAAGGAAACCTAGAAGACTACGGTAACTTGTATCTTGGAAAGCAAGGAATCCGTCTTCTCCTCCAAGCCAGATCTCGTGGGCCGTGATCCGGGTTCTTCTAGAATCCGTCTTCTGTGCGTCGAATTACTGGGCCGCCCAATGGACCTAAGCCCACTACCAATTAGGCCACCCTGGTAATTCGGCACTTTGTCTACCATCTACTATACCCCTATTCGGTATATATCCGACAGTAGCCCCCAAGAAGGATTAAAACTATGATTCTCCGTCTTTCGCCAAATATACTTTGTCCGAGAAATATTGATTCAGCAGTCTTGATTCTTCTTATTCTTCTTTTGAAAGAGATGGTAACATGAAACTCGGAATCCTGAAAATCCGGCTTTTCTCTCGCGATCCTTCGCGGAAAGGGAACTCCTTATGTCAGCGCCTGAGTCATGCTGACGCAAGGGACGTTTGGGTTTCACGCGGGAAACCCTGTAACGTATCTCTGACAGATTCTCACGGGAAACGAGGAGATAGTCATCATTTCCCTGTCGTTTCATTTCCCGGATTTTCCGGCGAGTGACACGCGTTGAGCATCCAACGGTCAAAATAGCCATTGGCACGTATCTTGACGCATTTCTGGCTATAAATAGCCATCCTCGTCCCCATCGAAAACCTTCCGCACTCTCACTGCTCACGCCATTGACGCGCACAAGTTCTCGAGCGAAACACTGTCCCGTGCGCACTTCACCTCCAAAGCACACCGGAACGCAACGCGCCGCCACAAAATGGCCACCTCGCCTTCCTCCCCAACTCGCTCCGCCATCGACGAGCTTATCGGTGACCTAGATCCACAACTAGGGTCACGCAAGTACGCCGGCGAAGAGCCGGAGTAAGCCGCGGCCTCGGCGGCGGGCGGAGAAGATCTTTCCGCCGCCGCGAATGCTGTGGGCCCGAGCTCCGTACCTTCTCCGCCGTTTGCCCCTGAAACGGCGGAGGAGAAGATCCAACCTCATGTCAGCGAGCACGCCACTACCGGAGTTAACGAAGAAGCCGAATTTGTCGGCAATTGGAGTCCGAGTAATTCTTCTCTCCTCCTCCTTCGTCGAATGTCAAAGGAGGGACTAATAGTTAAAGGAAAATGGCGAAACTCGGAAGGTGAACTCGAGCCCAAACCGAAAGATGGAGAACGCGTCCTCCTTACCTCTCACATCGCAAGAGGTATGGGTTTACCTCCTTCTGCCTTTTTCGTAGACATCCTTAACCATTATGGCGTTCAACCACACAACCTTTCTCCGAACTCCATCCTTTATCTAGCTAGTTTCCAAGCCCTTTTTGAAGGGTACCTCGGAATAGCTCCTAGTCTAGATTTTTGGCAATACTGCTTTGAGGTAAAACATAACATCACAGAAGGCATCCCTCCGATCTGTGGAACTATATCTTTCGCCCTTCGAAAGTTTAGAGAGGAATGGTTTCCGAAGATACAAATGCCAGAACATTCTCAATCCTGGCTGGGTTCTTTCTTTTACCATCAGGACATCCCATTCCCTGGCAAGGAAATCGGGGTTCCTCCATTTGTTAATTCCGCTGCCATCCCTCGAGAGAGTTGGACAGTTGAAGCAGTTGAAACATTGCCGGAAAATCTAATGAAGGTAAAACGTCGTATCGCCAAGCTTACTTCTTCCAACCCTTCTTTAACTGGGAAGGACACTGTTTTATGCTGGTTTGGACGCCGTGTTCAACCTCTTTCCTTTCGTTCCCGGCTCCTTTGCGAATACCAAGGGCCAGAAGATAGCATGAGGGGAACAGATAAAGCATATACCAAGAATGATTTTATAAAGCGGCTTCATCAACTGGTCGCCACCAGCAACCAAATCGAAGAAAACCTAGCCATTTATCACGTGGAGAATCTGGTTCCTAAGGTATTCTTACTTTCCTTGTTTCCGGGCTTTCCTCAGATTAACTTCTTTTTCCGCTTTTTAACATATTGTTAATTCTTTCCTAGTTCGATGAACTCGGAGGTGATGATCTTGCTTCCGACATCGAACTCAGCGAATTACATGCTGGATTTTACAATGATCGGAAGCGCAAAAGGCAGGTGACCTTTGGGGAAACGGTGACTGTTGACGGAATTCCCATTGCCACATCCAGGTATTTTACTGGAGTTTCCTCAGTTATCACTCTCCTTTGATTCTTCGAGATTTTTACTTCTCGGATATCCTCCTTTCAGCCTTGCCCCGACTCCTCTGAAGACGAAGAAGTTGAAGAAACATAAAGCTACTATCAAAGAAGAATCTTCTTCTGCGACCATGGGCATGAGGGGAAAAACGGAGACATGGATGGGTGGAAATCCTCGGTCATCTGTTGGAAACGAACCCATTTCCAATCTGGACAGTGATATCCGGGTGAAAGAAGAACCATTCGACGACCTCGGATATATTCGTCCAGAAGCTAAAAAATTCTTCGCTCCTGCCCCTCTAATTCGCCCTTGGCCACAAGGCGGATTGGTTGTTCGCAATGATATCGTGTTTTCACCTCGTCAGGTCATACAAGATGGCCTTCATCACGTTGGGATTCTTTTCTCTGATTATGCCAAAGAATTCAACGAGACCCTGTCAAACTTGCGAGAAATGAGCCAGGTATTATCTCTAGCCCCCAAGCATTAAGTTGAAAACCTGATTTCTTCTTAATGTTTCTTACTATGCTTGTTTATACTTAAGCATTTGTTTTTCATTTCCTAGTTTCAGCATTCTGCCGATGCTATAAACGTAGAAGTTTTAACAAACTTAATATCAAGAATGAAGAGGTGAAAACTCTTCAATCTATTATTGAGTTAAAAAACAACGAGCTGGCATCATCTCAGCTATAGCTATCGGAAGCAACAGGTATTTACTCTATGCAGCTTTTCTCTGGAAGATGTTTGCCGAATTTTTTGTAAACTCGGAATATTTTCTTGTCCTCCACAGCCGCTTTAGCTAAAGCCACAGAATTAGCTGAGGACGCCATTAATGCCTCTCGGCTTTGAGAGGAAAACTCGAACCTTCGAAAGGCTCTTTCGAAAGTTCAAGAAGACCTGGAAGCCAGTAATCTGGCCCTTGGGATTGCTCGATCCAAGGCTTCTTTGCAGGCAGCAGAAGATAAGTCTGTTATCGATGATTTGGAAAGTATGTTATTCCCGCGCATGAAAGAAGGCACCGAGATAGACAAGGTTCTTGGTAAGCTAACTCCTTTTACAAATATCTTCATGTCTTATTTCCTGCCTTTTCTCACCTAACCTTTGCTTTTTTCGAAAAAACAGGAAATTTTCCAGGAATTTCTCGGACTGAAAAAATCCGAGCTTTTGGGGAAGTATGGAACGCAATCAGAAATGCAGGAATGCAGCTGATTAACAAATTCCTTCCCACAAGTACTATAGAATTCTCGGAAGTTTATAAACTTCCGGGTGCCATCAAGGAAGTTGCGGAGTCGAAAGAATTTATCTTACGCTCTGCTGCACGAGGTGGTGCGCGCATGGCCCTCGTCCTTATGCGTCTACATTACCCTGATGCAAAATCTTGGCGCGTAGCATCCGGTGTCCCTCAAGGATATACAGAAGCGCAACGGAATACGGTCTTTGATGAAATAAAAGGGCATGCCACCAAGATTGCCTCTATGGTCAATATTTCCCTCACCTACCCAGAAGAAGAAGTGCCTACAGCCCCCGAGGACGATAGCAGTGATGAAGACTCGGATGCTTTAAGGAGTGCACTTGATCTGGATGGTGGATTTGTATAGGAGCATTTATTTTTACAATGTAATTCATATTGTAATGCTTCTATTCCATTTGTCGAAACAAGAACTCCGCCTTTTGCAGCTTTGAATCTTCCAAGGTTTTCGGGTTTGACTATTCCTTTATCTTCTAAGTTCTCTGGCATATGCGTTTTAACTGTCCTCTAGTTTTTGAAAAATGACTTAATAGTATTATGAAGCATTATTTTGAGTAACTGGATATAACCCGTCAGTTTTAACTCAAAAACATGGATCATACTAAAGACATTATTATGAACTAGCTTTAGTGACCCAACGCACGACCAATCAGATGATGCTTAGAGAAAGGTAAGGAATTTTTTTGAAACTTGGGCACGCAGGCACAATCCGAGTTTCCTTTAGCCGTTAACAGGCTGAATCATTCAGCTTTTAAACACCGAGCACGCAGGCACAATTCGGGTTAACATTGAGTGTTTTGTAAGATTATTGGGAAATAGATAAGGTGGAATCATGCTTTGTACTATAATGAATTTGTAAAAACATGGATATCAAGATTCTGACAACTTTATTTCATGATCTCAAAAGATGTTTACATAGAGATTGAACTAAGTATAGAAGGGACGTAACTGCTGGATGCTCCAAGGCCTTTCCGTCTCTCCTAGCTCATCATCTATCTTTCTCTTTCTTTTACGATTCGGCTTTTCTGGATCATCTTCCGTATCTCGAATATCGACAACATAATACGATCCATTCTTCATGGCTTTACTTATGACGAATGGTCCTTCCCAAACTGGGGCTAATTTGTGCTTCCTTTGCTGTACCAGCCTCAGCACTAGGTCACCTTCTTTAAAAGAGCGATGCCTGATTTTCCGACTATGGTAACGTCGCAAGCCTTGCTGGTAAATGGCGGATCTTTGAAGCACAAGCTCTCGTTCCTCTTCTAAGAGATCGACGGCGTCCTGTCGTGCTTCTTCGGTATCTGAGTCGTCGAAATCCTGCACTCTTGGGCTTTCATGGATCATGTCCGTTGGAAGAATTGCTTCCGCACCGTAAACTAGGAAAAACGGGGTTTGCCCAGTTGACCTATTTGGCGTCGTTCGGATACTCCAAAGCACGGAAGGTAACTCCTCTACCCATGCCCCAGCTGCTCTATGAAGAGGAGATTCGAGTCCTGGGCGTATTCCTTGCAGGATTGAGCTATTCATTCTTTCAACCTGCCCATTGGATTGCGGGTGCGCCACAGATGCAAGATCTAGGCGGATTCCCGTTTGTTGGCAATATTTCGCCAACTCTCCAATGGAGAAATTTGTCCCGTTGTCTGTTATTATACTGTGTGGGACGCCATACCTCATTACTAAGTCGATGATGAAATTCCTGGCAGTTGCATCATCAAGCTTTTTGATGGGTTTAGCCTCCACCCATTTGGTATACTTATCTACTGCTATGAGTAGATGTGTAAGTCCGCCTCTTGCAGTTTTGAACGGTCCCATCATATCTAGCCCCCAGACCGCAAACGGCCATGTAATGGGGATGGTTTTGAGTGCTTGGGCCGGCAAATTGTTCTGCTTGGCATAATATTGACATCCTGCACACGTATTAACTATGTGCTCGGCATCTGTCTTGGCTGTTAGCCAGAAAAATCCAGCGCGGAAAGCTTTTTTGACTATGCTTTTTGATTGAGCATGATGTCCTCAATCGCCGGCATGGATTTCTTCCAGTATTTCTCTTCCTTCTTCTGGTGAGATGCACCGCTGAAAGATTCCAGAAGTACTGCGTTTATACAAGCAGTCGTCAATTACCACGTATCCTTTGCATCGACGCTGTATTTGTCTTTGCAAGACTTCATCTGCTCCTTCCGGGTACTTCTGATTTACTAAGAAGTTTAAGTATGGAATTGTCCAGTCCGGTTTAACGAGCATGACTTCGATTGATTCAGACGCCACAGGATAATCAACATCTCCACCTTTTATGGACGGCTCATGCAAATGCTGGACGAATACCCCTGGTGGTAGGGTTTTTACTCTTTCTGATCCCATGCGGGCTAGCGCATCCGCGCTCCAATTTTCCTCCCTTTTGATGTGAAGGACCTCGAATCCAAAGAAACAGATGGCGAACTCGTCTACCGTTCTCCGATATTCGGCCATTATAGGGCTTTTGGCGTCCCAGGTATGGTTGAGCTGATGCTGTACCAAATCCGAGTCTCCATAGCCCAATATGCGCTTTACTCCTATTTCTTTTGCAATATGCAAGCCATGAAGTAGAGCTTCGTATTCTGCCACGTTATTACTGGCGTTGAAGTGTATTTGTAGTACATACTCCATTGTGTCTCCCTTAGGGGATTTTAAGACGACGCCAGCTCCAGCTCCTTCCTTCATCTTAGATCCGTCAAAATGCATGATCCAGTACTCGGACTCTGGCATCGGTGTTTTTTCCATTGCTTCCGTCCAGTCGGCGACAAAATCTGCCAAACTTGGGATTTTATTGCCGTCCTTGGCTGGTACTTAATGTCGAAGGCTGCCAGCTCAATGCCCCATTTGGCTACTCGGCCGGTTGCCTCCGCATTGTTTATGATATCCCCTAGTGGTGGTTTACATACCACTTTTATGGAATGCCCTTGGAAATAATGGCGCAGTTTTCTAGATGCGAAAAATACACCGTATGCCAGTTTGTGATAGTGTGGATACCTTTGTTTGGACTCGAAGAAAACTTCGCTTATGTAATATACCGGATGTTGGTCGGGTATGCTTTGTTCTTCCTTTGTGCGTTCCACAACGATTACCGCACTAATAACCCGATTTGTCACCGTAAGGTACAGCAGCATGGGTTCTTCGTCTTTTGGGGATGCCAAAATCGGGGCTTTCATCAAGGTTTTCTTCAATTGGGTTAACGCCGCATCGGCCTCCTCTGTCCATTCAAATTTATCGGATTTCTTCAGCAGTTTGTAGAGTGGTAAGGCTTTATCCCCCAGCCGACTAATAAATCTGCTGACGGCTGCGGCAGAGCACGTCAATCTTTGGACATCTTTGACGCACGTAGGTTTTGAGATGTTCAAGATTGCCTTGATCTTTTCCGGGTTACCTTCTATTCCTCTGTGAGAAACGATGAAACCCAGAAGTTTTCCTGAGGGAACCCCAAATACGCACTTAGATGGATTCAACTTCATCTTGTAAGTGCGTAAGTTTTCGAAGGTTTCTCGCAAATCCTCAAGGAGTGTATCTTTTTCCTTGGTTACGACAGCAATATCGTCCACGTAAACATGGACGTTTTTGCCAATCTGACTATGCAGACAACGCTGCATGCAACGCTGGTAGGTTGCACCTGCGTTCTTCAGGCCGAATGGCATGGTTACGTAATAGTACGTCCCGTACGGGGTTATAAAAGAAGTCTTGATTTGATCTTCCTTTTTCATGCGTATTTGGTGGTACTCGGAGTATGCATCCAAAAAGCATAAAAGCTCGGAGCCTGCAGTGGCATCTATTATTTGATCGATTCGCGGTAGTGCGAACCTATCTTTCGGACACAACTTGTTCAAGCCTGTGTAATCTATACACATTCTAAGAGCAGTAGTGTCTTTCTTCGGTACTAATACCGGATTTGCGGACCAGTCAGTATGGATTACTTCCTTGATGAAATCCGCTGCTAAAAGCCGGATAATTTCCTTGCCAATAGCCTTCCGTCTTCTTTCGTCAAATCGACGGAGACCTTGTTTGACGGGTTTTGATCCTGGAATAACCTTGAGTTGGTGCTCAGCAAGTTCCCTGGGTACACCTGGCATGTCAGCTGGACACCAGGCAAAAATATCCCAGTTCTCACGGAGGAACTTGATGAGCTCGCCTTCCTATTTGTCGGTCATCCCAGTCCCAACGACGACAAATTTTGTCGGATCTTTGGGATCTAGGATTACCTGTCTTGTATTCTCAGACGCCTTGAAGCTGTCTGTCGGCTTCCGGGTTTCTTTTCCTGCCGGCATTTCTGTCGGCGATACCTCCTTGGCTAATTCCTTCAATTCTTCCTTTGCTATAACTCTCTGAGCGCAAAGGGCATTTTCTTTCTCCAACTCGTTTGCCAGCTTGAAATCACCGGCTATGGTGATTACTCCTCCTTTGGGTCCTGGCATCTTCAGCTTGTTATAGATATAACAAGATCTTGCCATAAATTTGGCGAAAGCTGGACGTCCGAGTATTGCGTGATACACGCTTTCGAACGGCACTACTTCGAAGGATACTTTTTCCTGCCGGAAGTGATCTTTATCTCCGAAGGTGACATCTAGGGAAATTTCTCCTAGGGATCGTGCTTGTCTGCCAGGAACAATGCCATGGAAGCGTATGTTGCTGTAGTTGAGCTGGGACTCGGAAATCTTCAGATGCTTCAGTGTATCCATGTACATTATATTAATGCTGGATCCTCCATCCATCAGCACTCTTCTTAGCCTAGTGTTTTGAACAATAGGGCTTACAACAAGATCTTGTGTGCAGGGTTCAGGAATATTTCCGGGATGATCAGACTGATCCCAGATTATCGGTGTGTTAGAGTACTTCAAGAATTTGGGGGTTGCCGGAACAACCGCGTTTATTTCTCGAAGTGTTCTTTTGGCCACCTTTGCCGACGGAGTTGCTAGGAAAGTTAGCATTGCTTCTCCATCGACTCTCGGAAATTTGGATTCGCCCTTTCGCTGTTGTTCCTGAATTTTTTCGTCAGTGTCCGATTCACTGTCTTCTTTGTCAGCTTCTGGCTTTTGTTTGGCGGGTTTCCTCTTGGAACCCTTACCCTTACTTCCGGATCCTGCACTGCCTTTCATGTGCTTATTCAGCCGGCATTGCGCGTTTGTATGGGTGGGTTTCCCAAATTGCGAGTGGTGGACACAGGGTTCCGACTTAATCCTCTCCCATTCTTCACGAGTGTAATTGATTGGATCTGGGCTGCGTCCTTTCCACTTGTTCCCCTTTTCTCCTCCAAAGGCTATGTTGACCTCTTTAGGTTTTGTCATTGTTTCTGGAGTTCCTTTTTTGTCAGAACGAGGGGTTTTCTTGGCAAGTATCAGTGATTCGATATTGCCTCCTCCTGCTCTGATGTCGTTTTCGGCTGCGGCGTGCTCATTGGCTGTTGTAAGCATAGATCCGAGATCTTTGTGTTGTTTGGAACCAACCATGAACGGTACGAGTCCGGGTTTCAGGCCATTGACGAAAGCATGCATTGCTTGTACGTCAGTTACTCCAGAGCAACTATTCTTCATTGCCGTCCATCTGGAGATGAAATTCACGTATGGTTCATCCTCAAATTGGGTGCAACGGTTTAGCTGGTTGATGCTGTTCGGGCGCTTGTACGTTCCCCGACAATGCTGAGTAAATACTCTAGCCATATCATCCCAGCTATCGACAGTTCGTGATGGTAATCCATTGATCCAATCTCTGGCTCCGTCCAGTAACATTAGGGGAAGGAACTTGACAGCTTCCAGGTCTGTCCCATTGTTGATTTGGACGGCTGTATAGTAGTCTAAGAGCCAGGTATCCGGGTTTGTGCTGCTGGTGTATTTCTGGTACGTTGGACCGACCTTGGCAAAGCCATAATGCAAGGTTATCCTTCGAATCCTATCAGTAAAACACTTAGGACCAAAGTATAGATCATCCTTTTCTGCTCTATCAATGTGCGCAGAATATCTTCCGGCTGAATGGACAGAAGGGGATCTGCTCCTTTCTTTTCCATTGTTGCGCGGACGCGCTTTTCCGGGGTTATTTCTATCTCTTCCGTGGTCACGCTCTTTAGGATTAGGCGGAGTTCTGGTCCTGTGCCTTTCTTTATCCTTAGCAGGTGTTCGGGATCTCTCACGTCTGTGAGGTATATCATATCTTCCGGCCTTCTCAGCTGGGTTTCTCGGAGGTGGCATTATTTTGCCGTCATTCCGGTGTTTTTCTTCCCGATCATGGGGTTTATGTCCATCTTTCGGGGGATGGGATCCGGTTCTAGACGCTGCATCCCGGTTGTCGGGGTTTTTCTTGTCTTTTCTCGGATCCTCTTTTTTATCCTTTGAATTGTCTGAATCTCCGGGTTCTTCCGGTCCAGGTGCTCCAGCAGTGCAAGTAGCTGTTTTGCATAGGGCGGAGTTATCGTACAGCCTCCCTGATCGCTCCTGGCCCCGTTGTTGTTGTTGCAATGCTTTTCCTAAGAAAGCATACACCCCTTGAAGTTTTTCCCCGTTGGAGTACAGATCGTTGTTGAGGATGGCGAACGCTGCTTCCGCGTTTTCTGCTGCGGTTTTGTATATTGGTTCGCCCCTGGCATCTTTGTCGTTCACCTGCTTTTGCCAGGATGGGTTTTGGAACCTTCCTTTTGGCGGCAGTTCCTCCGGTCTTACGATTCCGGGTAACCTAGTAGGTTTTAACGCAGATCTATTCTTTCTCTCGTACTCCTCTATTTCTTCCTTCATAATTTTGATATCATGCTGGGTTTGTTGGAGATGCTGCCGAGATCTGAGTAGATGTTGTTGTTGCCTTTGGAAGGCTTGTCTCCTGGCTTCCAGCATCTCAGGGGGTTCATTTGGTCCCACTGGTGTTTGCAACAGCTCTTGTTCTTCCTGTTCCGTCATTGGCGGAGCGGGGATTTCTTTGGATTTCTTCTCCGCAGGCTTCGTTCTGCTAGCATCTCCTATTTCCAGGTTTTCATCAGCGAGATCAGCTGATTTTTTCTTCCGGATTTTGTATTGGAGTTTCTTAGCAGCACGGTGCTTTTTCTTGGAAGAGGGAGGTTTCTTGACAGGCTCATCTTCTGTCATCTCCTTAACATTGGGAAATACCGGAGAAGTTTCTCCGTCTTCTCTCTCTTCGTCTGGCGGAGGAGTTTTGGGGCTTTCCTGGCTGCCGGCATCCGTGACTTCAGCCGGTTTTGCCATTAGCACTTCGTGGAATCCCTCTTGAAGAGATTTTACCTTTCTTTCGAAGGCATCCTCATCTTCATCTTCGGAGTCGAATTTATCCGATCCGGTGTCCGACTCCAATCTCGCCTCAATGGCGGCTAGTACAGACTCGGCTTCCGAGTTCATCGTCATGTTGACGGATGTCGGATCTTCCGCCTCTGTGACGGGTGTCGGATCTTCCGTCTCTATGACGGGTGTGTTGTTGTCTGCCTCTTGCACGGGATTTTCGTCATCCGTGTTTTCGGCGACTTCACATTGCACCATGCTGATAAAGTGTGTATCACTTTTTTGTCGGCGATTCGAGAAAAATCCGGCATCATAGTCGTCTTCGACTGGGTATAGGGCGGGTGGGAAATACTTGCTTCCACCGCAAAACCCCATTGCTTCTGCGGTTAATCCGACAAAAATGTTAGCAGATCCAGTCGGTAACACGCAGGCACTTACCAGGTGGTTTTGCGCCGGTATATAGGATCCGTGGTCGAGGAAGCGTCCGACGTCGTCGTCGAACTCCAGGCTTCCGACAGTGATTGATCTTCCGATTCCGCCAAGTATCCCAGATCGGAACTTCACGCCTGACGTCGTATGCCCCACGGTGGGCGCCAACTGTCGAGACATCGTAGTAGTTTTGATAGACGGGGTGCCATGAGACTACGGTAGAGACGTGGGGTAACGGGATCGCGTGGTGGACAGTGAACACAGGATTTACCCAGGTTCGGTACGTCGTGACAGTACGACGTGCCTACTCCTGCACTTCTCACTAATCAGGACTAAAGCCTGGATACAGGGTTACAATGTGAGGAGTGGATCTAAGCTACTCGACGAGGATGTGCTTCTCGGCGAGTTGGCGTAGAGCTTCTCTGTTATTCGTTTTTCTAACCTACTTCCGTCCGGCTTTATATAATAGCCGGATTAGGGCTTATAGAAAAGGAAACCTAGCAGACTACGGTAACTTGTATCTTGGAAAGCAAGGAATCCGTCTTCTCCTCCAAGCCAGATCTCGTGGGCCGTGATCCGGGTTCTTCTAGAATTCGTCTTCTGTGCGTCGAATTACTGGGCCGCCCAATGGACCTAAGCTCACTACCAATTAGGCCACCCTGGTAATTCGGCACTTTGTCTACCATCTACTATACCCCTATTCGGTATATATCCGACATATATGATGGGAGAATTAGAGTATTTTCTTGGCTTTGAGATCAAGCAATATCCCGAAGGCACATTCATCAAGCAAGCCAAGTATACTCAAGACATGCTCAAGCGATTCAACATGCATGATGCCAAACCTATGAAGACCCCCATGTCCACGACTATTGACTTGAAACCAGACCCGAATGGTAAAGAGGTAGATCAAAAGGTATACCGCTCCATGATTACCTCTTTGCTCTACCTTTGTGCATCTAGATCCGATATTATGTATAGCGTAGGTAAATGTGCAAGGTGTCAAGCCTCTCTGAGACAAATTCATTTTGAAGCGGTTAAGCGCATCTTTCGTTATTTAGTTCATACCCCAAACTTCGGTCTTTGGTATCCCAAGGGTTCAAGCTTTCAGCTCATTGGGTATTCGGATGCGGACTATGCGGGAAAGAAGACGGATAGGAAATCTACATCCGGAGGTTGTCAATTTCTTGAACGCTCATCGGTGTGTTGGTCATCCAAGAAGCAAAACTGCATTGCTCTCTCTACCACCGAGGCCGGATACATCTCCGCGGCGAGTTGTTGTGCTCAATTACTTTGTATGCGGCAAACATTGAGAGATTATGTCATCGTCTTTGACAAAGTTCCCCTCTTGTGCGACAGCAAGAGTGCCATCAAGATCGCCTACAATCCCGTTCTTCACTCCAAGACGAAGCACATTGAGATACGGCATCACTTTATTCGGGATCATGTTGAGAAGGGTGATATTTACCTCATCTATGTGGCAACCAAGGATCAACTCGCGGATATCTTCACGAAGGCCCTTGATGAACCAAGATTTAGAGGTTTGAGGAATGAACTAAATGTGATCTGTCGTGGGATAATCACGGCAGATGTTACCGGGGGTAACTGATCTTGGGGCAAGTCGACACAGGTATTTGGGAGAGGGTTTAGCTCGAAGGAAGACATGGCAAAAAGCAATCTAAGAACCGGAAAGCAACTCGCCGGATCTTGAATATAAACTATATTGGGCACTCGATAATTGGTGATACAACTATGACTTGAATCTCTCTCAGGCCAAACCTAGGGGCCGGTTTATAAAGCACCCGTACCCCCCTGGCTTAGCCTCCAAGGTACATCTTGAGTCCTACCCGAACTCTACTCACAAACCCTATCTTTCCTTAGTGCGACCCATAATCCGGGTTACAAAGCCTGCGGCCTTTGGGCCTTCCAGAGGTTTCTTTTTCCTTAGCCGGATCTTATACTGCGCACCTTGGGCCGAGTTACACCTTGAGGTTGGCCTGCCGAGTTACTATCCCCCCATCAGTAGTCCCCAGAATAGCGTGGGTTTCTCGGATTCCTCCTTGAAGCGCTCGCTATTCCCTGAAAAAATATAAAGCACACAAACGTATGGAGGCCGAGTCTCAACGCATTAATGAACGATTAAGATCAATTCCATGATGGCCACGTTGAAACCCGGCCCTCCTTCCAATGCTCTTCTCGATTTTCCAAATCTAAGCCTTTAACAAAAACTCTATAATTCCACGCTTTTCTCGATAATTAACCCTGAAATCAGGAAGGGGATTTCCCCTTCCTTTTCTCCTGAACACGTCCATTCATGCTTAAAGTGTACCCTTCGAATTTCAAAATAGCCAGCCGTTACTCCGCACTTCCCGGGTTTCGCCCGTTAGGTTAAGTTTTTCCACCCGGGCCATTATAAGTAGGCCCTTGGGGGCGACCTTAGCTCCAACGGCTCATTTCCCCCATTTCTCTTCCTTTCAAGCTCGAGCCCACAGAGCGCCACCACGGAAGCCCTGCGCACATCGCCGGAGCCCATCCGCCGCCGTCTGCGCTCCGCCACCGCGCGGCTCAGTCCGGCACCCAGATCCACCAACAAATCTCCAATTTGCCCGCCGAGAATCGCGAAAGGACATCAATCTTGCGCCATCTGTCACCGCAAGGCCTTACTTCAATCTCCTTCGGTAAGTCCCTTATATCTTCCAACTTGCCCTTGCAATTTCTTAGTTTTTCCTCAGATTAGATCTGAATCGAGCCGCCCGCAATTTCTCGGGTCCTGCCGAATTAAATCAATGGCGCTTACACCAGTTCTCCCAATAGATAAAATACGTAGCTTAGCTTACTCTCCTACTACTCGTGGCCATTAATTTTGCCACAAATTCAAAAATAAGATTCTCGATCTGGGCTCGGGCCGCTTAAAATTTCCGCCTTTGTTCTTATCACCCGGAAAATCTTACCTCTCCGGCTCACTCGCTGATCGCAGACATACGGGGATCCTTTTACCCTCTCTAAACACTTATTTTCGAAAAAACTCCACAGCTTTTGTAATGACACGCGATACCCGGACAACTCATACCTGACCTAGCAAAATAATACCCGGATCATGTTTAACTTATCGGTGCTTGCTTAACTGTCAACTTCCGAATTTTCGCTTCTCACATCCTTTCCTTTGATGCTTTATCAGGTTAACCCCATGGCACCCAAGAGACAGGGAAAACAACCGGTTAAGGCCAAGTCCACGAACTCTATATCAGCCAACTGGGGGAAATCCTCCGTCACCAAGGCCAAGCTGGAGGAATTGGTCGAGCTAGGGGTCCTCCCCCCTCAGGAAGCTATCCACTGGAGAGTACCGGGTAATGAAACCCGGCCTTCTCCAGCAGAAAACGAGGTAATCTGTTTTGTTGAGCATGTGACCCGGGGCTTCCGGCATCCGGGTCATCCTTTCTTTCGCGACGTCTTAAGTCACTACAACCTCCGCATTTTCGACATAGAACCCAACTCTGTTTTAAACATCACTCATTTTATCGTTCTTTCCGAGTCTTACTTGTGCACTTCGCCAAGTCTGGCTCTCTTTGTTGAACTCTTTCAGTGCAAACCGTGCCGCGAAAGCGGCGACGGCGCACTTCTTACTTGCGGCGGGGTTTCTATCCAACGCCGCAAGAATTCCCTGATGCCTCCTCTCACCCTCAACTCCCACGTAAAGCACTGGCAGCTCTCGTACTTCTACTGCCAGGACACCTCCCCACCCGGCGAAAAGAAGTTGCCGGGTTACTCGGAGGGTCAGCTTGATATCTCCGAGACTTTTAATGCCTTTGCCCCTGACTCGGACAGGGAGGCAATTTTGCCTTTGTTGGCTAAGATCTCCATCTTATCAGCCCAAGGCCTCATTGGGCTCAACTTAGTAAAGACTTGGGTCGACTTCCGCATTCAACCCAACTCCATCCGCGAGAAACTGATGTGCGAATACTCGGGTCAAACCACAGACCCGATCCGATACTCTACCAGCACTTTTGCTCCCAGCGATACAAACAAAACCATCAAGAGATTTTTGACAGAGAGGCTCAAGGTAATCCGGGACATTGCAGGATTAGAACCCTTTACCCTCGAGAACCCGGCCCCCGCGGTAAGTCTCCTACCTCTTGACCTTGGATTCTAACAAGTTCACTTTTATCCGCTTCTCTTAATTCAATATTAACCCTTATTCTGATATCTTCACCTCAGGCCAATAGTAACTTCTGGAAAGTCGGTACTCCTCCTAACTCCGGAGACCCGGAAGTGGAAGATGATGCCGTTAATTCGGACGAAGGTGCATACTTAATCCCCTTGCATGCGTTACGCCCTGCTTCTCTCTTTTTTTTATATATTATAACTTTGATAATTTTCAGAACAAGAAGATCAAGACGAGGAGGAAGAGTCGGACGGCAAGGTGGAGTCCGCCAGCGAGGAAGATGAACCGGAGCCAACAATCAAAGCCGGATCCAAAAGAAAACCCCAAGGAATCGTCTCCCAGGTTTTATTTCGTTTCCTTGTGCTTAATTTTGGCTCCCGTGACGTCATTCCCGAGCTAACCCTGTCATCACCCTTTTGACTACCAATGAAGGAGCCTCCCGCAACTAAGCGTAGAGTGACCCGCAACCATCCGGGTAACGAGTCCCTTAACCCGGGTACTTCACCACCTCCAGCTCGACATACTGGTACTTACTGTACACAAGAATTTTTCCCAAATATTCCCTCACAAAGTAATCTGACACCCTGCTTGGTATTTTTCAGTATCTTCCGGGTCTAGCAGCGGCTTTCCCTCGGACCTCCCAGTGAACCTTGGGTAAAGTCATTTTCCTGATGCTATATCGAACTTTTATTGCCTTTTTCATAATCATGGGTTAACCGCGCCTTTGCACTTTGTATAGAGCTACGGCCGTTGCTAGCGACCAGGAGGACATGGAGGTTGAGGACCGGGTTAAAAATAAACCGACCGATGATGCATTCACCACGGCTGGCGATGAGCAAGCGTCGCCAATAGAACTGGCTGGACAAGACACCGGGTATCCCATAGCCTCGCACGCTAGCGAGAAGGAAAAGGGCGCAACTTCGAGCGCGGGAGGGGGACCAGACTCCGACATTCGGATGACCCGGGTGCCGCCTCCTGTTACAAGAAAAACTCCTTTTCCGACTTTCCAGGCACCCGAGCCTTCTAACTCGGGTAACGATGATTTTAACCAGCTGATGAGTGCTCTCCTCGCCATGAAGGCTTCAGAGGGAAACATCCTAGAGCGTATGGCCGCAGCACATCAGGTAACTTTATTTGGTATCTCTTACTATACACCCAGTCCCCAAGTTCCGAGCATAACTTTCTGCAATTACGCTCGGTACTTCATATAATACTCGGCTTATCATGATATCCGACTTACATTTTCACTCGTTCTTCGCAGGCGGAGATTACTCGGTCAGATGAGGTGTTACTCAAGACCGAGCAGCTCCTGCTTGCTGAAGTGAAGCACCGTGAAACCCTTGAGGCGGAGATGAAGACCTTGAAAAAGAACGTCTCCAAATACAAAAAGAAATACAATGATGCCCAAACTACGCTGAAGAACTTGTCGAACCAGGTCGCGGATACTTATCGCATTTTGCTAAGTAAGTTTTTGCTTGCGATTAACTTGCATACTTCTGCCTTATTGCTACGATAGTCAATATTATTGATATGATTTTTTTTTTGTTTCGATTGCAGGTGCTAACCTTGCTGCTCCAGAAGACAATGTCGTTGCTCAGACTAAAACGTTAAAGACTGTTCTCCGTAGATTTTTTGCCGGCACAAAGCTTTTACTGGATGCCGTGAAATGGCCTTCCGAGGTATATCCAGGCGAAGAGAACCTTATGCAAGCCCTTTCAACCGTGCCTGGATGGATTGAAATATGGAAGCGTTCGTCGTGCCGAATTGGCATGACTCGGGCCTTCACTCTGGCGAAAGCTTATTTTCCTAAGCTTGACCCGGCAAAGGTAACATCCGGGTTTCCAGAATTCAAGGCTGACGGGGCCAAGTTTACGCCCAAAGATTTCAAAGTTATACAATCTGACGTACGCCACCCGGCTACTGCTTTGGCCGATAAGATAGACCTGGGCACAATCATGAGCGCGTACGATTCTGACGACAAGACTATTCTAGCAGAGGCACCCCCTCCCTTTGACATGCTGGAAAGATGTGCGACTGACCTGGCCAGGAGGAAAGAGGAAGCTGCGAAGAGAGAAGCCGAGTTAGGCTTAGGACCGTCTTCCTCGACACCAGCTGTTCCTCCACCTGTCCGTCCTGATACAAAGAGTCCGGGTAAAGCTGCTGGAAAGGCCAAGGAGCAGGTCCAGGACGCAGACCCGGAAGACTATTCCCAGGATGCCGAGTAGGATAATGTCTAGTATTTCGTGTTTTCAAAACTGATATGATTTTGGCGATGCGCCTGTGCGCCATTGATACTGATACTGTGACTTTGTGCTTGATAACTTTGTGCCTTTCCCGGCTTTTGATAACCTCGATCCTTGTTTTAAGCTTATTCTCGATACCTGATTGTCTATTTTCGATTCCCCTTTCGAGACTTGGTTGACCGAGTATCGTGGGTTTTGATAAGCGGACTTTTCTTTAAGTCCCCAAGACTCGGTAACCGAGGTTTTCGAGCTTTAGTAATTAAACAGTTTGTTTCTGTTTCGAAGTCCCCAGTCCCCATGACCCAAAGTACGAGCCAAGGGGGCGTGGCCTTTCTCAGATGACAAACTGCCCTTTACCAAGCTGACAACCAATAGCCATTCACATAAATACTGAAGTCATGCTTAATACTTGTTGAGTTTCCGGCTATTGTAGCCTTATACTCTGCATGGACTTATGGTTTAGATGACCCTTTTGATTATCTTGTACTGTAAGCCGGCTTTCGCGTGGATACCATGTTGTTACATCTATACGAAAAACAGGGTCAAGCAGGTCCCATTGGGCTGCATAGTTTGATTGTAATCGTAAGTGAACAGATCATGCCACTTTGTTGCGAGTCACATCGAGCTTAAGTAAGAATAACCAAGAAATTTGGCTCCTTCGTCCGGTTATAAGATTGCAGCCGTACTCGTCTTGCGAGTAATCAGCCCTCATAACTCATAGGCATCAAGGCCGGGTCTCCGGGTTTGTGACTACGATTTAAGTAGCCCAATTCCCAAAGACCTATGTACGTGCAACGTATTTTGATGATACTGATGTATTGATAATAACAAACATTACTTACTTGCAACTGAAGCGAGAGACCATGATAAGACTTGGAAACCATCTTTTTTATTGATATGAAAAGTTTGAGTCAGCAGGCCGCCTCATTAAAAACCTTCCAGTCCCCTTAGGTACCCTGGGTAGGAAAAGAGCGCGTATGAAACCTGCTGTCCGTTACACTGTTTTAGTTATTCCTGAGAATCGGCCTCGCGTTGGCATGGCCGATGCACATTCTCCATTCGCTAATTCCTTTCATGATGAGTACCGGGTTTGTTAGCCAATCCGGGTATGTCGTCCTTGTGGCACGATTAGCTATAGACGGTGGTATGGCTTCCTCTTCCCTGTCAGTCAGCTTGAAAGTATCGCTCCTAACGAAGCCCACCATCTTAGGATCTCGTTCTGTCCTAGTTTTTGCTTTATTCCCTTCAGAAGTCGGCTTTTTTGACATTGTCCTTTCCTCTAGGTCCACCTGCGATCGGTAATGCTTGAGCTCTTCTTTCCTGCAGGCTTGCTCAGCCATTGCCGCATCTCCTTCATCACATTCGGCTGCTATGTCTCGATTCCCGTGTATGGTAATGGTCTTCTTAGGACCCGGGATTTTCAGCTGTAAATACACATAACACGGTCTTGCCATGAACTTAGCATAAGCCGGCCTTCCAAATAATGCATGATAGGGACTGTGCAACTTAACCACCTCAAAAGTAAGCCACTCGACTCGATAATTGTCCTTTGACTCCCCAAAAGCTACTTCCAAAGCCACTTTTCCTTCGGGGCACGCCGAATGACCCGGCACTATCCCGTGAAAAACTGTTGTACTCTTTTGCAACTGAGATTCCTTTAGGCCCATGCGCAGAAAAGTTTCCCAGTATAGGATATTGATACTACTTCCTCCATCCATCAAGACTTTCTTCAGCTCGTACCCATTGACCTGTGGTGCCACCACCAATGCTAAAACTCCCGGGTGATCAACTCTATCCGGGTGATCCCTTCTGCTCCAAGTTACCTCCTGTTCTGACCACCTTAAATACCTTGGAACGGCGGAAGAGACTGAATTGACCGCCTGTTTCAATATCTTTTTATCCTTGTTAGAGCCTCCAGTAGTGTGCACGTGATATTGGCCCAACTGTTTGGGGTTAGCTTGAAAACCTCCTGCTCCCCCTTGATTATTGCCTGGATTTCCTGCTGCCGGGTTACCGGCCGGGGGTGGACCGTTGCCCAAATTTCCACCTGGACCCGGGCCTCCTCCCCGACCCGCTCCTCGCATGGCTCTATTTACTTCCTCGTTCTTCCATCTCTGTAAGTCGGCGCATTGCTCCAAGGAGTGATTAGCCGGCTTGCCGTTCCTGCTATGCTTCGGGCATGCCATCCTAAATATGTCCCAACTGTTACTTGGTCTTGGAGGTCCTTGGTAATGTCCCCCACTGTGATTTCCAGTATTAAAATTCCCTTCAGATCTGGGTCTTGAAGACCCGGCCTCCGTGTTAGCTACAAACTCGGAATTTCCTTCCAACGGGCGCTTGTTCTGGCTATTTCCGTTATTGCTTGGCGCCGATCCATTGCCGGTTCTCCCACTGCTACTTGTGTTTGTTTTTGCTTTCTTGTCATCAATTTCCTCCTCTGTGGTGTCCGTTGCAGCGTGTTTGTTGCACGCATCCATTAATTCTCCCATTGTTACCTCCGCTGCATTCCTACTGGATTTCATGCGAGTTAACTTTTGTACTAAAGGAACGTACTTACATGTTTTCGCCATAGCTTGTAGCGCATCCTTGGGTTGAATATCTGTGGATGAGTGGAGTATCTCCATAACCCGGCGTACCCAGCTGCGCGCTGACTCGCCCTTCTTCTGGACGCATCGTTCTAAATCGTCAATAGTAAACAGCTTTCTGCACGTTCCATGGAAGTGCTTGACAAACGCGGTTTTTAATTCTTCCCAGGATTTGATCGACTTTTCCGGCAGATTGGCGAACCATAACTTTGCTGCTCCCTCTGACATCATTAAGTACATGAACTTGGCTTGAAGATTCTCGGATGCGTTGCGAATTGACATTGCCATCTCGTAACTGCTCAGCCATGTTTCTGGATCCATTGTTGGTTCATAATTCACTACTTTCCCCGGCTCTTTGAACTTCTCCGGGTAAGGTTCCGCTCTGATGTCGTCCGAGAGACACTTTGGTCCCGCCAGGGTGATTGGGGCTGGTCTTACTCGGGAAACATGTGACCCGGCTGGGGGTGCCACGGGGTGCGGCGCCACCGGTAACTCATGTGCTACAGACCCGGCCCCGGCCCGTCTGGCCCTGGAGCTGTCCACAATCGCCTGCGCTGCCGATGCTGCTGGTACTATCTGGATATGAAGTGGGGGCGGCATTTGCTGTTGCTCTTCCCTCCGTCGTGCTGAATTCGTTTGAATATTGCCCTGTTGCTGACTGGGGTATGGCGTCCCATGCATCCCGCTTCTATGGTCTGGATAGTTGGCTTGCTGTGCCACCGCGGTGTGTAGTAGATCGATCGCTCGCCGGGTTACTTCCGCATGGGGCGATTCTCTCACGGGGATCTGATTCAAGGCGAGTGTCGCTGCATATACGTTGTCCATGGGATTGTTGTAATGACCTGCTGGTGTACGAAATCGTGATGGTGGTGGTAACTCATTGCCGGGTGCAATTCTAGCCTGCAGCGGGAGTAACCCGGCCTGCTCATTTGCCGGCTGTATTCCCGCTGTATTAACTGCCGTCGCCGGTGGGGGTGCGGTTCCCTGGTTTACCGCTGGGATTGGCTGATCCTGGAGTGTGATAAACAGAGCTGCCGGATTAATAACCCCGCCCGTTGCCGGTAGCCTGGTCTGGTGCCTCTGATGCGCTCTGGACGTTTCCTCCCGGAGCCGAGTCTCTAACGCATCCAACTCGCGCTGCCGTGTGGCCATCCCCTGTCTCTCTGCTTCCACTTGCCTTCTTTGCTGCTCCAATGCGCGACGGGCCACGTCCAGATCTCTGACCCGCTCCGCCGCATTCTCTGGAGTGATCACTGTAGCGAGGACGGTTGGATCTAAAATCAAATTGTTATCGAACAGGGCCGGGTGACGCGGGTTTGAAGGACCCGCCCCCGGTGTCCGGTTTGCTTGGAATCCGAACATGTTTGCCCGCATCTCCTCCTCCGGTGCGCGACTGGTAACCGATGCCGACTCTCCCTCAACCCGGATTAGAACCGGGTCAGCTGTGCCCTGCTGTTGATTCAATGCCTGAGCCGTCCCAACTGCGGCCGCGGTCACGCTCTCTTGAATTACGTTGGCCGCGGGAGCCGTGTAGACCGCAACCCGGCGCGTGATGCTTGGCACGAACTCATGCCGTTCTTCTTCGCTGTTTTCCTCCTCATATCGATCCTCCAATAGGTCCCGGATAGACTCGGTATCACCTTCTCTCTCTACCCGATCGCGCGGGGTCCATACCAACTCTTCCGACTGTTCCCACTTCTCGGCGAGTTCTTTTATCTGGCCTGTTGTTCCGATCGATTCTTCTCTTTCCGATTGAGTGTAGGGAGCTTCTCCTGACACAGAATCAGATCCAAGGTTGTCAGGATTCGAGCCGGAAGTACATACCATACCGATGAAGACGTTGATGCGGCCGATTGTCACGACGGATCCGGCTTCGAGGTGATCCGACTCTGGCCCCCAGCCGGAATCGTCCACCATCTTCTCTCCTTGGTCGTCGACGTAGATCTCACCGATGATGAGGTTCTTCATGCTCTTCCGAGCTTCTCCCGTGATGTAAACACCTTTGGACGCAGGCCTCACGGTGGGCGCCAACTGTCGTGGGATAATCACGGCAGATGTTACCGGGGGTAACTGATCTTGGGGCAAGTCGACACAGGTATTTGGGAGAGGGTTTAGCTCGAAGGAAGACATGGCAAAAAGCAATCTAAGAACCGGAAAGCAACTCGCCGGATCTTGAATATAAACTATATTGGGCACTCGATAATTGGTGATACAACTATGACTTGAATCTCTCTCAGGCCAAACCTAGGGGCCGGTTTATAAAGCACCCATACCCCCCTGGCTTAGCCTCCAAGGTACATCTTGAGTCCTACCCGAACTCTACTCACAAACCCTATCTTTCCTTAGTGCGACCCATAATCCGGGTTGCGAGGCCTACAAATCTTGGGCCTTCCAGAAGTTTCCTTCACCCTTAGCCGGATCTTATCCAACTGTCGTTTGGGCCGGGTTACACCTTGGAGTTGGTCTACCGGGTTACTATCCCCCCATCACTTCCCCACCGCTCCGATGGCCTGCCGTACAAGGTCTCCCCCACCATAAAACAGCCACCCTCCCCGAGCCCTACCTAACCCTAGCTAGTTCCTAACCCTAGCGCCGCGGCGCCCTCCTCTTCCTCTAACCTTGATCTCCCTCTGCTCTGAAAACACCCCGACAGACTGAACCACCCAAGACAGCCACCTTCCTTCCCTAGCCCCGGTCGCCACGATCCTCCTCAGACCGAGCCAACTCCGGGAATGGAACCGGGGTCGATCCCTCGTCGACTTTCGTGAAGGAGCGGAGGCGGGAGGAGGCCCGAGCCGGCCGCGCCGTCGCCGGAGACGTCCTCCGCCGCCGAGCCTGTTGCCGCCCCTTTCCTCGCCATCGGGCAAGGCCTCGACGAGCAGCAGGTGAGTCCCCTGCCTACCCTCCTCTCCCCTCATGTCCGCACTCCTCCACGGCGGCCCGCTCCAGCAGCGCGGCGAGCGGCAGTGAGCATCGACCGCTGGCCGCTCTCTGTCCGCCTCGTTGACTGTACCTGAAATCGCAAGCAGGAAAAGTTCAGTTAAGTGCAGATTTTGCGTGCAGACTTAAGCTATAGCCAAACCTGCTCGTGTTCTGTCACGAAACGCAAGCGAGACACACTGGTCCTGTTCCCTGCCCCGCACCGCGAGCTCGCGGGATCGATCCCCCGCGGCCGCAACCCCTTTTTTCACGAATTTCACTCCGCGCGGCGGGCCCCGCCCGTCAGCGGCGCCACATGCCCCGTCAGCGCTACGTGGCCCTCGGGCCCGCGCGTCAGCCGCTGTGGCTGGCTGCCGCCCCGGTGAGAAAACCCGATCCAGATCTGGATCTGGGATCTTGCGTCCAGCCCCCTGGCTTTATCGTTTTTTACACCGAAGCCCTTCTCTGATGTTTTTCTCACAGTCAAGTCCCTATCTTTTGCAAATAAAACCTAGAATTTCAAATGATCACAACTTTCAAACCCCAAATCCAAATAATACAAATTTTATATGTATCCCAACCAAAATTCCATGAACTTTTCAAATATCACATTTGTTTTCTGTTTTGAACTTTCAAAATGCAATTCAAATTTGAATTCAAATAATTCAATTGTAATTTGCAACAATTCATAAATAATTCATACTATTTCCAAATAAGGCAAATAAAATATGTTTTCCATACCATTTTGAATAACCTTTTCAAATATAGTTTTTGTTTCATGGTTTGAATAATTTAAATTGCCTAAATAATTTAATACTTGTTTAATTCATTTAAATTTGATAAAATCATAACTTGCTCAAAATAAAATACTTTTGAACATGCAAAATATGTTTTCAAACCATCAAAGTGTGAACTTTTCAAATGTGAGTTTGAATTTATGTTTTGAACAAATAAAAAATTCAATTAAATTCAAACTTGTTTTAAATCCATTTAAAACTTGTTTAATATTGTTTAATTCATAATTAAATTATCCTAATTCCAATTTCAATATTTGAAACATGTAATCCAACTAAAATTTGATGTTCTTTTCAAATACAAATTTTGTTAATTGTTTTGAACCCTTTAACTTGATGAAAACAACAATTGCTTGTGTGACATGTTTAAGTAACCAAACTTTCCACACTTAACCAATAATTTCCAAACTTGTTAAACCTTATTTCCAATTGATACTATTGTTGTTATTTTGTTGTTTTCCTCATCAATGCATCATGCTAATCCACTTTCACCTATTGGTTAGTTGGAAAACAATTGTTTCAACCATAATGCATGGGCTTTTCATATGCAACTCAAATTGCATATGGGTCCATTTAAACCTGTTATCATGTCAACTAGTTTATTTCTATGCATCCATTAAATTGTCATGCATCCATATCTTGATCATGCTGGATCTTTTGCCGTAGTAGTAATTGTTGCATCCCGTTGTTTGTTCGAGGTTCGTTGCTTCTTCCCGGATAGGACGTTGAGATGATGTGAGCAACGACAAGT